>OZ005738.1:146335964-146748464 GCA_963930755.1 Eudasyphora cyanicolor
TCTATACAAAACTTGCAAAAACCCACCGTTTTCTATATAAAAACCGTATAAACTCACCATTTTTCTATCGAAACCCGTGAAAAACGCATTGTTTTATAAATGAACACCGCGTTAACCCACTGTTGTCTGTACGAAATCGGTGTAAACCCGCCGTTTACTATAAGAAATCGGTGTAATGCTGCCGTTTTCTATACGAAAACCTTGTTTACCCACCGTTGCCTATACGAAATCGATATAAACCCGAAGTTTTCTAAATGAAAACCGTGTAAATCTATCGTTTTCTCAACGAAAACCGTATAGATCCAACATTTTTTCTACGGAAACCGTGTAAGCAGAACGTTTCATATACAAAACCCATGCAAACCAACAGGTTTATGTATTTTCATACAACCGGTTTCTTTACAGAAACGAAAAGTTTTATACAAAACCCGTATAAACCCACCATTTTTCTATCGAAACCCGTGAGAAACTCATCGTTTTCTATACGAAACCCGTGTTTACCCAACGTTGTCTATACGAAATCTATGTACACCCCCAGTTTCTCTACGAAACCCGTATAGACCCAACATGTTTTCTACGGAAAACGTGTAAGCGAAAGGTTTTATATACAAAAACAAACCTAAAGGTTACTGTACGAATCCCTTATAAAACCACCGGTTTCTTTACGGAAACGAAAAGTTGTATACAAAACAAGTACAAACCCACCGTTTTTCTATCGAAAACCGTGAGAAACTCGTCGTTTTCTATACGAAACCAGAGTGAACCTACCGTTGCTTATACGAAATCGATGTAAACCCGAAGTTTTCTATATGAAAACCGTGTAAATCCACCGTTTTCTTAACGAAAGACGTATAGACTCACAATTTTTCCTACGGAAACCGTGTAAGAGGAACGTTTCATATGCAAACCAACAGGTTTCTGTATGAAACCCTTATCAAACCACCGGTTTCTTAACGGGAACCCAAAGTTATATACAAAAACCGTATAAACCCAGAGTTTTTCTATGGAAACCCGCGAAAAACTCATCGTTTTCTATACGAGACCCGTGTGAACCTACCGTTGGTTATACTAAATCGATGTAAACCCGAAGTTCTCTATATGAAACCGTGTAAATCCACCGTTTTCTCTACGAAAACAGTATAGACTCACGATTTTTTCTACGGAAACCGTGTAAGTGGAACCTTTCATATACAAAACCTATGCAAACCAACAGGTTTCGGTATGGAACCCTTATAAAACCACTGGTTTCTTTACGGACAGCCAAAGTTTTATACAAAACCCGTACAAGCCACCGTTTTTCTATCAAAAAACCGCGAAAAACTCATCGTTTCCTATACGAAAACCGTGGGAATTTAATCCAAGAAGTTTTCTATTTCAAACCGTGTAAATTCACAGTTTTCCCTACGAAAACCATATAGAACCACCTTTTTTCAATGGAAACCGTTTAAGCCGAACATTTTATGTATATATACAAATATAACCACTGGTTTCTTTACGGAAACCCAAAGTTGTATATAAAATCCGTATAAACCCAGAGTTTTTCTATGGAAAACCGCGAAAAACTCATCGCTTTCTATACGAAAGCCGTGTTAAACCACCGTTGGCTATACGAAATCGATGGAAACCCAATGTTTTCTAATTGAAAACCGCCTAGATCTATCGATTTCTTTTCCATAACAAAATCTATAAAAAAGCGTGTAAACGCACAATTTTCTATACGAAACCCGTATAAACCCATCGGTTTCAATTCAATACACATATAAACAACCGATTTTAATACGGAATTAGTGGCAATGTACCACTTTTACACGGTTTACCGCTAAATTTTGCGGTTGTATGGAAACATGGGCGTGTTCGTGGTCCTCGTATAGAATTTATCGATTTTGCATACATTTAGTATAATAAACGATGGATTTACACGGTTTTCGTATTGAAACCGGTGGCTGTTCACGGGTTTTGTTTAGAAACCGGTGCGTTTTTGTTCATCTTGTATAGAATTTGTCGATTTTTCCTGGTTTTAGTATAGAAAAGGATGGGTTTATACGGGTGTCGTATAGAAACCGGTGGGATTACACGGGTTTCGTAGAGAAACCGATGGGTTTTCACTGTTTAAGTATATACCAAAACAGTGAAAACCCACAGCCACCGGTTTCTCTACAAAACAGTATTGTATTATATAATGCAATACGGTTTTGTATAGAAACCGGTGGATGTACACGGTTATTGTATACAAACCGGTGAGTTTTAGTGGTTCTCGTAAAGAATCTGTCGATTTTGCACGGTTTTAGTATATAAAACAATGAGTTTAGGCGGTTTTCGTATAGGAACAGATGGGTTTCACTGTTTTAGTATAGAAAACAATGGGACTGGTGGGTTTATACCGTTTCGGAATAGAAAACGGTGCGTTTACACGTACAGAAACCGGTTGGTCTGCATTAATTTCGTATTGAAAACGGTCCGCTTATACAGTTATGGTAAATAAAACAGTGGTTGGGTTTGCACTGATTTCGTAAAGATAACTGATAACTGTTATCGTACAGATATGGATGACCCTTTCGGTTTTATAGAAACCAGTGGCTGTACACGGTTTCCTTGTAGAATATAGATTTTGCACCGTTTTTTTGTATATATAATTATGGGTTTACACGGTTTTCGTATAAGAAGCCGATGGGATTTCACTGTTTTAGTATAGAAAACATTGCAGTTTCGTATGGAAACTGGTGGGTTTATACGGTTTTCATACAGAAACCGGTGTGTTTTCGTAGGACTCGTATGGAATTAGAATTTGTTCGGTTTTCGTATAGAAACCGATGGGTTTTCACTATTTTAGTATGGAAAACTATGTGATTTCGAGTTCAGTGCGTTTACACGGTTTTCGGAGAAAAATCGGTTCGTATAGAAAACACGGATTATTCCGTACGAAAAAACTGTGACTTTACACGGTTTCCCTACAATAACGGTGGCTTTACACAGTTTTCGTGTAGAAAATGGTGGGTTTACACTGATTTCGTATAGACACCGGTGTGTTGACATGGGTTTCGTATAGAAATAATGGGGTTTTCACACTTTTCGTATAGAAAACGATGGGTTTAGACTTTTTTCTTATAGAAACCGGTGTATTTTCAAGATGTTCGTATAAGACGAGGTGATTTTGAATGAAATTCGTATAGAAACCGGCTTTTGTATAGAACGGGCAATTTTTCTACTATTTTCGTTTGAAAGCGGTGAATTTGAACGGGTTTCATTCAGATTATTTGTAGATTATCACGGTTTTTCGTATAAAAACCGACAGATTTATTCGGTTTTCTTATAGATATTTTTGATAAATTCTGAAAAATATTAGAAATCCAACCATTCTTGGGAAAAATTGGTCTTTAGAAATACATAATTTATAGGTATTTTTTCTGATTATGAATACTACTCGTACTAGGTTACTACTCTTACTAGGTCTAGGGCGCAATTTGCATTTGAAATTGGTATTTATAAGATTTTTATTTACTAATAATATTATTATGAATTGTAAAGTAATGACTTGAGGCTTTTAAATATATGAATTCATTACTTTGTACATTAATTTATTTCTTTTGTAAAAAAGATCTTTTTCTTTTGTGCGACTTTTTTTTACTAGAAAACTTTGTTTTTACCCTGTGATGATTTACATGATTTCTGTATAGAAATCGGTTTATTTCTCCTATTTTCATATAGAAAATTGTGGATTTCTATGGTTATTGCATGGAAACGGGTTTCAAGGTTTTCATGTAGTTAACTCTGGGTGCCTACGGTTATATATTCGTATAAAAAACTTTGGGTTTACAGTACATTTGTGTAGAAAACGATTCGTTTTCAAGGCTGTCGAATAGAAAACGGTGGGGTTTCATCGGTTTTCGTATAGTACTCTGGGTACCTTCGGCTTTACTAAATAGAAATCGCTCGGTTTTCATGGTTGTCGTATAGAAAGCTTTGGTTTTTGCACTATTTTTGGGTAGAAAACGGTGCGTTTTCAGTGTTTTCATAAAGAAAATAATGCGGTTTACACTGTATTTCGTATATAAAGCGATGGGCTTATAGGTGTGACTTATAGGTTTTCGCTGGGTTCATAGCTTTTGCTATACAAAACCGTGTCTTTAAACGTTTTTCGAATAGTAACAGGTGCATTTACAATGCTACGGTGCAGAAACCCAACGGATATATACTAAAGAGTAGATAGCCCAACTGGTCGTCTAATAAGGAGTAGATATGCTGAGTGATCGTCCTCTAATGTTTACATAAACCAACAGTTTATCTACTGAAGAGTACATAAACCAGCTGATCCTCAACCTATGAGTAGATAACCCAACTGGCCGCCTACTATGGAGTAAATAACCCAACTGATTATCTACAGGGTGTTTTTTTTTAGACGTGTGGTTTTCAATCGGGCAATACTTTTTTCGGAGTTGGTTGGTTTGGCTTGCAATTTCATTATGAATAAACTTACTCCGGAACAGCGTTTGCAAATCATGCAAATTTATTACCAAAATAATGGTTCGGTTCGCGGGACGTATCGCGCAGGAAATCAAGAAAATTTTGTTCAGCGATGAAGCTCACTTTTGGGTGAATGAGTACGTTAAAAAACAAAATTGTCGCATTTGGAGTAATGATAATCTACAAGCCATTGTTCGGACGCCGTTAGATCCACAAAAAGTCAATGTTTGGTGTGCTCTATGGTCCATATTTCTTCAAAAATGAAGCCGACTATAATGTTACAGTCAATAGGGAATGCTATAGAGCCATGATTAATTACTTTTTCGTGCCTAAATTTGAGGATGTTGATGTGGACGACCTTTGGTTCCAACAAGATGGCGCTACATGCCATACAGCTAACAAAACAATCAACCTTTGGTGAGCGCATTATATCTCGTCGTGGGCCTGTGACGTGGCCTCCAAGATCGTCGATTTAACACCGCTGGACTCGTTTTTGTGGGGTTATGTGAAGTCGCTTATCTAAGCCCGACACGTTATTGCTGCATACAGCCCCAAATGCTGCAAAAAAGGAGTCGAATATTGGGCCTCTCGTCTGGAATTTATTCGAGCCAGCCGCGGCGGCCACTGTCCGAAATAATTTTTAAAACGTAATGGCAAAACCTTATCTTTATAATAAAGCTAAATTATTGGCCATAACATTAAATTATATGCATTTTATTCCTTCTTCAAAACCCACGCGTCTAAAAAATGCAACCTGCACAAAGAAATAGATAACCCAACTGATCCTCAACTAAGGAAGATAATCCAACTGGTCATCACCTAAGTTGTAGATAACCCAACTTGTCCTCTACTACTGAGTTGATAAACAATAGGTCATCAGCTAAGGGTGAGATAAACCATAAGGTTCCCTACTTGGAATAGATAACCTTACCGATAACTAATAAGGAGTAAATATCCCAACTTCGGTGGGTTTATAGCTTTTGCTATAGAATACGGTGGGTATAAACGTTTTTCGAATAGTAACTGATGCGTTTACACTGCTTTCGTACAGAAATCTTTCGGTTTGTGAAGTTTTTCGTATAGTGACCGGTGGGTTTAAAGGTTTTTCGCACAGAAACCGATTGGTTTATCTGGTCCTCTTGTATGGAATGGATAAGCCTACTGGTGTTCTGGTAAGAAGTAGATACCGAACTTGTCATCTTCCAAGTATTAAATTACCCAATTTGTCATCTGAAATAGATAACCCAACTGATGTATTCTAAGGAGTAGATAGTCCAGCTGGTCCTCAACCTAGGAGTTGATAACCCCACTGGCCGCCTATTATGGAGTAAATAACCCAACTGATCATCTACAAAGGAATAGATAGCCCAACTGATCCTCAACTAAGGAAGATAATCCAACTGGTCATCACCTAAGGCGTAGATAACCCAACTGGTCCTCTACTACTGAGTTGATAATCAATTGTTCATCAACTAAGGAATAGATAAACCAACAGGTTCTATACTTTGGAGTAGCTGACCTAACCGATCATCTGCTAAGGAGTAAAAAACCCAACTTCGGTGGGTTCATAGCTTTTGCTATGCAGAAATCTGTCGGTTTAGGAAGATTTTCGTATAAAAACCGGTGGGTTTAAAGGTTTTCCGCACATAAATCGATTGTTTTACCTAGTTCTGTTTAGAAAACCGTGGGTTTCCACGATTTTCGTATAGAAAACGGTGAGTTTACATGGTTCTAATATAGAAATTATTGGGTTTCACTCAGGCTTCGTATAGAAACCAATTGGTTTAAAAAATGTTTATATATAAACCGATTGGTTGTACGGTTATCGTATAGGAAAACATCGGTTTACACTATTTAAGCAACTTAACATTTTCTTCAAGAAACTTTGAGAATCTAAACTTTTTCTATGGGAGAACCTTGGGAATCCAACTTTTTCAATAGGAAATACTTCACCATGTTTTCTTTGAGAAAACCCAGGTTATGCAAAAATCTTGGTTTTTTGCAAAGTTTCCTTTAAGAAAATATTTGACTCTGCGAATTTACTCCATAAAGTCTTCTAAGGCACAATTGGGATTTAACTTTTTTTTTTGTACAAATTCCTAGTGCATGAAATGTTTTCTTCGCAAATACGATTACGTTTTACTCGTATATGTACGGCTGAGTGTAAGTGAAATCGATATACTTACATAGCAGCCGCAATTTCCCGTAGGATATTGGTGTCTAAGATGCAAATCCTTGGCATTTTTATTTGTCCTTATTTAGATCACTTTTTGGTGCTCGCTTGGTTTCTTCTCAGGAAGACAATTTTGAGGCATAAAGTCATTTACATATTGTGTGCGACAAAGAAATGTCTTTTCGGGTTTCCTGGAGTATTTTATGCAGATAAAGTGATGTCAGCTATGATGGGACTGACAGTATCATCCTGGCTTCGTTGCATCCCTGAGGATCTTAAGCTTTTTATGTTGCGTCAGAACAAAGTGTCTGGAATGTGTTTTGCAGTTTCTATTTGAATTTCGATTTGTTGTTGTTGTTGTGTGTGTAGTAGGAGAGTCTCTTATGCATATTTTGCTAGGAATTAGTTTGGTGTTTTTGTGCTTCCACTTTATGTTACCACTTTTTTTGGGGCGAGTGAGAGTTTCTTCAAAGTTTTGCCACATGACGCATTTTGCATTTGAAAAGTTTTGCTTTATTTGGTACTCGACTAAATTGCATTTGGTGTTTTTGGTTTTGAGTGGGGGTTGGGGGTTGGGGGTGGACGGACAACAAAATGTAAACTGCAAGTAAAAAAGAAAAAAATTAATAAAATTTAATGACAGCACGTTTTGCACTGATAGAACACGTTCTGTTCAGTTCCGTGTTTTTTTGTTTGTCCTTCCTTCCATGCAACAAATCTCAACGTGGCTTTTTTGTTTGGACAAACATGATAAATTTGATTTTAAATTGTCATCTAGGCCTGTGGAACGTGTTATGTTGACATAAAGCAAAAAATCAGGTCACTTCAGATGATTCAATTTGATTTTTAAGCTCGTGTCACAAGGGCTCCCATCTTTTATAATTGGCTCTAAATGGCCATAAGAAAATAAAACGCAAATTTTCTGGTGCCCAAATGAAATTTAGAATATAGTACTTCTTTTATCCAGCAGCAAAGGTCAGAGTTCAATTTCATCTCATAAAAGTTTAGAGGCAATACTAAGAACGATAAATAATTACTCAGTCCATGGTCAACTGCGTATTTTCTGGGTACCGGGACACAACGGAGTGATTGGAAATGAACGAGCAAACAGCTTGGCTTCAAGGCTTAGGGCAGAGAACTTCGAGTAATAAACTTAGAAAATTGGAAACCTTTCGAAGCCACGAAGGATGAGTTGAAGCACTGGGCAGTGATGGCTCACAAAACTGTGTGGAATAGAGCAACTGTAGGAGCAACTGCAAAGATACTGTGGGGTGACCCAAATGAGAAGAAAATCCAGTAGTTTTCTGAAACTAAACAAGATGGAGATTAGTAAGATGATAAGTCTTCTAACGGGACACTCAAGCTTACAGGCACATCTTCATCGAATAGGACCAGCAGAAAACGACGAGTGGAGGGCATGCAGGGAAAACATCGAATCGATGGAACATTTTCTGTGTCACTGCCCAGCTTTCACACATGCAAGACATATTGCCAGACTTGACTCACCTCACCAGGATATGACTGGAAGATACTGAGAAAATAGATGTCTAGTACCGTACGTGTCTGTAATCCTTGGGGTATGAAAATCATAAATAAGGAGCGCACAACAGGCCGAACCACTGGCTTAAGTGTATGTCCATGGACATGAGACGTTTTAAACGTCTCCTCTATTCAACCTAACCTAAGAAAAGATATTTGTGCATATCCCACACAAAACTGAGGTACAGTTCATTATGGTTTGGTGAGTTTGTTTTAAACACCTAAAAGGCTAAAAGATAGACCCCATTATGAATTTTACCAACGGACTCAGAATCATTAGCCAAATCGATTTAACGATTTCTGTCCATCCATCCGTCTGTCCGTTCGTATATTCTTCTGATTTAATTTGATTTGTTAATATCATAGATGCCATTTTTACATTACCAAACTGTTTAAATGAAGCATTTCGTAGTTTACTTGGTCCTAATTCATTCCTGGAATACATAAGTGGGTCATATCTGTCCATGTTATGATACGAGTATAACACCCACATACACGGCTCGACGCCGAACAAAAAAAACCCCAAGATTTCACATGGCTCTGTCATTTAACTTGGTGAATTGCCATCTTATAACAAATCTATATCTATATATATAGGAATATATAGCTCTACAGGTTTTCTGCTAAGGAGTAGATAACGAACTTGTCATTTACCACGTAGTATATTACCCAATTGGTCATCTACTAAGAAATATATAACCCAACCACTAAAGTGTAGATAACCCAACTGGTCCTCTAATAAGGCGTAGATTCCCAAATTAGTTGTCAACTTATGAGTAGATAACCCAACTCGTCGTCTACTAAGGAGTAGATAACACATTTAGTCATCAACTAAAGAGTAAATAACTATCTGACCGTATACTAAGGTGTAGATAGCCCAACTGGTCGTCTAATAAGGAGTAGATATGCTAAATGGTTATCCTCGAATGTATAAATGAACCAGCAGGTCCTCTGCTAAGGAGTAGGAGTAGCCCAACTGGTCGTCAACTTGGGAGTAGACGATCCAACTGCCCGCCTACTATGGTGTAAATAAACCAGCTGATCATCTACTAAAGAATAGATAACCCAACTGATCCTCAACTACGGCGTAGATAAGCCAACTGGTCATCAACTAAGCAGTAGATAATCCAACTGATCATCACCTAAGGTGCAGATAACTCAACTGGTATTGTACTACAGAGTAGATAATGAAACTTGTCGTTAACTAAGGGGTAGATAAACCCACAGATTCCGTACTGTGAAGTAGATAACCTAACCGATCGTCTACTAAGGAATAAATAATCATCTACTGAAGAGTAAATAACTCAGCTGCAGAGAATGAAGCCGAGCCAAAATTGGCGGCGGCGGCTGCCATTGAAAATTATAGATCGGCGGCGGCGGCTAGGCGGCTAAGCCGACATAAAATTGACATACGGCGGCTCTATGATAGACATTTTAACATTTAAAATAATAGTTGAAAAGTTAAGCTCTGGTATTTATTCTTAAATAATAGATGTTTTTAAGTTAATTGTAAGATATTGTGAGGTGAAAAATTTGCCGCGTCTCTATGATATACTCTATTTTCAAAGTATGCTAAAGCTATGTATAGACGATTGTCAGATCGGACAACTTTATAAACCCTGTTAAAGTGCCGCAAATGTACGGACAATGACAGTTTGGTAGGCAGACGATTGAAAGAAACCCTTACAATTTAATATATATAAAATATATTTTGTAAATATTTATATGCAGGATTGCCAATAAAAATATTTTATAGACAGTGGCCAATAAAATGTTTTTCTGACAATGGCGCCGTTGTCACATGCACAAACTTATTACAATCTGCAAATTATCTCACAATGACTTTTCTGCCAACGTTGCAAGACAAAAATTGTATGTTCACACGGTTTTACGTTCACAGGGTTGCATTTTTCCGCCATTCGTCTATACATAGCTTAAGTCGACACCGGTTGTTTCCAGGAGCGGCGAATCAACGTTTTAGTGAAATTTTAAATTTGTGTGGAATTAACTTGTGTTTTAAATAGAATGACCTCTACTGTTTTGAGGTTAACTTGATTGATTCTTTAGAACGGAGGTATTAATTTATATGTTATATTATTCTTTAATACTCCATTGATTTTTTCCGAAAATATTTTTATCTCTATATGTACATAATCTAATAATAAATAAAAAATCTTATTTCCTTTAAAAAAGAATTTTATAATTATTTTTCTATTACTATCAATATTATGATTTTTAAGACATGTTATGCTCCCGCTTGTGACAATAAACGAATCAAAGCGAAAATCACTCACTTCCATATCGTTCACCCAATAAATGAATAGTGTACGAGTATAATTTATTTGTCGTTTCGAGAAAGTCATATTTGAAGTTTTTGTGAAATTGAAACTCGATATTATTATTTATTAATGAACAATTTCAAACACCTTATTTATGGAAGTAGAATTTCACCAGATATAGAACCAATTGCGTAGATTCTTAGAATGCAATAAAAAATAATAGTGTATATGCGTACACATTATTCTTCTACTAAGGGGACGATATATATGCTATATAGCTATTTGCTTATCAAAAAAGTAAATTGCATCTATCCATATTTAAAAGTTTTTCTATGGAACGGCGGATGTGTTTCAGCCGATTTTAGCCGCAGAGATCGGCGGCGGCTTCGGCTGGTGAAAAAAGGTCGGCGGCGCCTAAAATCGGCGGCTCGGCTCGGCGGCTTCATACTCTGCTCAGCTGACCGTCTGCTAAAAAGTAGATAGCACAACTGTTCGAATAATATGGATTAGTTAAGCAAACTGGTCCTCCATTACACTTTGGATAATCCAACTGGTCAGCAACTAAGGATTTTATACACTAACAGTTTGTCTACTAGTATTTAGATAGCCCAACTGGTTGCTTATTAAGTCGAATTAATTAATACAAATCAATCCCATCGTCAACAGATCAGTGTTAGGTCCCAATTTAACCAGTACTGGGAGCAGGAGACTCCTGTAAATTGACACTTCATTCCCCTAAGGGTTTCTTACAATCCTGCAGAAGTATACAGCTCTACTGGTCGTATAATAAGGAGTAGATATGTTAAATGATCCTCCACTAAAGTGTAGATAAACCAACTCACCGTCTACTACCGAGTAAATAACAACTCTGGTCGTCCAATATGGAATAGATAACGCAACTGGTCCTCTACTAAGGAGTATATAACCCAACCGGTGTCTGGGAAGGAATAGATAAAGCAACTCGTCCTCTGTTAAGGAGTAGAAACCCAACTGGGCGTCAACTAAGGAGCAGATAACCCAACATGTTCCTTACTTAGAAGTAGATAACCCAACTACTATTCTAAGAGGTTGTTTTCTCTGATATAGTCGTATAATGACATATTATATCCAGCAATATTTTTTACATTTAATCTTATTTTAATACGAATCAAACCCAACATCATCAGATAAGTTTAGCCAGTACTGGGAGTGGGAGACTCATGTAAATTGGCTTTTCTTCTCCGTAGTGGTTGCTTACAAATCAGCAGAAGTATATAGCTCTACTAGTAGTTTCATAAGGAGCAGTTAAGCTGTATGGTCTTCCACTAATGTGTAGATAATCTAATTGGTCATATACTAAGGAATAGATAACCAAACTGGTCGCCACCTAAGGAGTACATAACCCAACCGGTCGTCTAATCGGTAATAGATAACGCAACTGCTCCTCTACTAAGGAGTAGATAATCCTACTTTTCGTCACCCCTAAGGAGTAGATAACCCAACTGGCCGTTATCTAAGGATTAGATAAACCAACAGGTTCTCTACTTAAGAGTATATTATAATAATGTAGTCGTCACATAAAAAGTAGATAACCCAACTGTCCTCTACCAACTGGTCATCTACTAAGGAATATATAACCGAACTCTTGGCCTACTAAAGACTACATAACACCACCAGTCGTCTAATAAGGAATAAAAAATGTAACTGGTAGATAACGTAAGAGTAGATAACCCAACTGGTCGTCTAATAAGGAATAGAAAACGTAACTGGTACTCTACTAAGGATTAGAAAACCCAACGGGTCCTTTACTAGGGAGTAGATAACCCAACTGACTCTCTGCTAAGGAGTAGATAACCCAACTAATCGTCATCTAGGGAATAGATAAACGAACAGATTATCTACTAGGGAGTAGATAATCCAACGGTCGTCTTCTATGTAGAAAGTGGTATCTGGTCCTCTACTAAGGAGAAGATGGTCGTCATCTAAGGAATACATAATCCAACAGATTCTCTACTTAAGAGTATATTATAATAATATTGTCCTCTAATAAGAAGTAGATAATCCAACTGGTCGTCACCTAAGGAGTAGATAACAACAGGTCCTCTAGTAGTTTATTTCTTTGATCTAGTCGTACGATGACATACCACAAACAGCATTATTGTTTGGTGCATTAAATGCTAATTAACCGACTTCAATCAATCCCAACGTCGTCAGATCAGTCATAGTATTTGTACAAGTTATTAGAAAATCGATATTTCACTATATTTTAAACCAACCTAGAAGGAGTGGACCAATTTCGCCCATCTTCGAACATAGCCTGAGACAGAGAAAAATATTATCATATACCAAATTTAAAATCGATCGGTTACTACTTTTGAGGGTTATCGTGAACAACAGACAGATAGAAGGACCTTGCTCAAATTGCTCCTGGAATATGTCGACGTAAATAAAATTTCACATTAATCATATGCCGATGTGAATTACTTGTTCAAATTGTTTCGGTTTCAAAAATAAAACAAAAATTTTATTTCAGAAGTTATGGTGTCTGAAATATTCTCCCTAAAAAAACTTTTTCCCTGGGGTCCTTATGAAAAAAATAGCTTATGATAAATTTTCTTAAGGAAAAATTGTTTCTTGACAGCATTTCCTTATAAAAATGTTGTTTCTAACAACATTTCTTTGGATGTGGTCTCTGACATCTTATCCTAAGGAAAATGTGGTCTCTGATAACTTTCCCTTATATATGTGGCAATGCATACGTGATATGGTGCTTCCTACTGCTTCTACACATGCCCTCCTTCACAATTTATCTTTGCGCATCCTTATGAACCCAAATCTAAAAAAAATATAGTATATATTCAAAGCAACACCCAACAAATAAATTTACCAACATTTTATCGTCCGACACAACCTCTTTTGTTAACAATTCATAATGGACAGCTCTGTGCATGAGTCGTCCTGGGAGAACCCGTTTAACCACAACAACGTATAAAACATCCTAAGTCCTTGTGACCAGAATAATCTAAATTATTATGACAACATATATAAAGTTTGTGACAATCGTACTGACACAATCTGCCGGAACATTTATTTACTGTTTTCTTTTGGTGCTCGTATTTGTCGTTTAAAAAAAAGGGACAACTAAATTTAGAAAAGTCCCATGTGCATCATAATGTAACCGATAAAGGATTAAGGCTATTATCGATGTTGTCACTCACCACTCCTTTCGTTTTCTTTGAGGGGTGTGCGTGTGTGTGGTTTGGCTGATCATCAGAGTTTAGTTAAATGAAGCATTTAACTTTCACTTAAAGATTTACAAAATGAGATTGTAAATATTTAATACTAGTTACTACCACCACCACTCCCACACATCTGTGAGTGATGACGATATTAGACTTATTTACAGGTTTTTGGCCAACGCAAAGCACTGAAATCTGGGAAAAGGGTAAACGACAGACTAAGTATTGATGTGGTACCACCATGTCCAATATGTCTCCGACATGGACATTTTTTGGCAATTTTGTTTGGCCACCCGAACAACATCAATTGCCCCAAGAAAAGCACTTAAACGAAAACTAAATAAACGCAAGAAACACAGACACACAATACATACATACCGTCATGTAGTGTGAACCGTTTCGGGTCTTTGAATTATAACCGTTAAGAATATTTTGAATACACTATCCAACAAATTGCAACAAATCCTTAGGAAAAGGTCTCTGACAATTTTGCCTTAGGACAAGTGGTGGTCCCTGACAAGTGGTATCTGACAACTGGTCCTGACAACTGTTTCTTAGGAAAAGGTGATCTCTGACATATATTCCTTTGGAAAATGAGGTTTCTACCGACTTTTCCTTGGGAAAAGGTGGTCTCTAATTAGTGGTCTCTGACAACTTTTCCCCAGAAAAAGTGGTCTCTGACAACTTTTCCCCAGAAAAAGTGGTCTCTGACAACTTTTCCCCAGAAAAAGTGGTCTCTGACAACTTTTCCCCAGAAAAAGTGGTCTCTGACAACTTTTCCCCAGAAAAAGTGGTCTCTGACAACTTTTCCCCAGAAAAAGTGGTCTCTTTTCCCCAGAAAAAGTGGTCCACTTTTTCCCCAGAAAAAGTGGTCTCTGACAACTTTTCCCCAGAAAAAGTGGTCTCTGACAACTTTTCCCCAGAAAAAGTGGTCTCTGACAACTTTTCCCCAGAAAAAGTGGTCTCTGACAACTTTTCCCCAGAAAAAGTGGTCTCTGACAACTTTTCCCCAGAAAAAGTGGTCTCTGACAACTTTTCCCCAGAAAAAGTGGTCTCTGACAACTTTTCCCCAGAAAAAGTGGTCTCTGACAACTTTTCCCCAGAAAAAGTGGTCTCTGACAACTTTTCCCCAGAAAAAGTGGTCTCTGACAACTTTTCCCCAGAAAAAGTGGTCTCTGACAACTTTTCCCCAGAAAAAGTGGTCTCTGACAACTTTTCCCCAGAAAAAGTGGTCTCTGACAACTTTTCCCCAGAAAAAGTGGTCTCTGACAACTTTTCCCCAGAAAAAGTGGTCTCTGACAACTTTTCCCCAGAAAAAGTGGTCTCTGACAACTTTTCCCCAGAAAAAGTGGTCTCTGACAACTTTTCCCCAGAAAAAGTGGTCTCTGACAACTTTTCCCCAGAAAAAGTGGTCTCTGACAACTTTTCCCCAGAAAAAGTGGTCTCTGACAACTTTTCCCCAGAAAAAGTGGTCTCTGACAACTTTTCCCCAGAAAAAGTGGTCTCTGACAACTTTTCCCCAGAAAAAGTGGTCTCTGACAACTTTTCCCCAGAAAAAGTGGTCTCTGACAACTTTTCCCCAGAAAAAGTGGTCTCTGACAACTTTTCCCCAGAAAAAGTGGTCTCTGACAACTTTTCCCCAGAAAAAGTGGTCTCTGACAACTTTTCCCCAGAAAAAGTGGTCTCTGACAACTTTTCCCCAGAAAAAGTGGTCTCTGACAACTTTTCCCCAGAAAAAGTGGTCTCTGACAACTTTTCCCCAGAAAAAGTGGTCTCTGACAACTTTTCCCCAGAAAAAGTGGTCTCTGACAACTTTTCCCCAGAAAAAGTGGTCTCTGACAACTTTTCCCCAGAAAAAGTGGTCTCTGACAACTTTTCCCCAGAAAAAGTGGTCTCTGACAACTTTTCCCCAGAAAAAGTGGTCTCTGACAACTTTTCCCCAGAAAAAGTGGTCTCTGACAACTTTTCCCCAGAAAAAGTGGTCTCTGACAACTTTTCCCCAGAAAAAGTGGTCTCTGACAACTTTTCCCCAGAAAAAGTGGTCTCTGACAACTTTTCCCCAGAAAAAGTGGTCTCTGACAACTTTTCCCCAGAAAAAGTGGTCTCTGACAACTTTTCCCCAGAAAAAGTGGTCTCTGACAACTTTTCCCCAGAAAAAGTGGTCTCTGACAACTTTTCCCCAGAAAAAGTGGTCTCTGACAACTTTTCCCCAGAAAAAGTGGTCTCTGACAACTTTTCCCCAGAAAAAGTGGTCTCTGACAACTTTTCCCCAGAAAAAGTGGTCTCTGACAACTTTTCCCCAGAAAAAGTGGTCTCTGACAACTTTTCCCCAGAAAAAGTGGTCTCTGACAACTTTTCCCCAGAAAAAGTGGTCTCTGACAACTTTTCCCCAGAAAAAGTGGTCTCTGACAACTTTTCCCCAGAAAAAGTGGTCTCTGACAACTTTTCCCCAGAAAAAGTGGTCTCTGACAACTTTTCCCCAGAAAAAGTGGTCTCTGACAACTTTTCCCCAGAAAAAGTGGTCTCTGACAACTTTTCCCCAGAAAAAGTGGTCTCTGACAACTTTTCCCCAGAAAAAGTGGTCTCTGACAACTTTTCCCCAGAAAAAGTGGTCTCTGACAACTTTTCCCCAGAAAAAGTGGTCTCTGACAACTTTTCCCCAGAAAAAGTGGTCTCTGACAACTTTTCCCCAGAAAAAGTGGTCTCTGACAACTTTTCCCCAGAAAAAGTGGTCTCTGACAACTTTTCCCCAGAAAAAGTGGTCTCTGACAACTTTTCCCCAGAAAAAGTGGTCTCTGACAACTTTTCCCCAGAAAAAGTGGTCTCTGACAACTTTTCCCCAGAAAAAGTGGTCTCTGACAACTTTTCCCCAGAAAAAGTGGTCTCTGACAACTTTTCCCCAGAAAAAGTGGTCTCTGACAACTTTTCCCCAGAAAAAGTGGTCTCTGACAACTTTTCCCCAGAAAAAGTGGTCTCTGACAACTTTTCCCCAGAAAAAGTGGTCTCTGACAACTTTTCCCCAGAAAAAGTGGTCTCTGACAACTTTTCCCCAGAAAAAGTGGTCTCTGACAACTTTTCCCCAGAAAAAGTGGTCTCTGACAACTTTTCCCCAGAAAAAGTGGTCTCTGACAACTTTTCCCCAGAAAAAGTGGTCTCTGACAACTTTTCCCCAGAAAAAGTGGTCTCTGACAACTTTTCCCCAGAAAAAGTGGTCTCTGACAACTTTTCCCCAGAAAAAGTGGTCTCTGACAACTTTTCCCCAGAAAAAGTGGTCTCTGACAACTTTTCCCCAGAAAAAGTGGTCTCTGACAACTTTTCCCCAGAAAAAGTGGTCTCTGACAACTTTTCCCCAGAAAAAGTGGTCTCTGACAACTTTTCCCCAGAAAAAGTGGTCTCTGACAACTTTTCCCCAGAAAAAGTGGTCTCTGACAACTTTTCCCCAGAAAAAGTGGTCTCTGACAACTTTTCCCCAGAAAAAGTGGTCTCTGACAACTTTTCCCCAGAAAAAGTGGTCTCTGACAACTTTTCCCCAGAAAAAGTGGTCTCTGACAACTTTTCCCCAGAAAAAGTGGTCTCTGACAACTTTTCCCCAGAAAAAGTGGTCTCTGACAACTTTTCCCCAGAAAAAGTGGTCTCTGACAACTTTTCCCCAGAAAAAGTGGTCTCTGACAACTTTTCCCCAGAAAAAGTGGTCTCTGACAACTTTTCCCCAGAAAAAGTGGTCTCTGACAACTTTTCCCCAGAAAAAGTGGTCTCTGACAACTTTTCCCCAGAAAAAGTGGTCTCTGACAACTTTTCCCCAGAAAAAGTGGTCTCTGACAACTTTTCCCCAGAAAAAGTGGTCTCTGACAACTTTTCCCCAGAAAAAGTGGTCTCTGACAACTTTTCCCCAGAAAAAGTGGTCTCTGACAACTTTTCCCCAGAAAAAGTGGTCTCTGACAACTTTTCCCCAGAAAAAGTGGTCTCTGACAACTTTTCCCCAGAAAAAGTGGTCTCTGACAACTTTTCCCCAGAAAAAGTGGTCTCTGACAACTTTTCCCCAGAAAAAGTGGTCTCTGACAACTTTTCCCCAGAAAAAGTGGTCTCTGACAACTTTTCCCCAGAAAAAGTGGTCTCTGACAACTTTTCCCCAGAAAAAGTGGTCTCTGACAACTTTTCCCCAGAAAAAGTGGTCTCTGACAACTTTTCCCCAGAAAAAGTGGTCTCTGACAACTTTTCCCCAGAAAAAGTGGTCTCTGACAACTTTTCCCCAGAAAAAGTGGTCTCTGACAACTTTTCCCCAGAAAAAGTGGTCTCTGACAACTTTTCCCCAGAAAAAGTGGTCTCTGACAACTTTTCCCCAGAAAAAGTGGTCTCTGACAACTTTTCCCCAGAAAAAGTGGTCTCTGACAACTTTTCCCCAGAAAAAGTGGCCTCTGACAACTTTTCCCCAGAAAAAGTGGCCTCTGACAACTTTTCCCCAGAAAAAGTGGTCTCTGACAACTTTTCCCCAGAAAAAGTGGTCTCTGACAACTTTTCCCCGGAAAAAGTGGTCTCTGACAACTTTTCCCCGGAAAAAGTGGTCTCTGACAACTTTTCCCCGGAAAAAGTGGTCTCTGACAACTTTTCCCCGGAAAAAGTGGTCTCTGACAACTTTTCCCCGGAAAAAGTGGTCTCTGACAACTTTTCCCCGGAAAAAGTGGTCTCTGACAACTTTTCCCCGGAAAATGTGGTCTCTGACAACTTTTCCCCGGAAAAAGTGGTCTCTGACAACTTTTCCCCGGAAAAAGTGGTCTCTGACAACTTTTCCCCGGAAAAAGTGGTCTCTGACAACTTTTCCCCGGAAAAAGTGGTCTCTGACAACTTTTCCCCGGTAAAAGTGGTCTCTGACAACTTTTCCCCGGTAAAAGTGGTCTCTGACAACTTTTCCCCAGAAAAAGTGGTTTCTGGCAACTCTTCCCCAGAAAAAGTGGTCTCTGACAACTTTTCCCCAGAAAAAGTGGTCCCTGACAACTTTTCCCCAGAAAAAGTGGTCCCTGACACTTTTCCCCAGAAAAAGTGGTCTCTGACAACTTTTCCCCAGAAAAAGTGGTCTCTGACAACTTTTCCCCAGAAAAAGTGGTCTCTGACAACTTTTCCCCAGAAAAAGTGGTCTCTGACAACTTTTCCCCAGAAAAAGTGGTCTCTGACAACTGTTCCCCAGAAAAAGTGGTCTCTGACAACTTTTCCCCAGAAAAAGTGGTCTCTGACAACTTTTCCCCAGAAAAAGTGGTCTCTGACAACTTTTCCCCAGAAAAAGTGGTCTCTGACAACTTTTCCCCAGAAAAAGTGGTCTCTGACAACTTTTCCCCGGAAAAAGTGGTCTCTGACAACTTTTCCCCGGAAAAAGTGGTCTCTGACAACTTTTCCCCGGAAAAAGTGGTCTCTGACAACTTCTCCCCGGAAAAAGTGGTCTCTGACAACTTCTCCCCGGAAAAAGTGGTCTCTGACAACTTTTCCCCGGAAAAAGTGGTCTCTGACAACTTTTCCCCGGAAAAAGTGGTCTCTGAAAACTTTTCCCCAGAAAAAGTGGTCTCTGACAACTTTTCCCCAGAAAAAGTGGTCTCTGACAACTTTTCCCCAGAAAAAGTGGTCTCTGACAACTTTTCCCCAGAAAAAGTGGTCTCTGACAACTTTTCCCCAGAAAAAGTGGTCTCTGACAACTTTTCCCCAGAAAAAGTGGTCTCTGACAACTTTTCCCCAGAAAAAGTGGTCTCTGACAACTTTTCCCCAGAAAAAGTGGTCTCTGACAACTTTTCCCCAGAAAAAGTGGTCTCTGACAACTTTTCCCCAGAAAAAGTGGTCTCTGACAACTTTTCCCCAGAAAAAGTGGTCTCTGACAACTTTTCCCCAGAAAAAGTGGTCTCTGACAACTTTTCCCCAGAAAAAGTGGTCTCTGACAACTTTTCCCCAGAAAAAGTGGTCTCTGACAACTTTTCCCCAGAAAAAGTGGTCTCTGACAACTTTTCCCCAGAAAAAGTGGTCTCTGACAACTTTTCCCCAGAAAAAGTGGTCTCTGACAACTTTTCCCCAGAAAAAGTGGTCTCTGACAACTTTTCCCCAGAAAAAGTGGTCTCTGACAACTTTTCCCCAGAAAAAGTGATCTCTGACAACTTTTCCCCAGAAAAAGTGGTCTCTGACAACTTTTCCCCAGAAAAAGTGGTCTCTGACAACTTTTCCCCAGAAAAAGTGGTCTCTGACAACTTTTCCCCAGAAAAAGTGGTCTCTGACAACTTTTCCCCAGAAAAAGTGGTCTCTGACAACTTTTCCCCAGAAAAAGTGGTCTCTGACAACTTTTCCCCAGAAAAAGTGGTCTCTGACAACTTTTCCCCAGAAAAAGTGGTCTCTGACAACTTTTCCCCAGAAACAGTGGTCTCTGACAACTTTTCCCCAGAAAAAGTGGTCTCTGACAACTTTTCCCCAGAAAAAGTGGTCTCTGACAACTTTTCCCCAGAAAAAGTGGTCTCTGACAACTTTTCCCCAGAAAAAGTGGTCTCCGACAAGTTTTCCTTGGGAAAAGGTGGTCTCTGACAAGTTTTCCTTGGGAAAAGGTGGTCTCTGACAACTTTTCCATGGGAAAAGGTGGTCTCAGACAACTTTTCCTTAGGAAAAGTTGGTCTCTGACAACTTTTCCTTAGGAAAAGGTTGTCTCTGACATCTTTTCCTTAGGAAAGGGTGGTGTCTGACAACTTTTCCTTAGGAAAAGGTGGTGGTCTCAGACAACTTTTCCTGTGCACATCATCATAAATCAATGACCAAGTGCTATAGATAGGTCAATACACAAAAAAACGGATGTGTAATTTTATCACCCTATGACCTCTAAAAATAAACAAATACTTAGTCACACAAAGGCACATAGACGCATGGAGTCTCTGAAAGGAGTAGTCTGGCAACCAAAGAACATGGGCTAAGAAGGGGAGGACAATATGCGTAGTATGCTATACATGTAGGTACATACATACATATGCATATGTACACGGCGGAAGATCCATATTGAGCCCTTAGGAAAGAAAATGGAAATCCCATGTTTGCACTTAATGTCAAGTTGCGACATTAAATACTATGACTCTCCAAAAAAAAAAGCAAAAGCGAAAAAAACAATGTGTTCCCGGCACGATGCTGAGCTAGGATGTGACATATACTCTTACATAGAAGGAATGGGCCATTCGATTTTAATGCTGACATTCACGTACCACAGCCACTTCCATCCATTTCCATTTCCTTGGAATCCTTGGCTGGTTGTCGAACCTGAGAGCCAAACGGAGGCTTAACAAATGGCGATATGCTTTAAATGTCTGTATGAATTCGAAATGTGAATCCGTTCGTTGAATACAGAATACGAAAAATTCCAAATGTGGAAAACGGCATACGGAATGGCATATGGAATAGAATATGCACATAATGTTTGTTTGGGAGTATAAACACCCACTTAACTTGAGTTGAGTTGAGCTGAACTAAGCTGAGCTGAGGGGAACGAAACCAGGCAGCCATTAAATTCATATATTCACAATAGTGAAGGATGCTTTGGCTTTTTTTTGTTGTTGTCAGTCTCTACATCCGTTTTTCCTCCAATTGACTACGGGAATATTTGCCGGAGAACAACACTAACAAAGACACCCATTTGTTTCGGTGGCATCTTCTCGTTGGGACAAACATCTAAAATATTTCTTTGTCATGGCATGTGGCTGAATGGAATAATTTTTGCTATTCTCTGGCAAATAGGAAATAGGAAGTATTTTGAGACTTCCGTAGGAGCAGTTTCTTCCTCGTCTATTTATGTTTATGCTTTTGTAGTCTTACTTTGCCAGGAGAACCACCCAAGAAGAAACATGAAAGGCCAAAAGAGAAAATGGCAACATTTAAGTCAGATAACAACAAAATGTAAGCAATAATAAAACAAATTTTATTTGCCACGTTAGAAGATATGATACAACCAACACTGCTGCTCTTCTGCCGCTTTTTTATTAGGGTACTGTGACGTTGATTTGAGGAGAGAGTAACAAAAAATTTGAAAGGATGATTGGCTACGATAACGCCAGGGAAAGTCTTAAGAAGATTACCCATATCTTAGCAAAGCCTAAGATTGCTTTAAACATTGGTTGCCCTATACGTATGAGTGATAGAATTTGACACATATTACTTATACGCTCCCCCAGAGCAACAATATAGCGGCGTGTAATCCATGCAATTTAGAAATACATAAGTAGACAAGAACAAATTGGTTTTTATATCGCTCCACCATAAAATGTAGAGTGTATTAAGGGTTTAGGTGTAATAAGATATTTGGTAAAGCAAACATTTTCTGCATCTCAAGGAAGGTGTCAACGTTATTGCCTGCGAGTTTAACCTGCAGATCATTTCGGGAGTAGAAAATAATTAAAAATAGATTCGAGTCTTTGTAAGAAAGCAACGATAGATAGAATTCGGGAATAGAAAAGAGTGCTGAAATGCTTACAATAAACCCCATATTAGAAAACTCCTATCAATATTCTTTTATTTACAGAAAATATACGGGTTTTCCAACAAGAGGTGTTATTTTGAATCACCCGGTATTACGGTAGCTGTCACTTTAGAAGCACTTATTCTTTGACATTTGACAAGTAGATACTACGCCATTACTAAAAATGGAACGATACACTTTTCAACAACGCATTGGAATTATTAAAATTCGAAAAATCGAAAATCATCTTGACTGATGAAGCCCATTTCCACCTCGGTGGCTACGTCAACAAGCAAAATTGTCGCATCTGGGGCGCGGAAAACCCAAGAGTTATTGTTGAGAAGCCTCTCCATCCTCAACGTGTGACTGTTTGGTGCGGTTTATGGTCCGGAGGGGTCATTCGACCTTACTTTTTCGAAAATAAGGTTGGATCAAAAGTTACGGTGAATGGATTGCGCTATCGAGAGATGATTAATGATTTTTTATGGTCCGATTTGGATGGTATTGATCTGGACAACGTTTACTTTCAAGTAGACGGCGCTACGTGCCACACAAGCAACGAAACCATTGCTCTGTTACGGGAAAAGTTTCCGGACCGTGTTATCTCCCGTAGAGGTGATCACAATTTGGCCACCGAGTTCTTGTGATTTAACACCTTGTGACTTCTTCCTTTGGGGCCACGTGAAAGATCGGTTACTCCTTTCGAGAGTTATCGTGCGCACCAGCCAATGATATATACCCTCGTATCACTAAAGTAGGGTATAACAAGTATAGCGATTCTATGAAGTGATGTACGACCCTAAGTGAGCGAAAATAAATTGTAGAACATTTTAAATTATTTCTGCAATGTCCGTCCGTCTGTCTGGCTGGTGTATTTATATGCACTGGTATTAAAGTTTGTAGCAGTTAACTGTTTGTACAAAATGGTATCTTTGTGTGGAAGGTACCAAAAGGGTCGTGGAAATAATGCCCATTTTTACTGGACTGAAGGCACTATGGATGCATTACACTGTACAAAAAATGCAAGTATTTATTTACATGTCCTGGTATTAAAGTTATTATTAAAAGGGATAATTTTGTACTAAAAGTTAATTAGTACAAAATTATCCCTTTTTGTGGGAGGTACAAAAGATAAGACCGGTGGTGACATGCTGATAAGGCGTATGCATCAGCTTGTCTGTAGAATCTGGGTAGAAGAACGCATACCCGATGATTGGAACCTCAGCATATTATGTCCCGTGCACAAAAAAGGAGACAAGACAGTATGTGCCAATTACAGAGGAATAAGTCTCCTTCCCATCGCATACAAAATACTGTCCAGCGTAGTGTGTGAGAGATTAAAACCTAAAGTCAATGAGATAATTGGGCCATATCAATGCGGCTTTAGACCTGGCAAGTCCACCATAGACCAGATATTCACACTACACCAAATCCTGGAAAAGACCCAAGAAAAACAAATCGACACTTACCATCTATTTGTCGACTACAAGGCCGCTTTCGACAGCCCTATACGACCAAAGGTGTTTCAAGCCATGTCTGAGTTTGGTATCCCTACAAAACTAATACGGCTTTGCAGGATGACATTAACTGATACGCGATCCTCAGTTAAAATAGGAAAGAACCTCTCCGAGCCGTTCAGTACCAAACGAGGTTTCAGACAAGGAGATAGTCTGTCGTGTGACCTTTTTAACATCCTGCTGGAAAAGGTTATGCGAGACGCAGATGTGAATAGGACTGGCACGCTATTCACGAAACAACACATGCTGCTCGCCTATGCCGACGATATCGACATCATGGGTCGAACATTGCGAGCAGTAACTGCCACCTTTGAAAAAATCGAAAAGGAATCTGTCAAAGTGGGTCTGGCAGTAAACGCCGATAAAACCAAGTTGATGGTATCTACCACCAAAACTTCCAGCAGACTCGGACGAACAGTGGAAGTTAAAAACCACAACTTTGAGATTGTCAGCGACTTTATCTACCTCGGTACCGCCATAAACAAAACAAACCACATCAGTTTTGAGATAAAACGAAGAACAATCCTGGCTAATAGATGCTACTTCGGACTAAGTAAGCAGTTCAAGAACAAAGCCATCTCTCGACAAACAAAAATCACACTCTACAAGTCGCTGATACTACCCGTGCTGTTATATGGTTCTGAAGCATGGGTACTTGCGAAAGCAGACGAGGCAGTACTTGGAGTATTCGAGAGAAAAGTTCTTCGTAAAATCTATGGACCAATCTGCGTTGACGGAGAATATCGGTGTCGTATGAACCACGAGCTGTACGAGCTATTTGCCGACATTGACATAGTTAAGCGTATTAAATTACAGAGATTACGTTGGCTAGGTCATGTGGTGAGAATGAATGAAGATGCTCCAGCAAAAAAGTCATTTCAATACGAACCTGATGACGGTTCACGCAGAAGGGGAAGGCCAAAACTCCGATGGAAAGATCAGGTGGAGGAAGACATCTCGAAACTTGGTGTCACAAATTGGAGAAGAAGCGCAGAAGATCGAAGCGCTTGGAAATCTATTCTACGTTCGGCTTCAGGAACTAATGTTCTGTAATAGCCGATTAAGTAAGTAAGTAAGTAAAAGATGAGGCGGCACTTCGCCCATTTTTCTCAAGGTGATAGCGACAGATAAACTATTACTATGTGTGAAATTACAGAAGATTCGTCTAAGTAGTATAGAAGTTATTACAGAATCATTATTTCGCAAAATGTTAACCCTTTGTGAGGGAGGAAGGTACAAGAAGGAGTCAACCAATAAGGTCCATCTTCGAACTTAGCCTGTGATAGAAAAAAATATTATATCATACCAAATTTAAAGTCAATCCGTTACTCGCTTCGAGAGTTATTTTGCCCTCAAGCCAGACAGACAAACATACGGACGGACAGACATTGCTCAAATGACTTAAATGTACTAAAACGAATTACCGCCAAACATACTTAGGGTCATAGGTTACTCCTTCGATGGTTACACTTTTGGCCAGTAGCAAAATATATATACTCTCCTCCCTGTAGGGTGATGGAGGAAAAAAATCCATGGAGGTGGACGTGCAAAAACAGCAATATTGCCAGAAATGGTGCCCCCCCACAAAGGGTTAACATTTAGTGAAATATTGATTATTTAATAAATTCTATACTACGCTATTTGAATCCTCTGAAATTCTACACATAGTACTAGTTTATTAGTGACTATGTATTACCTCGAGAAAAATGGACGAAGTTGCTACGCCCCTTTTGGTACCTCCCACACAAATGGACAATTTTGAACCAAAAGTTAACAGCTTTTAACATTAATATCAGTGCATACAAATACTTGAAATTTCGTATAGTGCAATGCTTTATAGTACCTAGAGTCCAGAGAAAAGTGATCGTTATTGGGACGCCCCTTTTGGTACCTCTCACACAAATGGACCATTTTGTACCAAAAGCGTCTAACACTGATACCATTACATACTTTAAAGTTATTAAAAGCAATTAAAATTGATAATAATTTAAATAAAACAAAAAACTAAATAAATTTACTAATCTTTTTTTGAGACTCAAGGTGAGGGTATTCATTAGTCGGTTTACCTGACTGAACTTTCTTACTTGTTTTAAGTCATTTGAGCAATGTCCGTCTGTCCATCTGGTTGGTGCGCACGATAACTCTCCACAGGATCAACCGATTGACTTCAAATTTGGTATGTGTCAATATTATTTTCAATCTCAGGATAAGATCAAATATATTTATCCACTACTTCGAGTACCTCCCCCACGAGGGGTCAACATCATTGATTATCTCATAAGTTCTATACTACTACTCAGAATCTTTCACAATTCCACACATAGTATTAGTTTCTTGGACGCTATCACTTTGAAAAAATGGGCGAAGTTACCACGAACTTTTTGGTACCTACTATACAAATGGACCATTTTGCCCAACAAGTTAAACGGCTTGTAACTTTTATTCTACTCCAAACAAATACTTGAAATGTTGTGCAGTGTATTGCTTTCATAGTACCTACAGTTCCGTAAAGAATTGGCGTTGTTGCCACACCCCTTTTGGTAGCTCCCATACAAGTGTCAATATTACTAATACTTCGCATTTTGCGTGTTTTTATAGTACATAGAGTCCCGTGAATAATGGGCGCTATTACGACGTCCCTTTGGAACCTCTCATAAAAAATGGACCATTTTGCATAAAAAGTTAACGGCTTATAACTTCGATTCCTGCGCAAATGAACATTTGAACTTTTGTACAGTGTAATGCTTTTATAGGGCCCATAGTCTATTTAAAAATGGGCGTTATTGGCATGCCCCTTTTGGTACCTCCCAAACAAAATGGCCAAACTAAAAAATATAAAAATTATTTATTGAGTTTCCCTTACTTTTACAATATGGGTCATAATTAGGGTGTCCAAAAAACCGGTTATTTCGAAAAAGCGGTTTCCGGTTTAACCGAAATATTACTTTTTTTAAAACCCGGTTTTCGGTTATTATTTTTTGTCGAACCCGGTTAACCGGTTTTAGGCCTGTTTTTAAATAATATACGAAAGTGATTAAAATTTCATTAAATGTTTATTGTAAAACAAAAAACAACTAACAATCAAAATTAGTAAACAAAAATAGATTATTATTTCGTTTATAACAGGTTTATTTATTTTATTTATTTTATTTTTTATTTTACATGAATTACAATACAAAGTAAATTTATATTCTAATTTTACGGTCCAGGGAAAGGCCGGGTTACAAAGACCATATGGCTAAATGTTTGCAGCGACAGACCAGAGCCTGTGGTGGGAATCGAACCCACGACCCCCAAACTCATAGGCGAGTACGCTACCAACTCGCCTACTGGGGCGCTCATATAACAGGTTTAATTTTATGGTTTACTTTAAATACATATTTCTGAAATTATCTTAAAAAAATAATAAATCATTTAGAATGTTTTTTTTATAATAATATCTTAAAAATAGAATACAATTTAAATGATTATTTTTCTTTTAATTTTTTATTTAACTTGACGTTGAAAAAGCTCACAAACATTGATGTAGTCAATATTAGTCCGATAGTCATTCTTAAACTTTTCAAAAAAAGGAAAGTCATCATACAATGTTGCTTGGCTTTCGTTTTTCGATTCTGTGTGTGATTATGTCCAAAATTAAATTATTTGACTCATCAATATAACAACTTATATATCAAACTGAATCAAAGGTACCTGGCTGTCCTGTCGGGATTTAACATCGCAAAAAAGTCGAAGCTATTTGACTTTCCATTCTTGAACGTATGCATGAAGTGTTCTGAGCTTCATGGACGACTTATTGAATGCTTTGCTGTACTTCTTGGCTTTATTTATTACATCATGGATATCAGGAATAAAGCCAAAATCATTTTCAAGATCAGTGAATTCATATTCACTTTCAGAATATTCAGAACAACTGTCAGAATTATCCACCTCATCGTTGTTTTTTGTTGCATTTTGTATAAATGGTATCCACAACAAGTAGAAAAAATAGATCAATACTTTAATTTTTGTTTTGAACAATAATTAAAAAAAACCGGTTAACCGACATGAAAAAACCGGCTTTCTCGGTTAACCGAAAATACAATTTTTTAAGAAACCGGTTACGGGTTTGGGTTGCGAAACCGGTTAACCGGATAACCGGTCCCGGTTTTGGACACCCTAGTCATAATGTATACATTTATCCATAGATTTTTTCAACAACAAACAAAGTCCTTTTTTTCTATTTTTGTGTTTTTTTTTTCGTGCAAACAAAAATCGATTTTTTTTGGAAAAATCATTTTTTTTAATAGTTCTAACGACATTTTAGTAACTTCCGTTTCCACGTGGAAGTGCCACACAGTGTCGTGATTTCTCTGTGCGGTTGGCCAAAAATGGAAGGAGTAGATGTAGATCATCGAAATTTTGCATAAGTAGTTTTTATAAGCAAAATAAGGTAAAAACAAATTTTGGACCAAATCCGTCAAAGGACACGCCCACCTCCCACACATGTCGTGAAATGCAAAAATACAATATTTTCTAAAACTGCCCACGGAATTCAACCAAATTTTGCTCAATATACTTCTAATTTGTTTTAAATTAAAGCATATGCTCGCTGAAATTGTAGCAAGGATTAAATAATCCTTAAAATATCCTTTTTGAGTAGTTGCTAGTAAAATATGCAAATAGTGCAAAAATTACTTCAAACATAATTACCTTCAGAAATATAATTTCTTTCGATTTTAATTCAAATCCAACTGAAAATTTTTTCAAAATTTTGATTCTTAAAATAGTTTGTTTAGATATAACCAAAGTTTCTCGAAAATAATGACAAATTAAAATATTTATTGTAGGCAAATACGCAGCTGGAATTTATTTACTTTAAAACAACTACATTATAGCTAAAAATCGAAAAATATCGTTGGTAAACTGTCGTTATAAATTGTCTTTTCGGTCCACTCAAAAAGAGTCCACTTAAAAAACAAGCGTGTTTTTCTGTACACACAAATTATCCTAACGGTACTTTCTATATGAGTTATATTTGGACCAAAAAATTATGTTGTCGTATTGCGGAAACATTTTTGTACAACAACAAGATACACGTTTTGCAATTATTTATGAATAAATATTAATTTTAACCCTTAAAAGATCATATAAATTTTAAATTATTTGATGTGATAAATATATGTAGGTACACAACTTAAACTTTGAAACCCCATATCTCTGAAACGGCTGAATGAATCTAAAAAATATTTTATGTGCTTTCTAATCTAACTGTTTTACATCGACTCGTGCAAATAAATTTAAAAATTCCAACATCGACTGTCGGTATTTTTGGCCACGTTCACGACACTGTGTGCCACTATTAAAATTTTTAGGAATTGTAATTCTTATTTTTTCTAAATATTTGCCATAAAATTCTACTATAAGTCCCCGAGTACACCAAAACACAAAACTCAACTTAATTGCCAGAAATAAGTCAAAACTTAAATTCCGTTTTTAGATTAATTTCGTACTTTTGAGAATTGGTGGTAAACCTAAAAAAGGATTTAATATTTTGACTTATTTCTGGCATTTAGGTTAAGTTTTGAGTTTTGGTGTATTCAGAGACTTATAGTAGAATTTTATGGCAAATAATTTTGTAAAACATTTTAACACGTTAAACACCTGTTTTAGGGGTGATTTTTACGCTTTTCCACAAAAGGGACCAAAAACAAGCCTACATTGAGAAGCTAGAGGATTAAAATGTTCAACAAAAATGTTCCTTGCAGTGTTCTAAGTAATGTTGCTGAGGACATCCTAAACATAAAACGTAAGATTTCCTATGTCGATTCATTGTAAGAATGTGCAAAAGGGGGAAATAAAGATCCCCTCTAATATAACCTGTATATACGTAAACTTTCAAAACGCCGATACATGTATACTAGGCCGGGTCGATTTGCGGGGAGGCAAAAAAAGTCCATATTGCTCAGTGAAAATCGTATTCTAGGGATCAAAATAAGAAACTTTGCCGAAGGAACCATACCTCTAAAACTAATTCTGATGTCCCGGAATTTGGGTCGAACTTTCGCTGATTTTGAGTTCCAAGGGGTGTGCCACTGGCATGGGTGGATCGGCCCTCCAAAGTTAGTGGGGGTCGGTCATACATTTGGACTCGATTGGAGCACTCTAAATGGGTCAAAGTGGGATTTTTTTCGGGACATCAGAATTCGTTTTAGAGGTATGGTTCCTTCGGCAAAGGAACCATACCTCCTTGATTACCCTCTCCATCAGAATCCCTTGTCAGAACCTTATTATTTTCGAAAAAGTTTAATTTTGTTCCACAGTATAATTTTACCATAAAGTTAAAATTTTTGAATCCATAAAGATTTTTTCATTCGATTCAATGAACACATCTGAACCAACATTTGTTTTCCACAAAATTGACAATATATCACAGTTTCATTTCTATTTCTATGCATACATATATGTAATTGGCAACTTCACATGCACAACGAATATAAAGTTTTCCCCTTCAATGACTGTTTTAACTGTTTCCGGGTTTCTTCTCTCTCTTTCTGTGTTGCTCTTCCATTATCCAAATTAGATATGGTTAAAAAGAAAAGACGTAGTGTAGGGAATAATTCGTAAACATTTCCCTACGTAGGTAAGGAATATTACGCCAACTTTAAACAATTCATGGGCCACATCCTTGCTTCCTACGTTTCCTCAACTATTCCAGTGAGGCATGAAGTTAGTTTACGTTTTTCTCTCCAATACCTTATCTATATTTAGAGATGTGGTAAGAATTGCCAACAAAAAAACTTTAACCTCAATGACGTTGACTACAACGTCGTCGTCGTCCTCGTCGCCCATGATGATGATAAGCTATTATACCCCAAAGGATTTCAATTCATTTCGGTTTGTTTTTCTTGTCCTCCTCCTCCTCCTCCTACTCCTCCTCATCATCATCATCCTCCTTCTGCTTATTCTAGGTCTGTAGTTGTTTGGCAAAGTTATCGCCCCCAAATAACAAAGTTGCTACACTTTTACGCTTTAACACTTCAGTTCAGTTTAGTTCAGTTAAATAAATTGACTAATTACTTCCAAGCACACCCAGAGTACCCGGAATGGCACGAAGTGCGTAACTTAATGACAAATGTCTTTGGTGTTGTTTAGAGCATAACATACCAACAAGAACACACTCACGCACATATTTCTAAACTGTCAAAGGATTTCGAACATAGTTCTGTGATAAAAAGGGGACACCCGGAAAGTTAGAGAAGAAGTGTTTTGAAAGAAATGGATTTGTCAAGAATCCTCAGCCCACCATTACCTTCGTCAGCATCAACAGACAGAGAGACAGACGATGACAAAGGACATCAACCACCAGAGAAAGTCACATTAGAAATCTCCAAGTTAAGCAATCAAACTTAGATTAAAATCACTGCGTAAAAAAGGTTGACAAGAAACCGAGAAAGAATATAAAACAAAAACAAGGAAATTAATGTCATGAACAGTGGTTAGGGAATGGTGTACTTCTATTTTTAATGAAAACAAATAAGCTGACTAAGGTATACTACCATCACATCGGATGTAATGTAATATGGAATATGGGTAAATCTGAAACAATGTGAACCAAACAGGTAACAAATATGATGTGAAGTAAAATCATTATTTTGTGGTCACTTCTAATGATCTAATGATGAAATAATGTTGTCTTAAAATTAAAGATTTGTGCCAAAGACACCCTTAAAATGTACTTATTTTAATGATTAAGCGCGTCTTTGGTCTAATTCAATTAAAACAAAAACAATTAATAATATATTTAAATTTACGAATATTTTTTTTGGACTCAAGGTGATGGGATTCATAAGTCGGTTTACCCGACTGAACTTTCTTACTTATTTCTGAACAATTTGGCTAAAAATTTGCAGCATTCGTTTTTCAATAATTACTCTAAAAAAAATGGACCAATTTCGTTCCATGATTTGCTTCATTTGCAAAGTTGTTTCCGGTGAAGGGTATAAATATATAAAATTCGGCCCGGTCGAACTTACTACCGCTCTTACATGTTTTACTTATATATTATATTGTTTTTTTTTTAATTTTTTACAACTTCTGTAATATTAAATTTCTTTTTCCCAATTCTAACTTAAAACATCCATTATTTGAAAGATAAAATATTATTATTTCTAAGATTATAACAAAATCTTTAATATTAAAATCTTTTTCGGGGTATAGAAAAATAATAAATGTCACAACAAAGACAGATTATTATTTAAACAAGCAACAATCATAAGCCTAATATAGCATACAAACACATACACATACAATCACAGTGCAATCAATATAAACGTACACTTACACTCGATTAAGTCTAAAACAAATCTTACAAAAGGTATTTAAACCCACAACAAATAAACCTCCCTCATACACCCACTGTCGCCTTCTTTCACTACCAGTACGACCTCCACACCACCCACATAAAAATAACTGGCAATTTTCTCAAAAATAAAACCAAAGTAATGCCTTTTTGCAACAGACTTTGGGATATTTTGTGTTCTACTCCTAAAAAGAATCTTAAGTTAACTGCTCTCATATGAGCATTGAACATATGCTGGTTCTTCTTCTTTTTTATTGTATTTTTGTACGAGTATTGCCTATGGTTTATTGTGGGTGGTGAACGGGAAAACTTTGTTTACTCGTATGTTTGTTTGCATTTCTCTTTGTAGGTGAGTACCAATTTTGTGTGTGCATTTGTGTGCGAGGTACGAGAAGAGTAGCATGTACACATTTGCGGATAAGCCTTGTTAAGCTTAATGCATAAAAATGAGAGGCCCATTTGAAGAGGCAGAAAGGAAGTTAATATGCGGTTGTGTGTGTGTGTGTTTTTGTTTGGGTCTACCTAAAAGCTACACTAATGTAACAACGATACCCTTGGTTATAGAGCTGAGATTTTTTTTGTTGAGATCTCAAAGTATGTGTGACATTTTTTGTGCTTTCTTAATATCCTTAGGAATTTCAGAGTTTTTGTTTCTCTTATTTGTTTCAAACAATTTGTTTATTGGGCAAATAGGCTACTTAAATTTAATGCCTGGTTTGTGTGTATTTAAAAAATGTTTTGTGGGGATAAATTAACTGCTTTGGGTAAATGTTAAAAAAGTTTTGGTTATTTTGTGTAATCGTCTGTGTAATGGAACATTTTTCATGTCACACATCTTTAAAACAAGCAACAAGATTGCAGGCGATGTAAACTCTCACCTTCAGACGGATAAACTTATAATATGGAATTTGGTACATGTTATTTTATAAGCTAGATGCCAGAACGCATGAGAATTTAATTTGAAAGCATTATATTCCACATAAAGTATAAAGTACACAAAATTCGGTAAAATAGCATAGATATGTTGTCAGGTAGGTACATTAAAGAACCAGTGACTGAAGTAACAAAGGACAAAAATAGTTAATGACGATTTCTAAAAGAAAAATGGTTAATAATATGAAAATCCAATAAAATATTTTATTTATTTTATTTATTTAATTTATTTTATTTATTTTATTTATTCTATTTATTTTATTTATTTTATTTATTTTATTTATTTTATTTATTTTATTTATTTTATTTATTTTATTTTATTTATTTTATTTATTTTATTTATTTTATTTATTTTATTTATTTTATTTATTTTATTTATTTTATTTATTTTATTTATTTTATTTATTTTATTTATTTTATTTATTTTATTTATTTTATTTATTTTATTTATTTTATTTATTTTATTTATTTTATTTATTTTATTTATTTTATTTATTTTATTTATTTTATTTATTTTATTTATTTTATTTATTTTATTTATTTTATTTATTTTATTTATTTTATTTATTTTATTTATTTTATTTATTTTATTTATTTTATTTATTTTATTTATTTTATTTATTTTATTTATTTTATTTATTTTATTTATTTTATTTATTTTATTTATTTTATTTATTTTATTTATTTTATTTATTTTATTTATTTTATTTATTTTATTTATTTTATTTATTTTATTTATTTTATTTATTTTATTTATTTTATTTATTTTATTTATTTTATTTATTTTATTTATTTTATTTATTTTATTTATTTTATTTATTTTATTTATTTTATTTATTTTATTTATTTTATTTATTTTATTTATTTTATTTATTTTATTTATTTTATTTATTTTATTTATTTTATTTATTTTATTTATTTTATTTATTTTATTTATTTATTTTATTTATTTTATTTATTTTATTGATTTTATTGATTTTATTGATTTTATTGATTTTATTGATTTTATTGATTTTATTGATTTGATTGATTTTATTGATTTTATTGATTTTATTGATTTTATTGATTTTATTGATTTTATTGATTTTATTGATTTTATTGATTTTATTGATTTTATTGATTTTATTGATTTTATTGATTTTATTGATTTTATTGATTTTATTGATTTTATTGATTTTATTGATTTTATTGATTTTATTGATTTTATTGATTTTATTGATTTTATTGATTTTATTGATTTTATTGATTTTATTGATTTTATTGATTTTATTGATTTTATTGATTTTATTGATTTTATTGATTTTATTGATTTTATTGATTTTATTGATTTTATTGATTTTATTGATTTTATTGATTTTATTGATTTTATTGATTTTATTGATTTTATTGATTTTATTGATTTTATTGATTTTATTGATTTTATTTATTTTATTTATTTTATTTATTTTATTTATTTTATTTATTTTATTTATTTTATTTATTTTATTTATTTTATTTATTTTATTTATTTTATTTATTTTATTTATTTTATTTATTTTATTTATTTTATTTATTTTATTTATTTTATTTATTTTATTTATTTTATTTATTTTATTTATTTTATTTATTTTATTTATTTTATTTATTTTATTTATTTTATTTATTTTATTTATTTTATTTATTTTATTTATTTTATTTATTTTATTTATTTTATTTATTTTATTTATTTTATTTATTTTATTTATTTTATTTATTTTATTTATTTTATTTATTTTATTTATTTTATTTATTTTATTTATTTTATTTATTTTATTTATTTTATTTATTTTATTTATTTTATTTATTTTATTTATTTTATTTATTTTATTTATTTTATTTATTTTATTTATTTTATTTATTTTATTTATTTTATTTATTTTATTTATTTTATTTATTTTATTTATTTTATTTATTTTATTTATTTTATTTATTTTATTTATTTTATTTTTTTTTATTTATTTTATTTATTTTATTTATTTTATTTATTTTATTTATTTTATTTATTTTATTTATTTTATTTATTTTATTTATTTTATTTATTTTATTTATTTTATTTATTTTATTTATTTTATTTATTTTATTTATTTTATTTATTTTATTTATTTTATTTATTTTATTTATTTTATTTATTTTATTTATTTTATTTATTTTATTTATTTTATTTATTTTATTTATTTTATTTATTTTATTTATTTTATTTATTTTATTTATTTTATTTATTTTATTTATTTTATTTATTTTATTTATTTTATTTATTTTATTTATTTTATTTATTTTATTTATTTTATTTATTTTATTTTTGGTGGCGACAGACCAGAGCCTCTGGTGGGAATCGAACCCACGACACCCAAAATCATAGGCGAGCACGCTACCAAATCACCTACTGGGGCGCCCTTCTTTTAGTATCGTAATTTTTCATCATCATTTGGGGAATATGTGCTCAAAAATTTAATAGAAAGGAGATCATATAGGTGGACCTATTTCGACCATTCTAAACCAGTGGAGACCCCTTTTTTCTAGGTTAGCGCTTATTTTCGAAATATTTGCCATTGAGTTTGATGGGAAATCAGATAGATTAGTTATCTCGGAGTTTGGTTTAATTTTTGACATATGATACGTTTAGATTGCATTTTTTCGAACTAAAGGGAGGTTTGGCGGTTTCGGTGTAAGAACCAGGTTCGACTTCTTTGTGAGAAATAATTCTGCTATCATCGCCTTTGTTTCGCTCTTCGGAAGGGTGTATTCCGATGCAGTCTCCTTCCACATAATTAACCTTACAGATTTCCCAGCAAACTTCGTGTCCGAATATCTTGAAAACAGCAGTTGACCTGCTCTGAACAAAATTTGCCTGAAATTAAAGACAATATTTCCTTTAATCTAAATATTTATTCTTTCATTGTTTGAGGAACAAAATTCATTAAATTCAAGATTTTATTTGATTTTAAGAAAATTTTCATTTGTTTAAAGGCAGTTGCCCTTACTTTTATGATCATTTGTCCTTAATATTATGTATAGGGCCGATGTTGAATGTGAACCACACCTAAACGTCAAGTTTTTTTCTGCATTTCATTTGACAGTTCTCAATTTCAGACTAACTTTAGCCTTTTACGAAAATGGGCGTTCAAATCAAAATGCATTTCGTGCACTTCGTTATGTTTTTTTGATCAACATAATCGACCAAATGTGTTCACAATCGGGAGAATTGTGCGCAAATTTCAGCAAACCGGGTCTGTAGGAGATGTGAAAACACCTGTGCATGCTCGCCCAGTTCGTTTGGTGCGGCTTATGGGCTGGCGACGTCATCGGGCCATACTTCTTCGAAATGTGGGCGGTCAGGCAGTTACTGTGAATGGTGTTCGCTATGATAACGAACTTTGTATGGCCCGAATTGGAAGATATGGATGTGGACAATATGTGGTTTCAACAGGACGGTGCCACTTGCCACACAGCTAACGAAACAATGGCTCTTTTGCGCAACTAATGTTATCTCACGTCGTGTCGATGTCAATTGGCCGCCAAGATCATGTGATTTGACACCGTTGGACTTCTTTCTATCGTGTTATTTGAAAGAAAATGTGTACGTCGATAAGGCAGCTACAATTCAAGAGCTAAGGATAATTCGGCACATTAAAGGCATGGAACGTCAATTATGCATCAGCGTCATCGATAATTTGGACCATCGGATGGAGGTGTGCCGCCATTTGGCCGATATTTTGTTCCATACATAATTGAACCATACCAATATTATCATAATAAAAAGAAATGACAATAATTTCCAAAATAATTTGTGTTTTATTCAAAATCAACATCGGCCCTTAAAATTTAACCATCCTTCACAGGTTGACTTCAGAGTTACTTTCTGAAATATCTTTAAATTAATGAAAATGTTACTGACCCAAGAGCATTTTTCAACAATTTCAGGATGTCAATAGCTTTAAGGATTTTAGACATCAAATTATTTAAATTTGCATGTCATATATTTAAAGACAACATGTACCTAATTTTTCGACGTCTTTACTTGAATTAAGGCTCAGTTGTCATTGAAAGAATGATATTTTTGTACATAATATTAACAGCCCTCCTAAGAATGAAAGTCACATCTCCATGTTAGTAGTTTTGTGATATTTAGCTTTTACGTTTTTTAATCTAATGTCTTTAATTAAAGTACAATAGTGAAATGATTTAAAGACGTTTCTTGTCTTTAGTTGAAGTACAAGATGTAATTGATTTAAAGTAGTTTCATGAATTTAATTGAAGTTCACGATGTAATTAATTGAAAGACGTTCCATGTCTTTAATTGAAGTAAAAGATGAACTTATTTTAATTCCACTGTTTTTGGCGCCAAATTAAAGCAAAAATCATTAAAGTTAATTTAATCAAAACTATTAAAGGATAATTTTATTGATTTTCAGTTCACTTTTTTCAGTCTAGAAAAACGATTACCACCACTGGATTTAGCTTGGTCAAAATAGTTTCACCATATTTTTTTCTATCTCTTACATTGGAGAATTTAGAAAGGAAAAATTTATTATTTTTTGAGTTTTGCAGTCCCTATTAAAAATAAAATTTATTGCAAAAAATAAAATATAATTTTCCACAAAATTGGTTACATAGCCCTATTAAATAATGTGTGAAAAATTAAATACCAAACAAGTTTGATAGCAAAAAAATGTGTCCCATTACAATATCGTTCATGATTAAATTCTGTCTTCTTTGACTGAGTAATCTAATTTAATGCCAAATTCAATTTAAGTATTTTAATATAATTCTTCAAATTTCTAATTAGGTTTCACATTTTTCTTATTCACATTATTAATTCTGAATGTCTCTCTCCTTTCACCCCTCCCTTCATAGGATGCCGCAATTTGTGTTAAATTTCATTTGGAACGTGAAAAGAATCCGCATAAATTCAACAGTCGCATGAAGAATAAACTCTGGTATTTTGAATATGCCACATCGGAGACATTTGCCGCATCCTGCAAAAATCTTCATGAAAATATTGAAATATTTGTAAGTACCGAAACGTGTCATAGCATTTTTTTGCGTTGATAAATATTAAATAAAAACACCCAAAGCCGGGCTAAAATGAAATTACATACATATTTATACAAAAAAAAAAACAAATATATAGATAAAAATTTCGTTAGTGGTGCATGTTTGGGCATAATTAAGCTCAGTAATCAACAATAAACACTAGACAAAGTACATACGTACATAACTAAAATAAATTTTAATTTATGCTTAATGCATTGTGTATTGTATCGTTTTGTTTTGCTTCTGCCGCACAGTGTGATGGTATTTCTCTGGATTTGGCCAATGGTCCGCATTTGCAGGGCATAGCCTTACTCAACATTCCCTACACTCATGGCGGTTCGAATTTATGGGGTGAACACTTGTCACACAAACGCATGCGCAAAAGTACCGGTCCCTTTCGCAAGGGCAAAAAGCTGAAATCTTCTGATAAGGAATTGTCAACGACCAGCTTTACTTCGGGTGATCTATCGGTGGCCATACAAGGTAAGTGCTTTGCTAAGATAGGAGGGTCTGGAAAATGGTTTAATATTAAAATCTGTTTATGTTTTTTGGTAGACTTCGGTGACCGTTTAATTGAAGTAATAGGTCTGGAAAACTGTTTGCACATGGGTCAGGTGCGTACCGGTCTGCGTGCCTCGGGCCGAAGACTGGCCCAGTGCAGTGAGGTTATCATAAAGACACGCAAAATGTTCCCCATGCAAATTGATGGAGAACCTTGGATGCAACAACCCTGCACGGTAAGTTAGGATTAACTATATATTCAATGGATTCCAAAATATTATAATTGAGTTACCAGACAACATCGGTGTCAGATAACAAATTGATTCTGTCTTTATTTTGAAGCAACTACATTTAGCCTTTATGTGAGTAACCACTATGTGCGGCGTTATGCCGGCAATAGCATCTCAAGCTCGTCCAAAGTGATAGGCTTGTTAGCGTAGACTATAGACTTGACGTAGCCCCAGATAACATAATCGAAGCGAGTCACGTTGCACTATCTCGGCTGTCAATTGATGAACGCTCGCCTTGAGGCGAATGTCAAATACGAAGTCAATCCGATACTCTTATCAAGAGTTACCGTGCCAGATAGACAGACGGATGGTCAAATGGTTGCTCAAATGGTTTTAAATGATCTAAAACGGATCTAGGGTCTTAGGAAACTCCTTCGATGTGTTACACTTTTGGTCCGTGACAAACGATATGTAACCTCCATCCTAAAAGGTGATACAACATTAAAGAAAAAGTGATGTTAGAAAAAATGCAATATTTCTTAGTTTTTTTTTTGTGAATTTTGGAAAGGATTACATAGTTACACTTCAGCCAAAAATTTCCAAAAAAAAAGTTGGGAATTTTAAAATTTGACATATGCCAAGATATTCCACCCGTCGAATGAAATCAATTGGTGTAATGTTTTCCTCAATATGATTAAAAATTTAAGAAAATTGTCAAATATTTCACACAAAATGAAATCACATCAATTAATAACACACGTCGAATCAAATCAATCTGGGCAATTTTTTCCTCAAATTTGATAAAAATTAAAGAAATATTAGAAAAAAATTAATATTTCATTAATTTTAAACTTCTCAAAAATGAAAAAAAATGTGATTTTAGAAAAAATGCATTATTTCTCTGATTTTCTTGTTAATTTTTGAAAAATTTTACTAAAAAAATTTCACACTCTTCGAATGAAATCATTTGGTGCGATCTTTTTCTAAAATATAACCAAAGTTAAAAAAAAACAGATTTTTTAACAAAAGCAATATATTCTCGATTTTTTCTAAACATTTCACAAAAAATCAACGTTTGGAATTTCGAAATACTCCAAGAGATCGAACTCGTCGAATGAAATCATTTGGTGAACATTTTTATCCAAATGTGATAAGAATTATAGAAAAATTTTGATTTTGGAAAAAATCAATATTTCATAAATTTTAGACAAAAATATTCTAAAATTTGATAAATGTTTTAAAAAAACTGGTGTTTTTAAAAACTGCAATATTTTCTCAATTTTTGAAAGGTTACACTTACGCCAATAATTTCACTAACGCCCCTGTTCTGTATTCCACCTAAATCGAAATTTTCTGCTCGGAATCGAGTTTCTTAATTTGTTTCTTCGGACCCAAATATATTTCGAATGTATCAAATACGTTCTAATAGGAAAATAAAGGCAATCTGCGTTTACAGAAAAATCTTGAAAAGTCGTCAAACAGAAATTTTGGAAAAATTTTCAATTTGGACAAAATTCAATCCGCACAGGGGCGTGCAATTGTTTTCACACTCGTCGAATGAAATCTTTCGGTGCGATCTTTTCCTAAAATTTGATTTAAGTTATGGAGAAAAAGTTATTTTTAAATAAATGCAATATTTCCTCGATTTTTGCTAAACATTTCACAAAAAATCAGTGTTTGGAATTTCGAAATTTGTCGTATGACAAACGATTACACTCGTCGAAAGAATTCATTTGGTGCAAATTAAAGGAACAATTATGATTTTGATTATTGCCAATAATTTCACAAAAACAAATAAATTTGTCAATAGATTACACCCGTCAAATGAAATCCATAGGGGAAATTTTTCCTAAAATTTAATAAAAAAAATACAATAAATATCATGATTTTAGCAAATATGTACTATTTCCTCGATTTTTGTCAATTTTGGAAATGGGTAACACTTATGGCAACAATTTAACCAAAAATCGCAGTTTGGAATTTCGAAATTTGGCATAATCGATTGCACCTAAATAATTCGGTGCTAACTTTTCCTCAAATTTGATAAAAATGTAAAAAAAATTTGATTTTGAAGAATAATCTAAATTTTGAAAGGGGATTGGTTACACAGTTTTTTTAGATAAAACTTTTCCTAAAATTCGATAAATATTTTATAAATTTTGTGATTTTAGCAAAAATGCAATATTTCCTTGATTTTTGTAAATTTTTCACATTTTAAAAAATCCACCACACTCGTCGAATGAAATCATTCGGTTCCATTTTTTCCTAAAATCTGATCAAAGTGATTTTTGCAATATTTTTTCGATTTTTGTTAAACATTTTACAATAAATCAAAGTGGATGGATTGAAGTGGATCGATGGAACTTGTCGAATGATATCATTTAATTATGGAAAAATTGTGATTTTTGATAAATATATTTCCTCGATGGGGCGCCCCAGTAGGTGAGTTGATAGCGAGCTCGCCTGTGAGTTTTGTGGTAGTGGGTTCGATTCCCACCAGTGGCTCTGGTCTGTCGGAACAAAAATTAACAAGCAACATGGTCTTTGTCACCCGGCTTCTGCCTGGACCGTAAAATTAGAATATAAATTTACTTTGTATTTAATTCATATAAATAAATAAATATTTCCTCCACTTTATTTTAATTATGGAAGGTGTTACACTTTTGCCAAAAAATTTACAAAAAATCAAAGTTTGGTATTTCAAAATTGGCATATGACAATCGGTGATCAATTTTCCTCTAATTCAATAAAAATTAAAGAAAAAATATATTTTAGAAAAAAAAAATATTTCTTCTATTTATTGTAAAATAAAGGAAATATCGTCGCCGTCGTGCAAAAATAGCTATATGTTGTTTCCTAATTTTTCAGAGGAGCAAATAAACTGTTTAATATTATTATTTCCCGATAATTTTAATATGATCATTTTTATATGTTTTTTTATATTTTTTAATTTAATATGATACGTTTTTGTCACGACGGTATACAAGTGCATCATTTCCTTTAAGTCATTAGAGCTATGTCCGCCAGTCTGCATGCTGACTGGGGTGTGCAGTATAACTGGGGAAAGGAGTGGATATTTGACTTAATATTTTGTATATGCTAATATTTATATTTCGCATTTTGCATGCGCACAATCGAACAAAAATCGTGCGGTGAGTAAAACCCATACCTACATTATTGCGCAGCCATTTGGTAGTGCATTAAGAAAGTACGCTTTCATTTAGGTTCGGTTCTGAAGTCTGCTTTTTGACGGTGCAACACTCCACATCGTGGACTGGGCTGAGTGTGGAAAATGCGATATTTTCTCATTTGCGGAGTGTAATAATTTTACAAACGAAATCAAAACCCGTTCATACGGCTGCACCATTTTTACAAACAAACAAAATGCGGTTTCAGTGTAAAATGTAGTAACAATTTTACATTTTTTGGACAAACGAAATCACCATTAGTTTGCATTCAAAGATAAACCATATAACCCACTGTTGTACAGTGTGATTCTTGTAATAATGATTATTTTCAAATAGGGCAATATTCAGTGCCTTTAATAAAATAATGTTCTATTAAAAATTGACGTTGAGTTTGAATATCGTAAAGGGTGCCTCAGTAAGTGTGTGCTTTTTAAATTTGGTGTCATTTTTTGTACAAGTGGCAACTCTGGAAGTTGGCAGCTGTCACATATTAGGCATGTTTTCGTTAGTCCAGATTCACACTTGCAATTTTTTTCTGCTGAATTGCAGTGATTGTGGGAGAGGGACGCAGTCGGTAAGGGGGGAGAAAAAAATCTTCCGTACTCGCAATTTCTTTTGCGTTTTGCGTTTTCTTTCGCCGTAAAGTTTTTCGACATTTCCACACTGCTTTTCATTTAATATTCGTTGTTTTGTGCTCGGTTCAACATATGTAAATTTGTGCGACATACATTTTAATAAAATTTAAGGAGTTTTAATGAACGGTGAAAATAAAAAATTGTCAAAACAGAATACATTGTCTGAACACGAATGCAATTTCAAAAGAGAATTGCAGAAAAAATTGCAGGTGTGAATCTGGACTTACAAGCTAACGATTTTAGTTTAGCACTTTGCAACGAAATCGACTGACTTCTACTAACTGGCGCATAAGCAGTGAGTGGCGGATTTTCACTATCCGGTACACCCAGCGAAAAACGAAGCACATACGTGCTTAATCTTTGCAAATTCGTTTATGATAATGAACCAACCCCGTATGTTACGAATTCAAGCAAAGCGGTGCATGAATAAAGCATCAAAAATCAACAATGCTTCGTTGCAAAATGGATACCAACTGGGGATAATTTAAATCAAGTGTTGGGGACAACTATAGAACGTGCGGGGACGACTAAAGCATTTACTGAGGACGAATAAAGCACGCACGCTGGGATAACTTTTCATTCTAAATCCCCCCTCCCCCTCCCATTTAAAACTATTTAAACAGCATTAGCGTTTCAATACATTTATTAATGTTATAAGTAAATAAAACGTGAACACAACAAACATATAATTGCAAATTTGCATATTTATCACTAAGCAAATCACGTCTAAACAAAACACATTCGAATGTGCAGCAACACAGTATTACCTCTGTTTTTTCTCGGAATTCAGCTCGTAACCCTAATGGTGGCAGTCTCCTTCGTATCATTCGCCTTTATGTACTGCAAAATATAATTCCTGTGCTCTATAAAAAATACACACTCATTATTAACTTTTAAAATTGAAATTTTTATAAGCTTAGGTTGTTAAATATTCGTAGGCCGACACCATTTCTATTGATTCTATACATTTCTGCAATAGGAAGATGTCACTGGATTTTGCAATCACCTTATCCTTCTCATTCCATAGCCCAGAGAATCATCCACAATATCAAACAGGTCATTAAATTCTATTTCTTCGTCATTAATTTTTCACGTCTTTATAAATCCTCGTGGTTTCTTCTTCTAAGAACAGACAATAACAAATCCAATGAACAACACAAAGCCGAACAAATAATCATCAACCTTACGGCGACAATACATAACGCAACGCCGGCCAAAATATCACCCCCGTTTCGTTGATAATTAATGAACGAATCGGTGACGATTTTTCATGCACGTTACGTTTATAAATTGGTACCAAACGGTGTTTATTTTGCAACGTCTTTTTTCCTCAGTGTAGCAATGGTGTCATGAGTTGCGAGGAAAGAACAGTGCGAAACAGACAAAAAATTCATGAAATGTATTTATAAAACATAAATTTACTATTCTATGTTCAATTGTTTACACTCTTTTTGCAAATATTAACAGCCTGTTTCTGTAACTTAAAAATTTGCTTTCGTTTGCCTGCCAGACGACAAACAGCTGATTTGGGTTTCACTAACTACCATCACAACGACTGGTCGCATGATAATGAACTCGTACGAAAACGTAATCATTTCAGTGTAAATTTTGGTTTCTCTATCTCTCTTTACTGTCATCTTTGCGAACACAAATGTCATATCGAGTCACTTAATTTTATTTGTCGACTGAAAGCAAAAATAAGTAGATAATAATATAAATATGGTAAAAACTATTAAATAATAATACAATTTTATACATATTTTTACATATTTAAGCATAAAGAAGTCAACATTGGCAGCTCGCTAAAATGAAAAAAGATCATCAGTACACAATGAGAGAGACGTGTGAGAGAGAGAAAGAAATGAGAGTATTGGTTCAGCTCAGCTGACCTACCCAGTATTGATTTTTTGGCCACCGCTAGTGTAAAAAGAGGTGTATTTGCTAAGGTCGACCATACAATAATCTGTGTTTTTTTAAACCGGAAGTTGTGTAATTATTGATCTGGCAATTACATTATTTTCCAATTGGTACATTGCTAACGTCATTGACGTAAGGCCAGGCGAACGAACGAACGAACCTTAGAGAAACCAAATTTCTGACGAAAATGAGTGACTTGTTTTCGTTCGCAGAGACTTTCGTTAGAAATACAGAAACAGGCCGTAAAATAATTTTCCATTTTTATGCTTCTTCTTCCCGTTAATTCACAATAATTAACAACAATATCTCCAAAAATGAGATGCCATACTGCGAAATATAGGATGCCCAATCTGGCAGCAACATACTCAATTAAGATAGGAACGCATGCACCAAACTTCATCGGGAACTAATAATGCTTAAAATGCTTATTAATTATTATTAATCACAACTATCTCAAAAAAGGTTTTTTTTATTTTAAAATGAAATGTGCTTTCTTATTGAGAAACCCTTTATAAAAAATTGGAATAAGAAAATATCGAATAAAAACCAACTTATGAACATTTTTAAAACAACTTTATAATTTTTTTTCTTTCATTGTCTTACAGATTAAAGTAACTCATAAAAATCAAGTTCCTATGCTAATGGCGCCACGTTCCGAAAAGGGCAAGGGTTTCTTCAATATGCTGTGCAGCTGATTTCGGCGTAGCGCCTCGACCAGCTCCATTATGCGCGAACACTTTTCAACAACGGCTGCAATGGCAGCGGCAACTACATCGACCACAACTACTCCAACACATGCTACAGAAACCACCGTCCAAAACACTAAAGAAAAGCTTTAATTACACGAAAATACACAAACAAACAAATAAAATAAAAAAATCCCAAGACAAAATAACGAACAAAACTAAATAGCAACAAAAGAGGAAACAAAATAACTAAAAAAAAAACAAAAAGAAGTAATTGTTAAGATATTCTTGAAATTATAAAAAGAAAAAACAACACAAAAAATAAAATTGAGATTTTTTTTAGATTGCAAACTCAATGGAATTATAGAGAAATTATTTACATAGTATGTATGCAATTTTCTTGTAGACAGAACAGCAGTGCAAGGCAAAAGTCTATAGTATATAAGTACACTAGATAGATTGCTATTTTTAGATTTTTGAGGATTTAATTATTTTTTTAAAAATATAAATTGAATTTTGTAGAATTTTGTCTTTCTTTGTACATATTTATATATAAAATAAATGCAAAAAAAAAAAATCAATCTTCAAAGTCTATGTACATATTTACCACAATGTATACATAGTTATATATGTACATATATGTATACAAAGATTTATATATTTATATACATACATACAATACTGAACTATACAGAAAATAAATTTTGAAACTAATAAAGGTAAATACTTTGAGATATAAATACTTTTTTATTTTTAATTTGAATAATACAGGGTTTTCCAACCAGAGATGTTATTTTGAATCACCCGATATTTCGGTAGCTGTCACTTTTGAAGCTTTTATTCTTTGACATTTGACAAGTAGAAACTACGACATTACTAAAAATGGAACGATACACGATCACCGAACGATACAAAATGATCGAACAAAAAAAGGATACGAACTATGCAAAATCATCTTGACTGATGAGGCTCATTTCCACATCGGTGGCTACGTCAACAAGCAAAATTGTCGCATCTGGGGCTCGGAAAACCCAAGAGTTATTGTTGAGAAGCCTCTCCATCCTCAACGTGTGACTGTTTGGTGCGGTTTATGGTCCGGCGGGGTCATTGGACCTTACTTTTTCGAAAATGAGGTTGGATCAACAGTTGCGGTGAATGGATTGCGCTATCGAGAGATGATTAATGATTTTTTATGGTCGGAGTTGGATGGTATTGATAAACAAGACGGCGCTACGCAAGCAACGAAACCATTGCTCTGTTACGGGAAAAGTGTCCGGACCGTGATATCTCTCGAAGAGGTGATCACAATTAGCCACCGAGATCTTGTGATTTAACACCTTGCGACTTCTTCCTCTGGGGCCACGTGAAAGATAAGGTCTACGCCAACAGTCCAGCGTCGATTCAAGACCTCAAAGATAGAATTCGTGAGACTATCGAGGACATACGGCAGCCACTTTGCGATTTGGTTATGGAAAATTTCATGAAAACGATATGGTCCTGTAAGCGTGGTCGTGGTGGTCATTTGGCTGATGTTGTTTTTCATTATTAACGGCATAATTTCCTCTTTAATATGAAATAAACATCCGATCATTTATCTCAAAAATGGCATTTTTCTTTGAATACCAAAATAACACCTCGTGCTGGAAAAACCTTTATTTTATATTTATATAGAAAATTGTACTGTTCGTTCCTTAGTCTCCGCGGATCTCTAAAAAGACTAAACTGATTTAGATAATACTCGCAAATTTTCGAATATCGATTCCTCCATTCCAAAACATGCTAAATCGACTTAGCATGTTTTAAGAGAGATTGCATTTTTAACTTCTAAATATTCCAAATTATATTCAGTCAAAATTTGGTGTTTATCCGGCGACCCAATCAAAAGTTTTTCACAAAACCGTACAGGTCATTCGATTTCAATTACAAAGGATTTCCATACAAATTAAAAAAAAACATCAAACTTTGTTCGCCTCTCCTGAAAAACTATCTTTTTGCACTTAGCATAGGTTAGAATGGAGGTATCGATATGGCTTCTGTATTCCGAATGTGGCTTGATTTGGAATCGAGTGGCCCTGAATCGAGTATCAAATAGGCTTCGAACGTGAAAATAAACGCAGTCAGCATTTACAGAGAATCTTCAAATGTAATGAAATAATTCTGTATTCCGAATGTGGCTTGAATCCGAATTTTCTGCTCGAAATCGAGTTTTTAAAATTGTTACTTCGGACCCAAATATGTTTTTCAATGTATCAACAATTTTTGCATCGAAAATAAAGGCTTTTACGGAGACTCCTCAAAAGTCCTCAAACAGAAATTATGGACTATTTTGATGTTTTCCTATGCGGTGTTGATCTGTTATTGATGTTATTTTTTTGTTTTTCTCGCTGTGGAGTTGAGCTGAAGATCAAAAAGTTTCTTCTAAGTGAACGAATTAGAAATTCGGATTCAATCCGCTCTCGGAATACAGAGCAAGGGCGATTATTGAAAATATTATGAATAAAAAATTTCGATTCAATTCAATCTCAGAATACACAACCAAGGCGCATATTCAAAGATTTGTAACAGATTTTTTTTTTAATTTTAATAGATGTGTTTTGAATTTCAAATTGATTTATTTAAAAATTCAAACAGACTTATTTCGGATTTCAATTGAACTTTTTTGAATTTTAATTGATCTTATTTGAAATGTAATTGATTATTTTTGATTTACAGTTCAAAATGGTGTAGAATAATGATTTACTTAATAAATATCAAGTAAAACTCTTGATAGTTTCAAAAATTATTTTCTGTGTGTGTGTTTAAGAATTTACCTTTTAAGTCGTTGATATTAATAAGTTATTTGTTGTTAAATATCAGAAGAAGAAAAAAAGAAAATCAATGTATAATGTCTGAACATATAGCGAATTGCGATCCGATCTAAGTCTCTGGGCTTGGATCACTTTCGAATTGTTTTAGTTTGTTTAAGCTTAAATTATAGAATGTACTAAATGTGGCCAAAACAAAAGATAAAAGAAAAATAATAAGAATAAAATGTCAATTTTATTTTTTAGCACTTTATATAGAATACCGAGGAACCTATGATTTCAATGCGCTGCCATTTATTAACTGTTCCATAAATTACTCACGGACTAGACTTCGCGGTTTGTAAAGTTGGACATAGAGTCAGCCAAAATCTGGAGCCAAATCACGGCATTCGATATCGAATACTTTACAATCGAAATGTGTTCTTAAATATCGGAAAAATTTTAGAAACTTCAGTCGAATTCAAGTAAATTGTTTCAATAAACTCTTATGAAACTTGTCTGGATAGTTTTTTTTTAAATTAATTCCAATATCTACGTTATGCTTTTCGATCGAGAAGTTCTCGATATCGAAAGGATGAAAAAATGTTATTAGAAAAACATGAAGGCTACATAATTTCAGATTCTTTAAAGCTTTCCTGAACCAATTAGGAAAAATGGTTCTCGAGTTATGAACAAATATGTGGTTCAACCTCTATTTTTTAGATGGATGGACATGTTTTTAAACTTGACTCACTTGGCATGAAAGCTCCCATATATTTATCTTAATTTTTAAAGAATTCGAAAAATCTGACAATTTTTTCGAATTCTCCAGAATTTCAGTAGCGATATTCTGATAGAAAAAACCCCGAACAGAATATAAAAATATGAGATTTCGAAAAAGAGTCAGTTAGCTCCTTTCAGAACTAAGATAACGATATGGAAGCTAAGCAGGCAGTGGACTGCTTCTTCAAGAAGGCAACTACAGTACTTATACTCGTTCTTCGGGTGAACTGATAATAACGAAAGGAAAATAAATATAAATTATTTTCCTTTCGATGTGAGATATCAAATTGATTATAGATGGAATTATGGAATTCACCAAAAAGATCCAATTATCTACAGTTGTTCTAAGACCACGGCAGACAATAGTTTTTGTTTACCGGAAAGGCTAGAACAACGTTTGCAAGTCATGCTAGGAATTTATTAATATTATTAGTATTATATATGGCCAAAACTAAAAAATAAACACAAAAAAACTAAGAAAAAACATCAATTAATTTTAAGATAAAAATGTTTTGCATACTTTTGAAAGTTATTATAAAAAGAATTTATTTTGTAACAATGTTGAAACGATGCGAGTCGAGAGCGGATGGTTCAATATGAAGTGAAAAGAGAAGAAAACCAATATCCCATAATTTTTATTTTATAAATAATAAACAAAAATAAAAGACGGCTAAATATATAAATTAGTTAATAAATAAATCACTCGTCGTCCATAAGCTGTGACCGATTTTTTTATGTTTTTTAACTGGAATATTTTTCTGGCTCAAGACCAACCCAACCTGTTCTATATAATGATTGAAAACAAGTATTTTCTTACACGATCCCAAAACACGTGGCAACGTTGTGTCAGACAGAACACAAGATGAAGCAGCTCGAATGTCCTGGAAGCAAATAAAATCGACAGCCAGAGATAGAGACAAATGGAGATAATTTGTTAACGCCCTATGTTCCCTGTGAACTTGATATTTATAGTTATATGAGAGATTTCATGTCAATTGAGTCCATTTTTAAAAGATCGATATGAAACTTGCACCAAGTTTAGTCCTATTGTGGATAGTAGTTATGACACAAAATTTCAACGAAATCGGTTAAGGATTGTCCGAGTTAGAGGGTGTTGAATATTGACATTTTGGGCAAACGGTACCTTTTCCTATCCATATACATAACTAATTACCTATTGACATTAGCAAATTTTGCCCTAAGTGTTTTCGATAGCTTTTTTTGCAATTTTTTTTTAAATATAAAAAAATCACAACAATGTTTAAAAAATTACGTATTTTTTTGTTTGCTCAAATGAAATCTTTTGTAACTTCTTTTAAAAGCTCGTCTTGCTGCGAAGGATTTTCTAGGTGCCTTGACAAATATCCAACGCTGTATGCTATATCTGGTCTTGTTCCAAGCATCAGATACATTAAAACCCCTACAGCCTGCCTGTATGGGAAATTCTTTACAACTTTCCCTGCTTTAGAAGCTTTGTTGGATTGGTGTTGTCATCGACTTGCATTCAGAGAAGTTAAATTTCTCCAAGATTCTTCTGCCATATGCTCTTTGACTTATTTGAATATATTGTCTGTATTTTCAATTTCAAGGCCAAGAAAGTAACATGCCTTTTTGGTCGTTTTTTTAAATTCATTTTTCAGATCATTTATGAATTCATTCAGCTGTTCCGAATCTGTGGCTGCAACTAATCCATCATCAACGTAAAGTACAAGCATTAGTCTCTTTCCATTCTCCTCTCGTAAATATAGGCATGGGTCAGTCGAACTTGCTTTTAGATCGAGTTTTTCTTCCAAATATTTCGCCATTCTTCTGTTCCAGCATCTTAGGGCTTGTTATAGACCGTCCGTATAGACTTGAGTTGACAGACTCTTCCAGTGTTATCGTTAAAACCTTCTGGTTGTTCCATGTAAATTATGTCATCTAGCACCCCGTATAGAAAAGCCGTAGAAACGTCAAATTGTAACATGTGGAGATTTTCTGTAGCAGCTACACTCGGAAGAGATCTAATTGTTGTCATCTTTGCCACTGGACTAAAGGTTTGGTCATAATCTAGTCCTTTTTCTTGCTTGAATCCCTTAATGACCAATCTTGCCTTGTACTTGTCTGTGGTAACGTCTGGATTTATTCTCAAACGAAACACCCACTTTCCTGGGAGTGCCTTAGATTCACTTGGTAAATTAGTAAAAATCCAAGTTTTGTTCTCCAGTATAGATTCCTTCTCAGATTTCATGGCAGTAATCCATTCGTCTTTCTCTTTACTATTCATAGCTTGTTTATGTGTGAGCGCTGCGGAAATTTTTGCTTCAATCTCCTGAGCCATCATAATGAATTCATTGTATTTTGAATTTGAAGTCTCTTTGATATAGGTTCATCATCATCATCGGTATCAGAATCCCGAGCTCGTGTTTCAGTGTCATCCTCTTCTGTAAACCCTTCGAATTCGTCGGTTATACTACTTTGTTCTTCATTGGCTTCTGCAAATGAATCTATTACATTTTGTTCTTCGTCATGTAAGGTACGTTACAGTATGATTTTCCTTTTCTTCTTGTTCTGTATATTGCACATCACTTTTCTCATTTTCTTCTATAATTTCATTGGCTTGAGGAATGAATGGGTTTTGATAGTTTTCAAAATTACCTCGATGATTTTCTATTTCTAAATTCGATTCCTCATAATTTTTGGAGTTGGATTCAGTGTAGCACTCTGCAAGTTTCTCTTCAAACATAAAATCCCTGGAAACTTCTATTCCGTTTTTCTCGTGAACATATACTCTGAATCTCTCATCTCCGTCATACCCAACCAACTAAGACTTTGAGCCAATTATTCTTAAATGATGTATCCTGGGTTTCATTCCAAGCCATAGCTCATGTGGACTGTGTGGGCAGAAACTGACAATTTTGATGTTCTGTTCAATATATATATATGGCGGTCTTCACTAATTCTGCCCAAATTGACTCTGGAAATTTTGCATCAGGATTTGCATATTTAAATGTTCTTGCCATTTCCACAATTGTCCTATATAGACTTCCTTTGGCAGATCGATATCCACACAATACAACTTGGTCATTAATAGTTAACCAACACTTTGTTGCAGTTGATTTGAAATTGCTATCCGGATTCCGATTTTGTGTAGCCAGCACTGAAAACAATTTTTTTCGTAATGTCCGGCACATGCCACACATCTCTCAATTCCATCTTTAATTGCTTTTCATTTACTTCAGAAATAATATCAATTGTACCTTTTCCATAAGCCTTTAGAGATTATTTACCAGCTGCTTGTATTTCTTGTGGTACATCAAATTCACTAAATCTTGCAAACATCTCGAATGAGTTTGTAACGTGTTTAGTGGCTCCGTTATCAATTCACCAACTATCACTACATAGGACAATTTGTATTACCTTCACTGCAATCAGCATTTAGTGCCACATTAATGTCTATGGGGGTTGATTTCTTTGGTGGTTTTCCATCTGCTATCCATTTTCGACAATCTCTTAGCCAATGACCCTTCTTCTTGCAATAATGGCATACATATTCCTTCTTTGTGGCTTTCTTGAGATTATTTTCTTTGTGGTACTTCTTTGTCTTTACCATTAAATCTTCTTGTTTACCGTCTTGTCCTTGTCCTGGGTCCTGAAAGTCCTTCTATGAATTTCTTTCATACAGACACAGTTGCATGGTAAGCTCGTCGATGGATTTGTCATTTTCACTAGTAAGCATCATCAAACTCGATCGAAACATTTCATAAGAATTAGGAAGAATATGTAATATCTTACATATAAGCAGCATGTCCGGCAAAACACCCTCACCCTTAGTTCTTAAACCGGTGTTTAACTCATCCCACAAACCTCGACGTTTTGCAATGTGCGTTGAGGCATCTTGATCATCCTTCCACCCAAATGCAAATAGATCTGTACATATCTTGAATAACTGGTCTTTAGATGTAGCTTCGAAAATTTTCTTCAATGCGTTCCATGTTTCATATGCATTTTCTTTGTCCATCGCCTTCTGGTATATGTACTTCGTCCGTTATAGTATTCTTTGTTGTTGTTGTAGCAGCTTGGAGACGCTGAGTTGATAATCCTTAAGTCTATTTTTAATACAGACTTCGTTCCGGCATATATCCGATTATCGCGGGAACCTTATGTTGTTTTCATTCACTCAATGTTGTCCGGTTGTAAACTAACATTCGTCTGGTTGTAAACTAACATATCAGGGAATGGATGTTATTTGAGTGTTGCCGTTTCTATTCTCCACTAGAAGCGCTGCATTTCTGTTAATAGTCGTCATGATGTTATGTCTATTTTTAGCTTCCTGTTGGCTTGTGTGATCATTTTTGATTTTTAGCTGCAGAAACTTGAATTATGATGAAAACATGAAATGTTGATGTTAAATTTTTCCGGTGCCATGGCTGGGAGTTGAACCTAGCACCTTCGGGATCCAAGTCTAACGCACTAACCACTAAGCTACCGAAGGCCTCGTGACTATTGTCTTCGCATACGCATTCGCTTTCCGATAAAATTCAGCTTTCTTCTTGTGTTCTATTTGCTCGGTTGCACCATTTGCTAGAGGTGCCGGTTTTTCAATTTTGTGGTCGATGACATCAAGGGCTCCTTCGTAAAATTCCAAAACATCTCTAACCTTTCTTGTCCATATTGGCCAGTCGGTTGCGCTAGATAACAGCTTTAAATTCTTTGTGAACTCCATTCTATTTCCCTTCTAAATCTTTAATATCTTGGTTCTTGAAACTGAAAGCTTGAATTCTTGCTTCTTCACTGAAAGCTTGATTGATTCTTCTTAAATCTTGATTATACGGGCCTGTTCTGTAGCAAGGTGAAATCGCCCGGTTTATTATTCACAGCCTCCCAAAAAAGATTGTTCGAAATATATTCGGGTGATTTCGAACTCCAAAAGTGATGTTAAGTCGCCGGTGATTTTGAAATCATCGTGATATCAAATCGCCGTGATTACAGAACAGACCCGATATTCTTTTTTATTTTCGAAAAAAAAAAAGGTTTTTCTTTTTGTCAGAATTTTTTTTTTCTTTTCCGAGTCTGGGCTCATAACCTATTGAGTTCAAAGTATTTTATTTGACTGAACATTCTGATATTTTGTATAAACATGAACAGCTAGAACAAATGTTGAATATACAAATTGCTAACTTAAAAAGCAACTTCAACTTCAGTTTGGTTCTAATCGGTTGAAAAACTAAAATATGTATATAAAAACCAGATTAGACAATCTTTTTCTAACTCTTATGATTTTCATTTGATTTCATTAATTTCATACAAACTTGTAATTCAAAGCCGTCTGGCCAATTAAACATTAATTACAATATGCAAATAAGGTTTTGGCGTATATTAAAAAATTTTATTTTTCTCTAAAAAAAAATGTATATTTTTTATTATTATGTATTCTGATGTATAATTATCTCCAAATTGAGACTGATTTGAACTTGATCGAATGTTTCTGTACAAAAATACAGTAAAATAGTGAATCTATTAACCATGAAACTAAAATTTTAGAACATTTATAAAAAATTCTTTTTGAGCTGCCAAAACCCACAAAAAACACTGAAAACGGTCACAACTTTAGGACAAAATTATTGTAGTTATTTAATAATTAAAAATTGTTTCTTTCGCCCAATTGTCTTTTCATTTAATATTGAATCTTCAGCCGTACTTTTTTCGTACATTTGTATATACAAAAAAAAACATACATATATACTCATATTTTTTGTAAAATTTATTGCTTATTATGTCCAAAAGCTATAAAACAAATAAACCAAAATGTAACTGCAAAGAGACCAAACAATTGAAATGAAATTTATTTTAAAACAAAATATTTTACAAATGTAATTTTTACACTTAAGATAATAGAGATAATACACTTACAAACGAAAAGTTAACATATACAACCATTCATAAACATACAGTCAACGCAAAAATAGACATAGACACGTATAGGATGATATGGGGTTTTCCACAAAAACTAAATTAGATCACAAAAGATCTATATCATAAATTTAGGATTTAAATTTAAATCCCATTGCCATGATAGAAAAAAAAATAATTTATTTCATGAAATTTTATTTTATTAAATATTTTTTTAGAGTTCAGTCGGACATACATATGTTAGAGAAATAATAGGGAAATTTCATTCGATTCAGATGACCAAAACAAATAGGATTTTTAATTTTCTCACTTTCTTCTAAGTGAAGGAAGATTATTTTGAATAGTCAAGTGAAAAAGAAAAAATCCTTACACACTTTCCAAAAAAAAATGCAGGGGCCAAATCACAGCATTCGGTATCGAGAACTTTTTGATCGAAAAACAAATTTAATTTTTGTTAATAAGAAAAAGTAAACATTGGAACTAATTAAAATCTATCCAAATAAGCTGTATAAACAATTTAAACAATCTTCTTTAGTTTGACAGAAGCTTTTACTCTTTCAACGATAATAAAAATTACATGTCGATAGTGAAGTACTCGATATCGAATGCCGTAATGGAAGTTTATTTTGAATAGTCAAGTGAAAAAGAAAAAAATCCTTACACACTTTCCAAAAAAAAAAATGCAGGGGCCAAATCACAGCATTCGATATCGAGAACTTTTTGATCGAAAAACAAATTGATTTTTTTTATTAACAAAAAAGGAACATTGGAATTAATAAAAATCTATCCAGATAAGCTGTATAGGACTGCATTGAAACAATCTTCTTTAGTTCGACAGAAGCTTATACTCTTTCAACGATAATAAAAATTACATGTCGATAGTAAAGTACTCGATATCGAATGCCGTAATGGAAGTTTATTTTGAATAGTCAAGTGAAAAAGAAAAAAATCCTTACCCACTTTCCGAAAATATGCAGGGGCCAAATCACAGCATTCGATATCGAGAACTTTTTGATCGAAAAACAAATTTAATTTTTGTTAATAAGAAAAAGTGAACACTGAAATTAATAAAAATCTATCCAGATAAGCTGTATAGGACTGCATTGAAACAATCTTCTTTAGTTCGACAGAAGCTTATACTCCTTTAACGAAAATAAAAATTACATTTCGATCCTAAAGTACTCGATATCGAATGCCGTAATTTAACCCCAGGTGATTTCAAAATTAATACGATGAAATAATAATTCCACATAGAATTTATTATTTACAAATTTGAATATTTTCTTTATACGGCTTTTTAAACAATTAAAAGTCGCTTTAGAAATGTCTAAAAAACGTATTGCACAAATCGATTTTAGCACTTATAATTATTCAAAAGTCCTTTTAAAATTACTAAAATTCTAAAATTGCAAAGCTTTAAATGAAAACTTGTTCTCCCACCAAAAAAAAATCCTAAATAAAAAAAACATTATTAATCGACATTGACATTATGGTAACCCCTTTCTCTATGATACAAAAATAATACAATAGCAACCCTGTAAATCGAAAAAAAACGTACATTGAGGAAAAAATTCAAATACATACTAAATATATATTTTATAAGAACAATACCACCCACAAAATTGATGTAGTCTCATTTTTTTTAGAAAAAAAAAACTTTAATGAGTAAGCAAAAATATTAGATATAAAATTATAAAAAACAGATATTTATATCACAAGACAAGGAAAATGGTGCAGCTTTAAATAATTATATTATAGACGACAATTGAATACTTATCGATTCTCTTTTTTGTAAATACGATCAGATAAAACAACCAATAAAACGCAAATACATACTTATTAGACATTCATTCATATACATACATACAAATATAAATGAAAATTAGTATAAGAAGTGCTTTTTCTAAAAACAAATGTTATATTTAAAGAGATTACTTAAAAAAGAAAAACAAAATTTTAGTTTGAAAAAAAAAAAAGTTCAAAGAACTTAAGTAGACACAAATTTATCGCAAATATGCCATAATAACTTAGTTTCTATTATTATATGAAAAATATTTCAAACAAAATAGCAAATATTTGGGAACTATTATATTAATTTGAGTAAATATCAAATAATTTATGAAAGTAGCAAATTTTTGAGAACTATTATTTTAATTTGGGTAAATATCAAAAAATTTATGATATGCTAATTTATGATTTTACTTCGAAAAAGAAAATAATAGAAATATATAAGAAATGAAATAATTCGCCCTGTTCTGGTACTCATCTCACTTCTCACATTCACTTCACCTCACGAATAAGGAGGTGTCCGGAAACTGCAGAGAGTATTGGCTGTCGAACTTCTATTTAAATAATGAGAAAACCCGTGATTTGCCTGCCAATCCATACAGGTTTCAGACGTGATAGCGACTTGTAAAACACCTCTATATTGAGAGACATTTCACGTGATATGCTCCAAGTGAGTGCCAGAACATAGCCGAATAACTCGGAATCTAATGAATACTTTTTTTTTTTGATGCACGCCATGGTTTCCGGATTAAAAAATTATACTTTTCGATGGATTTATAAAAGCGTATAAATTTTTATTTTATTTTTAAGTTTTCGAAAAAGCTTGCTTCTCAGATTCTAGAACAATTTAAAGAAAGATCTGTTAAAATTTGTATTCAATGTATAATAAAAATTACATTTTATTATACTTTGAAAATAAAAAATTATAATAATATGTAAGCTATTAAATAATAATTCAGAATCTAACGAATGGTTTCCAGATTACAAAAATTATAGATACATATTTTTTTTTGTTTTCGATGAATTATTTTTACATAAAAAGATTTTCTCAGATTTAAGCATAATTGAAAGAAAGATTTGTTTGAATTTGTGCTTAAAATATTAAAAATCGAAAATTACACTAGTTAACAAAATATTTGTCGAAGGGTGTTGATAGCATTTTCTGTTGTAATACGGTGTAATAAACACGAAAAAAATATTAAAACCAGTAAGGAAAGGCAGAAAGTCGGGCGGGGCCGACTATATAATACCCTACACCTCCCTAACAATGCGATAAGGGTCATTGCGATAATAATTTGGAATAATTGGTAAATGGGTAAGAACGTATATATGTGGATATATCTAATTGTGAACCGATAATCTCTAAATTAAGCAATATTCGTTCCTAAATTGAGAAACATCTTTCTGGAGAATTTTGTAATAACAATTTCTATAGCGCTTTGTAAGCAAATCAGGAGGAACATATATATGGAGGTTATATATAAATCTGAATCAATTTTCCGTGAATACTCATTCATGTAAAATAGAAACCTCTCTCTGTCGAAATTCATACTGATCGGATATAAAATACAGTCTTTACAGCGCTTAGACGTCAAATCGGGGCTAACATACATATGGAGGCCAAATCTAAATCTGAACCGATTTTCTCCTAATTTGGCAGTATTCCTTCATGTAATAAGAAACCTCTTTCCGCCGAATTTCGCTGTGATCAGATATAAAATACAGTTTCTACAGCGCTTGAATTTCAAATCGGGGGTAACATATATATGGGGGCTATATCTAAATCTGAACCGATTTTCTCCGAATTTTGCAGTATTCCTTCGAGTAACAAGAAACCTCTTTCTGCCGAATTTCGCACTGATCGGATATAAAATACAGTTTCTACAGCGATTACATGTCAAATCGGGGGTAACATATATATGGGGGCTATATCTAAATCTGAAGCGATTTCACCCAAATTATTGTCTCTAATTGTATCACGAGACTACTCTATGTCAATTTTTGTACAAATCGGTTCAAAAATGTTGCTTATACAGTGCATATATGCCAAATCGGAAGTACATATATGTGGGAGCTATATGTAAATCTGAACCGATTTTAACCAAATGCAATAGGGATCGTCCTTGGGCCTAAAGAAAGATATGTGCAAAGTTTCGTTGAGATCGGACCATAATTGCGACCTGTACTTTGATTACAAGAATACATCTACAGACAGACAGACAGACGGACATAGCTAAATCGACTCAGAAAGTGATTACAAGTCGATCGGTACAATAAACAATGGGTCTATCTCTTCTTCTTTTGAGTGTTACAAACAAATGCACAAAGTCATAATACCCTGTACCACAGTGTGTTATGTATGGTAATTTTTTTTTAGATTCCGAATTTTTTGGAGGAGGTCTTTAGCATTTGTACCAAATTTTTTGAGGTATAGGTTCGAAAACGCCGATATACTATAAATGATGAAAACATTACTATCGCGTACCCAGCAAAATTTCTCATTACCAAATAATCCGGCGAGTAAGTTCGATAATGATAAGTATTGGGTTTTCCAATAAGAGAGATATGATTTCTTTGAAAAAAAAACACACTTATTGTTAGGAAATTCAAAGGTTATGTATTTAATGTGAAGTATAATCAATACAATTAAGTTCTAAATAAAACGTCATTCAAATGGCCTCCACGACTTCTTCTGCAGGAACGAATTCGATGAACCCAATTTTCGAGCACTTTTTCTACTAAATCAAGTCGTATGTCATAAATGGCACGTTCAATATTGACTTCTAAAGCTTGAAGAGAGTCTGGTTTATTTCGAAAGACCAATGACTTCAAATAACCCCACAAGAAATAGTCTAATGGTGTTAAATCACAACTTCTTGGAGGCCATTCAATATCACAATTTCTTGAAATAATCGAATCTCCAAACTTTTCTCGCAACAATTCAATTGTTTCATTTGCTGTGTGGCATGTAGCCACAATCGGCCAATGGCAAAAAGATAGCTCTTAACGAGAGCTAAAATATTGCTCATGGGTGTCAAGGTCGTAGGACGACTGGAATGTGGTTTTCGTTGGATTTAAAAAAAATGTACTTAGTATAATTTTCAAATGTGAACGGAAAGTTTATTTGCTCTAGCTCCGTAACAGTACGTCGGATCGGGAATAGGTCAATGGCAAAAAGAAAGCTCTTAACGAGAGCTAAAATATTGCTCATTGTTGTCTGGTCGTAGGTCGACCAGAAAGTGTTTTTTTTTTGGATTTAAAAAAGGGACTTAGCGCACGAAAAGTTGCAATTGGAGAACGATTATTTTGATAATAAAACTGAATAATTTGTAAACGTTGTTCTTGCGTATACAGGGTGGCTGATATGTAATGCAACAAAGTAAAGCGCTATATTTTTTTAATTTTTTTTTAAATTTTATTGTTCAAAAGCAAAAAATGTCGGAAATAACATAAAATTTTAGAAACAGTTTAGATTTGTTCGAATTGGCCACCTTTGGCACGAATTATGGCCTTCAAACGGCCGACGAAGCCATCACACGCTGCACGAAAGTGGCTCTGCGGTATTTAGGCCCATTCCCGGCGAAGCGCCGTCTTGAGATGATCGATACTTTGGTATTTTTTAGCGCGAACCTTACTTAAAATGCCCCAGGCGCAAAAGTCCAACGGATTGAGATCCGGAGATCTTGGTGGCCATTGTGCGGTAGAAATAAAGCGAGGAACCTCCTTTTTAATCCATTCTTGGTTGACGCGTGCTGAGTGCGATGGTGCTGAGTCCTGTTGGAATGTCCATGGTCTGCGGACGAAATGTTTGTCTGCCCAGGGCTTCAATACTGTCTTTAGGACATTCTCCCGATAATATTCGGCATTTATTTTGACCCCATGGTCAATGAATACGGCCCACACCATTACCATCGGCGGCGCTTGAGTTCTGGTGGCCAATCGAAGGTGTAAATTTTCAGCTAACCTCTGTGCCAAGTAAACCCGATCATTTTGTTTGTTCACAAACTGCTCAATTTGGAATGGCTTCTCATCGGAGAAAACTAAATTCGTTAACTGGCCACTTTCGTGCAAGCGAAGCAACTCCTTGGCTCTTTCCAGTCAAACTTTTTTTTCTGCATCGGTGAGCTCTTGCACTTTTTGGAACTTCAATGGCTTTAGTCCAAGCTCATTTTTTAATATGTGTTGTATCCGTTCTCGCGATATGTTCAGCTCACGAGCAATTTTTCTACCACTGTGGCGTGGATTTCGATCAAATCTGGCCTTCACTTTTCGGATCATTTCTGGTGTTGTTACCGTTTTTTTTCGTCCACTTTTTGGACGCGATGCAACACTGCCAGTATCACGGTAACGAGCAATGGTACGAGAAACAAAAGATTTATTCACATTTAAATGCTGGAGGGCTCTAACGATAGCCACTTGTGTTTTTCCACCCAAATATAAAGCAATGACACTATCACGCTTGAATTTCATCACGAATAACTTTTTTTCTGAATGCAATAGATCAAAATGCTTTTGTAAGCTTGTAAACAATAAAATGAACTGTCACTGAAATAAATATGTTAGCTATCAGACTAGCGGTTTAGAAATGATAGCAACCTGAAGTTGGTTGCAATACATATCAGCCACCCTGTATCTCTCCATGATGAAATCGTAAACACTGCTGAATACAATGAAAAACAAATGACAGATCATGACATATTACAAATGGCCGAAACGTCACTTCAAAATCATATCATCCCTATAGGAGAACCCGTTACTTTTTATTTAGCCACATTTCTCATTATTTTAACATGGGGTTGTCATTGGATGAAAGTACTCCCCAAAAGCACCTTTTAGGTGTTAAAACAATTAGATTTTTTTTTTATTTTTTGAAAAAAGTTTTTTTTTTCTTGCACGAAAAAAAGCATAAAAAAGGATTCGCAATAAATGGTTTGTTCCATTATTTTAAAGCTAGCATCCATCGAAGAAAAAATGTGCATTTGTGAAAAATCTATGGACAAATGTAGAAATTATATCCCTTTTGGCAAAATTAAGAGAATTTCCACAAAAATCATGATTATGGTATAACACCCACTATTGTCAACCACGTTCATCAGTTGCTGCGGGCCAAAAGTGTAACACATCGAAGGAGTGACCTAAGAAGTGACTGATATCCGTTTTGGGCCATTTTAAGTCATTTGAGCAATGTCCGTCCGTCCGTAAGTCTGTCTGAGCACCATATCTTCCGATACGAATAACCGATTGGCTTCAAATTTGGTATGTGTTCATATTTTTTTCCTTCTCAAGTTAAGATTAAAGATGGACCGTGTTAGTCCACTCCTTTGAGTAACTCACACAGAAAGGGTCAACATTTAGTGAAATATTGATTATAAAATAACATCTATGTATATTACTTATCAGAATCTTTCACAATACCACACACAGCAGTAGTTTCTTGGTCACTATCACCTTGAGAAAAATGGGCCAAGTTGCCACGCCCCTTTTGGTACCTCGCATACACGGGGCAAAGCAGCGTTTTTTGATATATTTGAATCGAAAGGAAATATATTTGTAACACAATTTTTTAAATATGTATTATATCTTTCTGAGAAAATAAATTTTATTTGAAAATCAACAAAATATATTTGCAACGCATATATTAACAAAGGGTCCGCCAAATAACTTTTTTTTGGAAATGCTATAAAGAAAACTACTGAATATTTTCTCAAATTTCTTTTTTTATTTGAAAGTACAATCCTTCCGGTTAATAATGGAAAATAATTTCATTCAAATGGCTGCCTCGGCTGGCCATGCAGTAGCCTATACGATCGGTCCAATTTTTAAGCACATTATCGATTGTGTGCAGCTGTATTTCACCAATGGCTTCACGAATATTGTCCTTTAAAGCGTCAATTGTCTCTGGCTTGTCGGCGTAACACTTATCTTTGAGGGCACCCCACAAATAATAGTCCAACGGTGTCAAATCGCAGCTCCGAGGTGGCCAAACGACATCATCTCTGCGGCTGATAATGCGATCTTCAAAAACAGGGCGCAAAACATCGAGTGTAGCTTCGGCTGTGTGGCACGTAGCGCCGCACAGTTTATTATGAGCGGCAAAAACTCCCAATTTTCATGAGGCCTAATTTCAAAATGTTTGATTCCAATCTGTAAACAACATTCCCATTAACTAAATCTTTAAAGGTTTTGCCAATATCTTGGCGAAATGTCGCGGTACAAGCATTTGAAATTCATAAATGGTACAATGGCTCCAAAGTTTATCATTTAAGAGAGTATTTTGTAAGCCCATATCTCCGAAACTATGAAACGCATTAGAACTTTGTTTAAGTCATGCTATACAGAACATTTTGAAGAGTTTTTTGCGTTAAAAAAAATATAATTGTGTTGTCATTTTCCTATTTAATCTGTGGTTTACTTGCAAGTTGCCAAAAATCTGGGTGTTTCATTTTCTCCAAGATAAAACTATACTTCCGAGGCCGACCGAGGTCTTGTCATTAACAAAAATTTGAAAACTAGGGACTTAGTTAACCATTGCGAAAAGAAAATTCTGCCTATACCAGCCTATGTTTATTTATTTAACGAAATGGTAATACCTACTCGGCAAAAAACAATCCAAAATTCGTTATTTTTAATCCATGTTGCTATGTATTAAACAACATTACCAAACCATACCTTAAGGGGCAAATGATAAATTGACTGCAAATATAACAGAAAGCATATAAAGCATGTATAAAAGCAAGTTGGTCTTGAGCCGAAAGAGTATCTCAGTTTATATCAACGATTACAGACCGAATTAAACGGCAACCGACATGAACAAGGTAAATATTCATATAAGCGAACATTTGTTTGCCAATCTACTATATATACATGCCTCATCGTTTGTGTGTCCTTTCGACATATTCCTAAAAGTATGCTCTAAAAATGACGTATTATTAATGAACACATTGCTAAATCAATGATGATTTTTTTCTGGATAGTTGGAATGATTGATTAATTAACAATAAACTGTAAACTATTTCATCATGATTTTTTTGCAAATGTTGAGCTAATGTATTACGCTTTAGTTATTTACTTTATTCTACGTACTGAGTTACATCGAACAAAAGATACAAAGCTTTTTATAAAAAAATTTCCTGTAATTTCCAACATCGTATAAAATTTAAATTGATATATATAATTGATATTTATATTATAATTGATATATATATTATATAATTGAGGACTCAAATACAATCTCTACTAGCGATTTGTAATAATATAAATGCTAAATTGAGAAAAATACTAAGATTTTTAATTTTAGGTTATGTGGCAAGTAGCCGTGGTTATGGGCGGATTTAAACAAAAAATTGGGTTTTACCTAATTAGGCGAAATGAGTGATATGTACCAAATTTCAAAGCTCTATCTCAATTCCTTCTAATTTTTGCGCCGCGTCTTGTGTGAAAATATTCCACTGTGCGCCGTCCTGTTGAAACCAAATGTTGCCAATATCCTCCTCTTCAATTTTTGTGAATAAAAATTCGTTCAACATGGCCCGATAACGATCGCCATTGACTGTAACGGCCACTCCTTGCTCATTTTCGAAGAAAAATGGCCCAATTATGCCTCTGGACCAAAATCTGCATCAAACAGTGACTCGTTTTGGGTGTATCGGCTTTTCAATGTATGCGTGCGGGTTTTCTGTGCCCCAAATGCGACAATTTTGCTTGTTTACATACCCGCCAAGATCAAAATGAGCTTCATCTGAAAAGATGATTTTTGTGGCAAAATCGGCAATAGTAATGTCACAATATTTCCCAGCGTTGTTCAAGCGTATATACAACCATATTCGTTCAGCGGAAGGATAAAACTAATTATCTGTCAAATCAGACATGAGCTAAGTGTTACCATTCACGAAATAAGCACTAGTTGAAAATAAACGTTAGATTGCGGACCCTGTATATTATAACAAAATATATTTGCAAACTAAATATCTCAAATAAAGTATGTGTTTAAATACAAATAAAATTATTGTTTAGGAATGTATCCAAATATCTTTTATTTAAAAAAAGATTTTCAAAACTTTTGCTGACTTTTTGAAATTTCAGGTTAAAATTTTCCTTAGTTTCGAATTGTACCTCCCAGTTACAATGTCATATGCAGCGTTAACTTCTCCTTAAATCAATAATATCAAATTTCTGAGTTAGATTTCCAAGTCATCATTTCTTGTCAATCCAAGTAATTTATTTTGATCCAAGATTATACGATTTCAATTATTATTATTTTATTTTTTTTACGAACATTAAAAATTTCTAAAAAATTACTTTGAATTAGTAAAAATTTAACGCAATTGACGTATTTTCTGAATTCTTAAGTGCAAATAAATATTGTTTCCCAAACATATATACTTTTTGTGTGTACCCAATATTATATGTTTAGAGTGTACCCTAAACATATATATGTTTCAAGTCGAATATGTTTGGGACAATATACTACAGTATACTGAAAAATTTTTGATTTGTTTCATAAAACAATATGCCTCAAAATTTGTCATAGTGAAAAATTCCTTTTTCACGCATTCCTTTTTTATATACTCGTATGCATCATTATGTTTAGGTATTATCTATTTCATATTATTCAGTTTTAGCTTCTCGTTTCTGATGCCGATATATTTAATAAGTAATAAGTGACGACAAGTAGCCTATTTCTAGGAAGATTTTAATCATTTCTAAGCAAAAAATTTTAAACAGCAATTTGGTTGTTTGGGATAGACTACTAAAATATTGCAAACTATGTCAAAGTATCAATGCTATAGGTCGGTCTACATAATTGTACTGTTTACCCGATCTGAGGGCATACTACAGTCCCGATTCACATGAGGCATTTTTAGTTGAGGCAATTCAGAAATTCATAGGATAGAGAGGCAGGAGGAATAGAAAGGGAGAAATTCCCCTTTACTTCAGCTAAGCCGTTTTCGAATCGATTGAGCATAGTAATCAGATCTGTTACAAATGTTTAGTTTAAATTGTGTAGATACGGGTTATAACATATGCCATGCAAAATATTCTGGTGACTTTTTCAATTTCCCGCCTCGTAACTGCAACAGTAACACTGCTCCCGTCAAGAGGCATCTGTCAGCTAACTCTTGTCAAAATTTTAATAAGTAGTATCATTTAGTTTGTGTTGGACAGTCATTGATAGCAGACTACCTCGTGATTTGAGAGGAAAATGGAAAAAAGTGAATTTGGTGTGCTGATTAAACATTTTTATCCGCTCACCTTAGAGAGGAGGGTATATATCATTTGCTACGAGCAAAAAGTGTAACACATCAAAGGAGTGCCCTAAAATCCTAAGTATGTTCGGCGGATATCCGTTATGGGTAATTTTAAGTCGAATGAGCAATGTCCGTCCGTCTGTCTGTCTGTCTGATGTCTGGTGCGCACTATAACTCTCGAAAGGAGTAACCGATTGACTTCAAATTTGGTATGTTGTAATATTTTTTCCTATCTCCGGCTAAGTTCGGAGATGGGCCATATTTGTCCACTCCTTCTAGTACCTCCCCCACAAAGGGTTAACATTTAGAGAAATATTGATTATTTAATAACTTCTATACTACTTATTTAAATCCTCTGGAATTCTACACATAGTATTAGTTAATTAGTCACTATTACCTCGAGAAAAATGGGCGAAGTTGCCACGCCCGTTTTGGTACCTCCCACACAAATGGACTATTTTGAACCAAAAGTTAAAAGCATATAACTTTATTACCAGTACATACAAAGACTTGAAATTTTGTACAGTATAATGCTTTTATAGTACCTAGAGTCCAAAGAAAAATGGGCATTATTGCCAATCTCCTTTTGGTACCTCCCACACAAATGGACCTTTTTGTACCGAAAGTTACCAGTTTATAACTATAATACCAGTGCATATAAATACTTGAAATTTTGTACAGTGTAATGCTTTTATAGTAGCAAGAGTCCAGAGAAAAATGGGCGTTATTGGCACGCCCCTTTTGGTACCTCCCACACAAATTGACATTTTTGTACCAAAAGTTACCAGCTTATAACTTGAATTCCAGTGCATACAAATTCTTGAAATTTCGTACAGTGCAATGCTTTTATAGTACCTAGAGTCTAGAGAAAAGTGGCCGTTATTGGCACGCCCCTTTTGGTATGGACCATTTTGTACCAAATGGACCATTTTGTACCAAATGTAAACAGCTTTTAACTTTAATAGCAGTACATACTTTAAAATTATTAAATGCGATTTAAATTGATAATAATTTAATTAAAACAAAAAAATAAATAAATTTACTAATATTTTTTGGGACTCAAGGTCGGTTTACCCGACTGAACTTTCTTACTTGTTTAACGTAAAAAAACCATAACCGAAATCAAAGAATGGCGTGATAAATACGATCTGACATATAGATGGCGGTAGTAGTATGAAAAATTACTTTCCTGAAAAGTGGCAATATTCCAAAACATATGTTTTAAGTTTCAAGGCGCCTCGATGTTTAGTTTTAGCACTCGAAAGTAAACGATCTCTGTGAATTTGTAAACATGGAAAAAATTGGTCACCAATATGTAATACAATACTTTCATGTAAAAGGTCTCAATCCAACCAATATTAATACCGAGATAGATCTACTTTGGAGGAGTCTGCTCCTTCGTTTACAACTATAAAAGTATCGAAGCTATTGAAAATCGTTAGAAGAAGCGTATCGAGCTAAAATGTGATTATGTTGAGAACTAAAGAAAAAAGTTCCAAAATTTTTTGTGTTTTCGTTGTTAGTTTGGCTAATTTTGGGACCGCCCTCGTATTATGGGGACCACTACTTTTAATGGTTAAAGAGAGGTTTACTGAATTTCGTTATGGCTGTGCAAGCACCGAAACAATTCACGATATGGTGTTGGGCGATCGGAGATTAAAAGTGTGAGAGATTGAAGAAGCCGTAGTCATCTCACATGACTTAGTGGTTTCTTTTTTTTAACTACCACCTGGGTATGATAAAGCTTTCCGCAATATGGGTGCCACGGTTGCTCACAATCAACCGCAAACGCAATCGTGTGACAATTTCGCAGAAGTGTTTGGCGCTGTTCAACCCCAATATGGACAAGTGTTGCTCCATGTTAAGATAGAAATTTATCACCCAAAAATAGTTTATTTTTAAACTAATAGCTTTTCGGTAAAATACTAAAGAAAAAGTTCAAGTCCTCGATTTTTATAATTTTTCTCACATTATTTTTAGATGCCTCCGAAACTATTGAATGGGCAAAAAACTTGGAAAATTTGTAGTTTATTGATCCTGCTTCGCAAAAAAAAATATATATAACGTTACCTTAATTTAAAATGTTCGGAGATGGGCCATATTGTTACACTCCTTCTAGTACCTCCCCCACAAAGGGTTAACATTTAGAGAAATATTGATTTTTTAATAACTTCTATACTACTTATTTAAATCCTCTGGAATTCTACACATAGTATTAGTTTATTAGTCACTATTACCTCGAAAAAAAATGGGCGAAGTTGCCACACCCCTTCGCCCATTTATGTCGCAAAGGAGTACAGGCAAAAAAGTTATAAAATCAAAAGAACTAATTTTTTCACATTATACTTAAAGATTATCGCATTTTTGAGTATGGTGTAAAAAAAATGCATTTGAAAAATTATTTTTTTTTTAATTTTAAAACGTTTTTTTGCTTGCGCTGTCCTGAGGGATACGTCTTTCGGCATTTTGAGGTGAAAATATTCTAACAGAATACGAAAATGGATTTTTTTGGATTTTTATACAGTTTTGAGGGCTACATATAATATGGAATGCCTTGGATGGTGCATGTAGAACTATTTTAAATCGGGAAAATAACTAACATCGTTAAAAAAGGAATTCTTAGTCATGCACTAGCCATACAAATTTGCATAGTTTTTGTAATAGGGGACCATATCGATATCATTAAAATTTAAATAACCTGAATTTTCCTTATATTCTTCAGTTATCTAATAAAGATTTTATACAGAAAATATATATGTATAATATTTTTTATTTAACAATTACGCTTCTTAAGCTTGTTAAAAAGTTTTGCCGAAACACTTTATTTTCTCAACAGTAAATGTAATACTTATTTCGATTATCTATATGTTCCTAATTACTACAACAATACGTCTTTATTTTAGAAATAAATAAATACTCCTTGGAGAATTAGCTGAAATAAAATTATATAAATATACATAACAAAATATTGAGAAAATCATTTATTATTATATACAAACAATACAAATGGATATAGGATATATGTATCTTTTTTATGCTATATACTACGCTTTAATTGTACATTACCAATAATAAAGGTCTAAATTTTATGTTTTGGTGTCCCATAGAAGCATTTATTTTATAAGAATTAAAAAATACTTTTAGTTTCATCAAAACAATTGACAAAAACAATGTAATTTAAATCACTTCATATTAAAAATTAAATACTTTCTTTTCTTCTTTTACTACCTCATCTCATATGATTATTTTCAATACTCCCTAAATTTTGCTGAGTATGCAATTATTTTTTCAATTCAACTGAGTCACTAACTTTAGATACATACGTACTTGTTAACAAGACGCAAGACATTCGTTATATTTCCTTTTTTGTTGAACACATTACAACTAAAACTAAAGGGAAAAAAACTATACTTTGGCTTTAGGGCTAATTTCATTTAAATATAGAAAAACTACAACAAATTTGTATAATGCATATTTCATGGCTAGCCAATACCTCGAAATGATTACAGCAGCCATGGAGTAGTAAAACCACAGTAGGAGTTAACACTAATTATAATTAAACACGTAAGTCAAGAAAAACGAAAACTGAAAACTATTGCAAAAATCAAGGAAACATAGAAACAAACAACTTAGCCATGTAGCCAACACAAACAGCAAAACTGCTTTAGAAAATAATAAATAAATAAATAAAACATCATCTATGTATGTATGTACTACTTATGTATCTATAATTAGAGAAATAATACTTATTAGCAAATAATAAAATTAATAAAAAAAATTATGTAACAACTAATTAGCAAAAATTAAATTGTAACCATATCGTAAACAAACTAAACCAACTACATACATTAATTATTTATCAATTACAAAACAAAAATTAGAACAAATCAATGATAATATTAAAAAATTAAAACCTAAACTAAAAAAAACCTCAAAAGATTTAAATAAAATGTACATAAACGCAAAATGGTAAATGTGATTTCATTTCGCCGTCTTTTATCTCTGATAAATTCAGAAGAAAAAATGTATTCTCCAGGGCTTTTTATCGCAATCTATTGTGACAAATAAATCTGTATATCGTCATCTGAAATCCAAAATAACGTAACATCACAAAAATCAAAATTAATTTTATGATTGATTATAGTCTATTACACTAAACTACACATTCCTACAAAATTTTAGAGTTCAATATCTAAAATTGACCTTTTTATGAGTGAAGTTCGAAAAGACGTCACAGCAAACAAAGTCGTTAAAAAGTCGGAAAGATTCATACAATTTTATTTTTTATTCAACTAATTGCACTACATTTGTTATTTGATTTCGCCTTAATGGCCAGGAAATCCATAAATCTGGTCAAAAGATTAAAATTACTTTAATTTGTTTTTGGCTTCTCCTGAAAAAGATGAGCATGTGGGTTACGTTATTTTGGATTTCAGGTGACATTATATAGATACCTAGCAGAGTATCTACATTTAAGATAATATATGACGAGAAGCAACTTTGACAGACTAATTCAGATGCTAGAAGGAAGGAAAAACAAATTCTTCTATCTAACAAAAATAAATTATAATGTTTCTCTGACATTTGAGCGCTGGTATAGAGGAAGCCCTCAGATCTCTAGTATAGAGAAAGACCTCAGTGATCCATACTTGAAAAGAAAAATACCTCAGTAGTCGACTTTAGTAAAGAGATAGACCCCAGTTGTTGATTCTAGTGTAGAGGGCGACATCCGTGGTCGACAGAGTAAGACATCAGGGTTCGAATCCAGTACAGAGAAAGATCTCAGTGGTCAACGGTAGTAAAGAGCTAGACCTCAGTGGTTGATTCCAGTATAGAGGAAGACATCAGTGGTCGACGGAAAGCATTTCGATTAACGCGTGACGAACTTGTTCGGGGGTCGACGGAAAGCATTTCGATTAACGCGTGACAAACTTGTTCAATAAGGTGAAACATATTTTGAAATTTTCTTTGCAAAACTTTAAATGGACATAACTCCCCAAATAAGACCCCTATAATGTAAAGGATATTACTTCGCATCTTTCATTTTTGGGTCTTTGATTATTAATCCTTATCGGTTAATATAGAAAATATGACGCTAAACTTTGACAGATTAGTTTAGATGCTAGAAGGAAGAAAAAACTAATAGTTCTATGTAACAAAAATATCTTCTTTATATATAAAATCCTTTGTACGTTTGTTAGTAACGCATGATCTCCGAAACCATAAATGCGAATGGGCTGAAAATTGGACAATATATTCAGTTTGGGGTCATTTGTGTTTTAGAATTATTTTCAACGCGGTAAATTGCGGAGTGGTCAAGTTATTTGCAAAATTCGCATTTCAAGAGCGATTTGACTGAAATTTAAAATGTATAGGTGGTTTCTCTTGATAATAGTTTGTATGAATGATTCTATGATGATGGCGCTGTAGTGGACATATGGTCAAAATAATTTTTTTTATGATTTTTTCCTGAAACTCGGGATGTATGCATTTTTGAATGAAATATCAATGACAAACAAACAAACCCATCCAAAACAGGACGGGCAGGACAACGTCTGCTGGGGTCAGCTAGTATTATAATAAAAATAAATGGAAGACCAGTATATATATATATATATATATATATATATATATATATATATAGTATAGAAGGCCTGTGATTGAATCCAGTACTGAGGAAGACCTCAGTGGTCAACTGTATCGATTTCATCTCCATTTCCATATCGTATTGATATCCATTTCAGTAGTTTTGAGATATTTAGCTTTTACGTTTTATAACTTCCGCGCCTTTTCATTTTATGTTCAGGTTGGGAACCTAAATTGGTCTATGTGAACTGGTAAAACCGACTGCCACCCCACCATAAACCTAAACCTAAAGGCGCGAAAGTTATAAAACGTAAAATCTTAATATCTTAAAACTACTTAAATGGAGATACGACTTTTTTTCTTAGAAGGGCAGAATAACTCCCAAATGAAGTCTCAATGAAATAAGTCCCAAAAAAAGGTCGACGCCAATAAAAATTAAATAACTCCCTGTGATCAAAATGAATGAGATAACTCCCAATAACATCTCATTGGGAATTATTTCATTTAGGACTTATTTCAAAATGAACTCCCAACAAAAAAATTAAATAATTCCCAATTTACATGGAATTTTCTGGGTCTTTTTTGTAATTGATTTGTTTATTTCGTATAAAATTTTGTGGTGCCTTAGTGCCTTTTCTACTTAATAATAATATAGTGTTTTTCAAAATTATGGGGTATGTGTAACATTTTAATTCTTTAAATAAGGAAAATATGCGCAAAAAAGTGAATGATTGTTTAGGACTTATGTCATACCTCATACTGTTCGACTCTTGTACAGAGGTAGACCCCAGTCATTGATGCTAGTGTGGAGTAAGACCTCAGTGGTCGATTTTAGTACAATATGCGACCTCAGTGGTCGACTTTAGTACAGAGCAAAACCTCAGTGGTCGGCGCTAATACTGAGGAAACCCTCAGTGATCGACTGTAGGATAGAGGAAGGTCGACTTTATTTATTTACTTTATTTTATTTTATTTATTTATTTATTTATTTAACATCAATACATACATAGGAAGCCCCCAGTAGTCGGCTCTAGTATAGAAGAAAACCTGTGATTGAATCCAAAACAGAAGAAGACCTCAGTGGTCGACTGTAAGATAAAGGAAAATCTCAGTGATCGAATCTACTATAGAGGAAGAACACAGTGTTCGACGCTAATAAAGCAGAAGACTTTAGTGGTCGACTCTATTACAGAGAAAGACATCAGTGGTGGACTGTAGGATAAAGGAATACCTCAGTGGTCAACTGTAGGAAAGGGAAAGACTCTCTACGTTTCTGAGAAAAAAATTCAAAAATAGTGTTATATGTTTATAAAAAGTATTTTATAACCCTCACTTTAGTGAAGGATGGTATTAGAGAATAGTAAGTCGAAATCGACTTACTATTCTCTTATTATTAGTCGTGGTAGTCATATGAATGAGATTGTGTTCCATTATAAAATAACAAAGTTCAACATTTCCAATAAAACCAAAAATTTGAAAAAATTTTCAGTACTTTTTTATAGCCGATTCAAACTTGAAATTCTAAATGGCTCACCTTTTAGATAATCCTTTGTAATTCCACAAATAGTACTTTTTCATCTGCCTCTATCACTTTGAGAAGAAATGGGCGAAGTTGGCCCCCTGCTTTGGTACCTCCAACACAAAGGGACCATTTTCTAAAAAAAAAATAACTGCGTATAACTATGATCTGTAATGATTTTATAGTACCCACATTCCCGTAAAAAATGGATATTATTGCCTCTCCCCATTCGGTACTTCCCACACAAAAGGGCCAAATCATACAAAAATTGAATATTTCACAACTTTAACATAAATACTTACAATTCGGTAAAGTTCAATGTTTTTAAAGTATCCACTCTTCTGTGCAAAATAAGCGTATTTGTCGAGGATTTTTAAAAACAAGAACAAAAAACACATAAGAAAAAGGTCGAATACCATCAACAAACATAGAATACTAAAAAGACAAATTGTATTATTTATTTGCAATTTTCTTCTTTTATTGCAAACCATAACGATTATCTAAATTCAAATGCAAATAAGGTCCCATAACACTAATAAATGTGAGAATACGATTTTTACTTTGCGGCGTTTGAGCTAAAATTTCCGATGTACGACAAGGATGTAAACACATAAATGGCTTAAATAGTACAGGATGTTCCATTTGGGTCAAAATACTCAACATTTCTTCACGCGAGTATTGAGAACTTTTATTAAATTGAAAAAGTTTCCAAACATTATCCAGCGTTATAAATTTTCCATCTAAGAGATAGTAAAACATTGTAATATTTCAGTTTGGGGCATTTAATTTATAGACTTACCACTGTGGTGGGCTTGAAAATACATTATGGGTACTTGATATGATATTGAATACACTATATGGTATACAATTTGTATTAAATCACTGGTTACTGGGTCGGAGATCTTTTGACTGTATTTGAGATAAGATTGACCAATGTCGGGATTCTTGAAAATAAATTAGGTTTGAAAGAAGTATTGAGGAAACTGTGAGTAATGAAGATGACATTTTCCCCCAAAACCTGATCGATTGAGGAAACTGTGAGTAATGAAGATGATATTTTCCTCAAAAAATGAGCGATTGGAATTTTAGTTCAAAGTATGTATGACATCTAAACCAGTAGATAATACCAGCTAAGGTAGTACTGATATGTATAATTTTATTGAAAGGTATATCCGCCAAACATACATCTTAGATCGCTATTCTATGTGAACCGCAACAAATGATGAAATATATATTTCATTTGCTACGGCCACAGGTTTAACACATTGAAAGAGTGACCTAAGTTCGAAGAGTAGCCGAATCCATCAAATTTGTATGCGGTAGTAATTTTTCTATCTCAGGCTAAGTTCGAAGATGAACCATATTGCTATACGTCTTCTAGTTCCTCCCCCACAGAGGTTTAAAATGTAGAGAAATATTTATTCTCTCATAACCTCTATAACACTTATCCCAATTTTATGTAATAGTTTAACTCACGCTATCTATCACCTTCAGAAAATATTGGCAAAGTTGCAGCGCTACTTTGGGGCATTGTTTAAAAAATACTTTTATTTATAGACAATTAGAGAAAATCTAAAGCAGTGGTTTAAAAATATGGATTCTGTAACTTTTATTGGACGCAAAGAGGGGTATAAATATATACTTATATGGGAGATCTATATCTACATCCGAACTCACTTTCACAAATTTTATTATTGCTCACAAGAATACAAAGAATATAAATCTGATCCGATTTATTCCAAATTTGACAGTGTTCATTCTAGGATGATATTATAGGGGCATTATCAAAATCTTTCTTCAAATTTGCCAATCTTCTTTGTGTATACAAAATTTTGATAAATTTTACAATGATCGGATGTAAAATAAAGCTTCTCTGACACGTTGACATCAAATCGGAAGGAAAGTTATATGAGGGCTATATCTAAATCTGAACGGATTTCTTTCAAAGCGTTCATTTTTGAATCAATTAACTCCTCTATGTCAAATTTGGTAATAATCAGATGTAAAATGCGATTTGTATAGCGCTTAGATGCCAATTAATTCGACCTGCACTTTGATTACTACATACATCTGCAGACTTACGGACGGACAGACGAACATGGTTAAATCGACTCAGGAAGTGATTCCAAGTCAATCGGAATAGTAAACGTTGGGTGTATCTCTTCCCCTTTTAGGTGTTACAAACAAATGCATAAACTGTTTGGTTTAGGGTATAAACAGTGATCCAATGTATGAAGATTTTTAGAAACTATAATAAATATTTACGTACCTTTTCTTCCCAGCTCCACGTATCATTGAGAATTCGGGACAACTCCAAAAATTCCTGGGAGTTTTTACAATACTCCGCCCAAGTCAGAAGGGTTTCAGTGACCGACATTTTATGGATAATTTTAATATTTCTCTATATATATTTGGTTATAACCAGAAATAACTAATCACGGCAATGATTTTGAATTGAAGGATATATCTTACTTGTAACAGCATTAGGCGGGATGAAAGCGTTCCAATAGCTCTCTCAATTTCTGTTAGAAAGCTAAACGCGAATGCAATATTTTTACGAATGAGTTATCTTTCTCCTTATTGTTTGGCTCAAGTTCCTTGATTAAAAGTAAGGAGAAAGAATTAAATAAACAAATTCACAATTTTGTTGTTGTTATTTTGTTATTTATAAACAAACTTTGACAATAAAATTGTCAAAACGAGCAATAAAATTTCATATGTCAAAACGTAGCGAAGAAAATATAACAGCTGAGTTGTATTTTAAGCGTTGCCAGACAGATTATTCGATGAGGGTTACCGTAACTTATAAAATTACGCGCTGTCTTTATTGACTCTACAGGGTTTTCCATTAAGAACATAACAATTTTCCACCACTCTTGCACACATTTCGACCGGAACGTTGGCAATTTCGCGTTGGAACCTTCGCCAGAGCCCGATCGGAGAAGTTTCGGCGTTTCAAATGATCAAGTGGCTTTAGTTCCTGAGCCAGTTTGATCTTACCTTAAACAAACGTTATCAACCCTGTCAAAGTGCTGCAAATATACGGACAATGACAGATTATCAGGCAAAGGTTCAGACGATTGCAAGAAAACATTACAATTTCATATATTTACAATATATTTTGTAAATATTTATATGCAGGATTGCCAATAAAAATACATTATAGACAGTGTTGCAAATAAAATGTTTTTCTGGCAATGGCGCCGTTGTAACATGCATAAACTTCGCACTTCGCTGCTAACGTTGCAAAACAAAAATTGTATGTTCACACGGTTGTAAATTCACAGGATTGCATTTTTAAATTATCAATTCAGACCATTGCAAGAAAACCTTACAATTTCATATATTTTGTAAATATTTATATGAAGGATTGCCAATAAAAATATTTTATAGACAGTGTTGCTAATATAATGTTTCTCTGACAATGGCGGGATTGTCAGATGCATAAACTTCGCACCTCTTACAATGTACTGACGATGACTTTTCTGCCAACGTTGCAAGACAAAAATTGTAAGTTCACACTATTGTAAGTTCGCATTATTACATTTTGCTGTCAAAATTGTAAGATCTGACCACCGTGCAATAATGGATGGATACAATAATGGATTCTGGAAGGATCAAAGTAGAGAGTCAAAGTTTGGAAAAAATTGCCTCGTGCGAATGAGAACTTTTTAAGGGAAGCAACCACGATTTGTTTAAATTTTACACAACGCCCTGGTGCTATATTCATCGTCTTGATGAAGTTTGACGAAAGCAGGATCCAGGATCCATTATTATCAGTTATTGTTGGGCGGCATATACATGTCTTTCAGAGCATGGTTATGTCTACTCTACGGTGAAACACTCCAAGGATTTTTAAGACCCTGAAACTGGTGCACAGACGAACTCGGCTCACGCCAAGCGAGCGATGCCCAAGGGTTGTAGGAAATTCAAGGGAACTCGCTTAAAGAACTCCCGACGGGCATTAAAATATGACAAACAGGCGTGATTTGTTTTATATTTGTGATAAACGAGTTTATTCCCAGTCGTCACCTTGTACAAAATTCCGAGGCCCGTATACTGGGTCCACTTTTTAATTGTATTTTTTATATTTGCTTTCCACTCGTCGTTACTTTTCGTTTGAATATAATGTCTTTGTCGGAAACCAGTCCATTTTTTATCCCCTCGCCTTAGAGAGGAGGGTATATATCATTTGCTACGAGCCAAAAGTGTAACACATCGAAGGAGTGACCTAATACCCTAAGTATGTTCGGCGGATATCTGTTTGGGCTCATTTTAAGTCGAATGAGCAATGTCCGTCCGTCTGTCTGTCTGCTGGCTGGTGCGCACGATAACTCTCGAAAGGAGTAACCGATTAACTTCAAATTTTTTATGTGGTAATATTTTCTTCTATCTCCGGCTAAGTTCGAAGATGGGCCATATTGGTCCACTCCTTCGAGTACCTCCCATACAAAAGGTTAACATTTAGTAATATTGATTATTTAATAACTTCTATACTACCCTTTTGAATCCTCTGAAATTCTACACATAGTATTAGTTTATTAGTCACTATTACCTCGAGAAAAATGGGCATTACTGCCACGCTCCTTTTGGTACCTCCCACACAAATGGACCATTTTGTACCAAAAGTTACTAGCATATAACTTTAATACAAGTTAATATAAATACCTGAAATTTTGTACAGTGTAATGCTTTTATAGCACCTAGAGTCTAGAGAAAAGTGACCGTTATTGGGACGTCCCTTTTGGTACCTCCCACACAAATGAACCAATTTTTGTACCAAAAGTAAACAGCTTTTAACTTTAATACCAGTACATACTTTAAAGTTATTAAATGCATTATCAATTTATAATAATTTAATTAAAACAAAAAATAATAAATTTACTAATATTATTTGGGACTCAAGGTGAGGGTTTAGATTTTTCCAGGCCCCACGATCCTTTAAGAGTCAACTTTTCCAAAATTGTTTTTCCACTTTTCGGTTCCCCTCGCCACTCCAGTATAAATATAATATTGTCTGTATCGGGAAGCCAAACAATTTCGAAGAGAAAGAAATAAGAGATTCATCACGTATCACACCAGTAACCATTTTCAGACCACTTGTACTAGACTTTTGTTACTGGGTTTACTTATTAATCTTTAAAACCACATTTAAGATAAACACTGTGCGACATTTCCAACTGATCATAATTTTATATATTTGAAGCTGTTTCACAACAAACTAAATCTGAAGAAATTCGTTATTTAAAATATTGCAACAAAATTTAATTTGTTAATATGTAAGTCCATATTCACTCTTTCGATTTTCCCCCACGGAATTGCAGTGTTTGTGGGAGAGGGATGCAGTCGGTTACCGGTTACCCCCTTACCGAGCGCGTCCCTCTCCGACAAACACTGCAATTCTGTGGGGGGGAAATTGCAAGTGTGAATATGGACTATACATACACAAGTGCATACATATATATGGATATATATATATATATATACTTTCTATGTCTCTTTCGTACATACATAAATGCATAAATGTGTACTAGTTAAAAACTTAAATTGAAGAGCATAAATAAATCTTTGTTTAGAACATCTCAATAATTTCCATAGGTATATGACTCCTTTGCCCGTCATCTTAAAAATTTAAAGACATTATGGTCATTGTCATGTTACAAACTAATTTTGTACCTGACTCGCTTCGTATAACTAATACATCACATCGTAAACATTCTTAAGCATTTAAAATTTCTAAGCTTAGCTGCACTTATTCGTTGTTGACCTCTCCAGCGCTGCTGCCCCCACCGCTGGAGGGGGAGTGCTGCGAATGTGACATGTCATTGTTGACATCCTGCAAATGTTCTGTTGGCCGTATTTGTAGTACAGTTACATTGGAATTTTTGTCATCAAATTTGCACGTCACTGTAACTTCACTTAATTGGAATGTAAAAATCTGCGAATTGTATTTCGTTCGAAGATAAACAGAACGTGGATCCGCCTCCAATATATCGATAATACATTGCTTTTGCATGCACAGGGATTGTAATTGTGCCTCAGCTCTGTCGTTAAATTTGACATTGAGACGATGGGCGGCTGTTACCCATGACGGTACCTTAACCGCTTGCGGAGGCGGTGTATAATGGTTGCTGAAGTTGACCGGTGTTTGGGCAAGCGACGTAGCTCCCATCATTTCCATTTCAGATTCTTCCCCATCGGGTTCTTGGCGAAAATTATAGAAATCTGATGTAGGTTCCCCGCCGGGACCAGCCGAAATGCGTCCTAGAGTCATATAATTAAATTTATTTTCATATTTCCGGAACATATGTGTATGTATATCAAGCTTACCGGTTTCCATTGTTATTGGTGAATCGTAAAATGGGATATATGGTTTTATGTCCAAAACCGGAGTGCCATCGACCATGTCAGTGCCGAAGAAACTAATGCTGGCCGCGTCAACGCGTTCAATCTCGACCAACGACAAACCTATCGGGCAAGGCCGATGAGGAGAACGAGTAGCAAAAACTCCAACTCTCTCACCCCCCAATCGAGGTGGTGCTACTTTTGCTTTGGGATGCGAAGTATTCTTGTGAAAATGATAGATAATCCACAAGTGAGAATATTCCTCTAAGCCATCCAAAGCATGTTCGGGATTGGTGAATATGTCGGCATTTAGTTCAATTAACCCACGCAAACGACCACCCACACTAGATTGCCGGGGCACAGCACGTTTCTCGGGGAAACATGTACGTATCAAGCCGATGGGACGAAATGTATCCTGTGAAATATAACAAAAGGTAAATAGCAAAGGTTATAGCCGCCTAGTGTTGTTGTTTAAGATGTGGGAGTCCAGCAGTAAACATAAAAAGGGGACACTAATGAACAATTCTAAAAATAAATGTGCATATGCGCGCATCTGGAATATATTCGAAATAGCTTTATTTCGTACACACACAAACGCACGCTGAACACATATTTTACTGGACGCACACACCATACCATACCTACCTTAGCTTGGGGGTTCTGTTGTTCTATTTTTGTTATAGGTGGTGGCGGATTTACATCAGTTGTGATGGTCAAGGTCGTAGCGGCGGCGATGGTGATGCACTCATCATTTCGATTATGATTGTTTTCCAATTGACGGCATCCCTCGCATCGATAGTTCTTCAGAAGTCGGGCAATGTCCTCGATGTCCTTGCGTTGTTTATGTTGTAAATTTCGAACTTGTTGTCTAGTGTAGGTGTGTGTGTATGTGAGGAGAAGGTGAATGCATAATTAATTATGGATTATGCGTGGGTCGTGGGCGATAGACGAAGACGAAAGGACAATGGGGGAATACAATTTTCATTTGTCCATATTGTTGAGAGGAAACAATGAAGAACTTACCTTAATTTGTTGATTTCATTCCGCGCCAATGTTAATTGGTTTTTCAAGTGTTCTGCATCATCTTCTAACATATTTGATATTTGCCACCGTGAAAGTCCTTTCTTTTAATATTTTATTTTATCTCTTTTTATATCCTTGCGGCTGACATTTGTGACATTTATTGTCATATTCGCATATTGGTTGTCACAATCATATGTTTTAAAAGATGCCAGATTGCGAGAACAGTTGGTGATTAAAAGAGGGTTTCCATTGCAAAATAGGGTTTCCATTGCAAATTTAAGAATTAAGATTTGTTTTTGGGTCGACATTTTTTAATTCATTCTTTGTTCTGATTCACACTCGGCAATTTTTTCAAAGCAAGTTTCAAAGTTTGATGGAGGGGGAGGCAGGCGGGAAGAGCTCTCTGTCTCTCTCTCCTACAAACTTTGACATTTGCTTGGAAAATATTGTCGAGTGTGAATCAGGACTTTCTAATAATTTGTTGTACTACTATAGGCGTGTTTTCGTTACACCTTAAGTGCTTAATTTGTATGGGAAGCTAAGCACTTTTAAGCACTATTAGTTCCATTTTTGGGAGATTGTTATCAATTATTGTGAATTAACGGGAAGAACAAGAACAAAAATTGGAAATTATTTTAATATTTGCAAAAAGAGTGTAAACAATTGAACATAGAATAGTAAATATATGTTTTATAAATACTTTTCACGATTTTTTGTCTGTTTCGCACTGTTCTTTCTTCGCAACTCATGACACCATTGCTACCAGATAGTGAAAATCCGCCACTTATTGCTTATGTGCCAGTTAGTGGAAGTCAGTTGTTTTCGTTGCAAAGTGCTAAACTAAAATTGCTAGCTTGTAACGAAAACATGCCTTATGTTGTAACAAAAATTAAATTCAAATTGACAAACTTGAAATACAGGGTCCAACTAACATTTTGTACTAAACCTTGTTTGAAACCATTGTAATAAGCTTTCTAATGGGCCCAAGAATTTTTTCGTTCAAAATTAGCCCATCCCTCAAAGGTAGTTTTTTTTCTCAAAAATTGTATTTTCAGTTTGTTTGCCTAGTGCTTGTCTTCCCAACCATTTCAACCGTAATCTCCACAACCATATAAAAAACATTTATTCCCGCATTCCAAAAAAAATATTTTGAAAATTTTATTGAAATTGCATTTCTCTAAAAAATTACGTTGGAATTGCAATTCTTTACAAAATTTCTTGAAGTAAAATTTTTCTACAAAAATTTTTGAAATTTATTTTTTTAGAAAATTCCGTCAAGTTTGAATTTTTCTAGAAAATTCATTCACATTTGTTTTATTTTAAACAATGTTCTTTCCGCAAAATTTCGAGAAAATTGCATTTTTCCTCAAAATTCTGTTGAAATTAACTTTTTCTAGAAATATCGTTTAATAAGCAATTCTTTAAAAAATTTTATTAAAATTGCATTTTCTAAAAAATTGCGAGAAAAATTTGTTTTTTAAAATTTCAAAAGTCGATGAGCGGAATAAAAAGTTCGAATAAATTTTAAAGAAGAATTCAATTTCCAAAGAATTTTTTTAGAAAAATTTAATTTTGAAACATTTGTTTTTAAGAAAATTCATATTCAATCCTTTTGAAATTTTGCTGCGTGAAGTTTCTTGATACAGGGAATCCTCATTGCTCGAATTTGAAGAAAATCGGTTCAGATTAACATATACGCCCATGTTCTGTATTCCGAGAGCGGATTGAATCTGAATTTCTAATTCATAAACTTGTCCATAATATTTGTTTGAGGACTTTTGAAACGCAGATTGCCTTTATTTTCCCATTCGAACATATTTGATACATTGGAAACATATTTGGGTCCGAAATGGCTTGAGCGGAAAATTCCGATTCAAGCCATATTCGGAATACAGAAGGAACAAATATGTGTTCCTTCAGAATTAACCTTTTAGACCTACAGAAGCTGTATTTTACATCCAATCATTTTGAAATTTAGCAGGCTAGAGTTCCTCCATCCAATGATCCATATTGTCGAATTTGAGGAAAATCGGTTCAGATTTCGAAATAGCACCCATTTCTCTTCTGATTTGGCGTTTTAGCTCTATATATGCTGTATTTCACATTAAATCCTTATGAAATTTAGCACGGAGGAGTTTCTTAATACAATAATCCTCATCGTCGAGTTTGAAGAAAAGATTTGGCCATTTACGATATAGAAACTGTATTTCATCGAATCATTTCGAATGTACCAAAAGCAAATTTATGTAAAACAATTTTTATCTGAAGTATAATCTATATATTTCAGTGTTATTCAATATTACCAGAGTGGTGTAGGGTATCATATAGTCAGCCCTACTCGACTTTAGCCTTTCCTTACAGTTTTTTTTATAAACAAGACCTTCATATTTTAATACTATTTTATTAGAAAACAATTTATTTCAGAATATTATATAAACTCTGTAACAACATCTAATACAAGCTTACATTTTCGATTTCGCTGGATATTCCTCGACATCATCCAAAAAGAAATCTTGATGTAAATTATCCGCATTGCTTGGATCCACAGCATATTGTTTCAAATCGCGTATGCCAGCTTTAAGCAACACCTTTTCGTCGACAAAGAATTGACCGGTGGGAGCATTTGGAGGAGCTTGCGACAGAATGGCATAGGCAGCATCGGACATAATATCGGGTTTACGAGAAAATCTCGCAGCTTCTGGACCATTTAACATATCAATGGCGGCAGTATGGATTGTGGTTTGGGGCCACAAGGCATTTACGGCCACATTACTATCTTTGAACTCTGCAGCCATGCCTAGGACACACATAGACATGCCATATTTGGCCATGGTGTATGCAACATGAGTGCCAAACCAAATGGGTTTCATGCTCAAAGGAGGGGAAATATTTAAAATATGAGCATGCTTGCTCTTTTGCAAATAGGGAAGACATTCTTTTGAGCTGAAAAGATATTTTAACAATTAATTCCCACCCAAACAGGATAAAAAATATGTATGTAAGTATTTACACCAAGAAAGTTCCTCTGGTGTTGATGTTGTGCATAAGGTCATAACGTTTCATGTCAGTTGCCAAAGTAGACGTTATTGAAATGGCACTAGCATTATTCACCAGAATATCAATGCCTCCGAATTTTTCGACAGCAGCTTTAACAGCGGCCTGGACTTGTTTCTCATCGCGAACATCCACAATGCAAGGCAATGCTTTTCCTCCGGCCTTTTCAACTATTTAATAAGAAAAATGCAAGAGGAAAGAAAGTTATTAACATAAATCATGAAATATAGCTTGTTCTACTCTTATCTCCCCCCCTTCATAATACTTACTTTCTTCTGCTGCAGTATAAATGGTACCGGGCAATTTGGGATGAGGATCACTTGTCTTGGCAGCAATAACTATATTGGCTCCATCTCGGGCAGCTTTCAATGCAATAGCCTTACCAATTCCTCGGGTGGCACCGGTAATGAACAGAGTTTTTCCCCTCAGAGATCCGTTATTTTGCATATTGTTTCGCTATTTGTTGTTAATTGCTTGGCGTTGAAAGAGCAAATGATACACCTGATTAAGTTTATTAATCTATGTATGTTTTGCTGGGGGTATAGATAGAGTAGTAGTAATCTTGGGTGTTTAAATTCAAATGTTCAATGTTCAATTGTTGTTCCATTTGCTATTTGATAAGCGCTTTTAGCTAAGCAACCTAATGAAAAGCGAAGCGTCTTGTAGAATCGATTTTTGGTGATGGAGTGCATTTTTAAATACACTGTCCAACAGTAATTTTGTCCCTAAGATGTGATTATTTTTTATAATCCAATTTTGGCCTTACGACTGCAGAAATAAATTATTTAAGGTATTCTCTTTTTAATCTTTATAGATAAAACTCTTGTGAGCGTTTCAAAGTCAGCCATGATTTTTGAAACGGCTGAACCTAACGCACATATTGTTCTTCTAGCCGTTAGAACCGGAGGATCATGTTTATTGGGGCCAGTTAATAGCCAATTTTTCGTTTTTTGTCTAAAATTACTCATATTTATAATATAAGATGGAGTGCTGTAAAGTGATGGAGCTTAGATGATGTAAACAATGACATTAAATCTGTCAATTTGTTTAATATATGAGCAGTAAACTTTGATTTGTAATACTCTCTAGATCTTTTTTGTTTGAATTAACTTATTTAAAAAATTACAAAAATTTTCGTCGATTTAGAATTTATCTGCAATTTTTTTGAAATTTATTTTTTTTTGCAAAATTTTGTTGAGATTGCATCTTTCTTGAAAGTATCGCCGAAATTTTATTTTTTTACAAAATTTCGTTGATATTTCATTTTTCAATAAAAATCGTTAAAAAAAATTCTCTAAAAAGTATTTAAAATTAGTGTTTTCTACAAAATTTCTTTATTTTTTTTATAGAAAAATCCTTCAAAATTACATTTTTCTACAAAGTTTCTTGAAATTAATTTTTTCTAGAAAATTCCTAGAAAATTGAATTTTTCTAGAACATTTTGATGAAATTTATTTTTTTTACAAAATTTCGTTTAAATTGCATGTTTCTTGAAAATTTCGTCGAAATTGGATTATTTTTGGGAAATTTCATTATTTTTTGCAAATATTGTTGAAGTTGCATTACTCTGCAACATTTCGTTAAAATAGAATTTTGCAAAAAAGTTTCGCCGAAATGTCATTTTTCTAGAAGTTTTTTTGAAATTTTATTTTTCTGCAACATTTTTTTAAAATTGTATGTTTCTTGAAAACTTCGTCGAAATTGGATAATTTTTTGGAAATTGTTTTGAAATTTCATTATTGTTTTGCAAATTTCGTTGAAGTTGCATTACTCTGCAAAATTTCCTTGAAATAGAATTTTGCAAAAAAGTTCCGCCAAAATGTATTTTTTAGAACTTTTTGAAATTTTTTTTTCTGCAATGTTTTGTTGAAATTGCATGTTTCTTGAAAATTTCGTCGAAATTGGATTATTTTTTGGAAATTGTTTTGAATTTCATTTTTTTGCAAATTTCTCTGAAATGCAAATTTGTTAAAATTGCATGTTTCTTGAAAATATAGTCGAAATTGGATTATTTTTTGGAAATTGTTTTGAAATTTAATTATTTTTTGCAAATTTCGTTGAAGTTGCATTACTCTGCAAAATTTCGTTGAAATAGAATTTTGCAAAAAAGTTTCGCCGAAATGTAATTTTTCTAAAACTTATTTTGAAATTTTATTTTTTTTGCAAAATTTTGTTCAAATTGCATGTTTCTTGAAAAGTTCGTCTAAATTGGATAATTTTTTCGAAATTGTTTTGAAATTTCATTTTTTTTTTGCAAATTTCCTTGAAATTTCGTTACTCTGCAAAATCTCGTTGAAATAGAATGTTTCATCGAAATGTCATTTTCAAATAAAGTTAAAATTGCATTTTTCTATAAAATTTCGTTCAAATTCGATTTTTTTGATAAATTTTGTTGAAATTTAATTTTTCTAGAAAATTTCGCCCAAAATGCACTTTACTACAAAATTTCGTTGATAAATATTTTATTTTTCAAAAAAAATCGTTGAAATTGCTTTCTCTAAAGAATTTCTAGAAATTGAGTTTTTTTTAGAAAATTCCTTCAAAATCGCATTTCTCTAGAAAGTTTTGTTGAAATTTAATTTTTCTAACCAATTTTTTTTTTTTAGAAAATTTCATTTTTTCAGAAAATTTCGTCCAAAAGGACATTTTTCTAGTTTTTTTCTAATTTTATTCTGCTAAATTTCATGGAAATTGCATCTTTCTTGAAAATTTCGTCCAAATCACATTTTTCTGCAAAATTTCATTGAATTGTATTTTTAAGAAAAATCGTTGTTAAATTGCAATTCTCTAGCAAATTTAGTTAAATTACGGTTTTCTACAAAATTTCGTGAAATTGATTCTTTTAGAAAAAATTCTTCAAAATATCATTTGTCTGGAAAATTTCGTCCAAATTGCATAATATCTCTAAAAAAAATTTTTTTAGAAAATTTCGTTGAAATTACATTTTTCTAAAAAAATTTCGTTGGAATTACATTTTTTAGAACATTTTGCATTTTTATAGGAAAATTTCATCATATTTAAATTTTTCCAGTACATTTTTTTTTCAGTTTGAAATTGCATTTTCCCAAAATTATATTTTTTTATAGAATTTTTTGGAAATTTAATTTTCATGTAAAATGTCGTTGAATTTGCATATTTCTTGAAAGATTCTTATACCTAGAATTTTTAACCTAACTTTTAAAGATCATTTATTGTTCGTATTGCTCGCATCTGGAATTACTTGCCTATTGAACTTCGGAATTTTTCGCATTCTAATAACGCTTTTCGTTTAAAACTCTTGGACTATTATTTGTCAACGTTGACGTAATCTCTTATTTTTTCTAATTTTTTTACTTTTCTGGTTATTGGTTATTGTTGCCCATGTTACTTTATTAACGATATGGCTTTTTGTTGCTAGTCTGGACAGTTTCATTATTTTTTCTTGTAGTCATGGCTGGGGAGCCAATCTAAATCATTTATACATATTTATATATATGTTTTTATATGTTTTTTAGTGTTTAAGTTTCTACTCTGGATATCAAATTTGTCATGTAATACATTTTTTGGCCTTGAAGGCTTTGTATTACGTACATGAACGAATAAATAAATAAAAAATAAATTGCAATATTTGAATTATTGAAATTTTATCAAGAAGAATGATTGAAATTGAATTTGTCTAGAAAATTTAGTGTTACTGCGGGTTTCTACAAAATTTCATAAAATTGTTTTTTTTTGGTAGAAAATTCCTTCAAAATTGCATTTGGCTAGAAAATTTTGTTGAAATTTAATTTTCCTACAAAATTTTGTTTTAATTGCAAGTCAAAGTATTGCCGAAATTGCATTTTTTTCTGGAATTTTTATTTTCAAATTTCGTTGAAATTGCATTTTTCTGCAAAATTTCTTTGAAATGCATTTCTATTGATAAATCGTTGTTACATTTTTCTAGAAAAATCTTTGAGTTACATTGAAATTAATTTTTTATTTTTTTGAAAATTTAGGTTAAATTGCATTTCTCTAAAAAATTACGTTGGAATTAAATTTTCCTACAACATTAAATGAAAATTTGCAATTTTATTGAAAATTTCATCATATTTAAATTTTTCTAGAAAATTTCGTTGAGTTGCAATTTTCTAAAAAATTTCGTTGACATTGCTGTTTCCTAATAGTTTATTTTTCCTCCAAATTTTCGTCGAAATTTATTTTCCTACAAAATTGTGTTTAATTGTATTTTTCAAGAAAAATCGTTGAAATTTTATTTCTGTGGAATATTTTGTTAAAATTGCATTTTATTCAAAATTTCTTAATATTGTATATTTTTAGAAAATACCTTCAAAATTGCTTTTTCCAAAATATTTTGTTGAATTTTAATTTTTCTACAAAATTTCGTTGAAATTAAATAGCATTTTTCTAGAAAATTTCAGTTTTTTCAAAAAGTTTTTTAATTGCATTTTTCGGCAAAATTGAATTTTTCCAAAAAAGTTTACTTGAAATTGAATTTGCCAAAAAAATTTTGAGATTGCACGCATTTCTCTACAAAAGTAGTTGAGATTGAGATTTTTTCCACAAAATTCATTAAAATATAATTTTATTTAGAAAATTACTTCAAAATTGACAAATTTTATAGAAAAATTAAATTTTTAAGAAACATACAATTTCGACGAATTTATTCTTACAGTATCTATGTATTTAAAAACTTTTACAAAAATTAAATTTTACTGAAATTATCTATAAAAATGCAATTACAATATACGTAATTCTGTTTAAATCTGCAAGAAAATATCAATTTAGTCAATATTTTCTAGAAAAATACAATGCTTGCATAATTGGAAAATTGGCTTACTTTTTTATTGATGTTTAATAAAATGCAATTTGCAAGATATTAATTTAGGTAAGATTTTTAGAAAAATTTATTTTCATAAACTTTGAAGGAATTTTTACTACGACATAATTTTCTATAAAAATGAAATAAAAAGTGGAGCAGGACTTCCCAAAAACGTTCAACAACAATTATGTACAAAATCGTTGTCCCTTCCGCAAAAAAAAATCAGAAAATAGATTTCCTTTATATGATTAATAAAAATCAAATCGAGTAAGATTAGATTAGCCCAGCAAAATGTGAGACCAATTAATCGATTAAATAATATATCTGCTATGGATTTACTCAAGAATATGTTTGTTTAAAAATAAAGATTAAGCCTATTTTAAAAAATTTTAATAAATATGTATATCTTAAAAAAACAATTAGACCATCTACACACTGGACAACTTTCCAATGCAATTTGGTGTTCTTATGAAGGAGAGGCAGCAACGTGAGAATAGAGAAACACAAAAAAGGTTGCCAGTACGAGAAACTTTCCTGCCTGCCTCTCTCTCTCTCCTGCAAACACCGAATTGCCTTGTTTAGCTTGGAGGTTCCAATAGAGTCGGTAGTGAATTAAATTTTTGTAAGACCTTCCTTAAGTCCTAATTTTGATATAAAAAGTCAAAATCCCCCTAAAAATTGCCAATTAAAATATTTTAAATAAACATCCACAAAATATTTATTAAATGAGGAACCGCAGCTCACAGGTTGGGAAGGCTTTACTTATGCCAATGTGTTCGATGTAGATACGATGTACAGATCATATGTAATCGAGTATTTTATCCTAAAATATACGCCCCTGTTCTGTATTCCGAGAGCGGATTGAATCCGAAATTCTAATTCATAAAATTGTCCAGTTTTTTGTTGAGGACTTCTGAAAAATTTCCGCAAACGCATATTGTCTTTATTTTCCCATTCAAACATATTTGATACATTCGATATATATTTTGGTAAGAAGAAACAAATTTAGAAACTTGATTCCGAGCAGAACATTTATATTCAAGCCACATTCGGAATACATAACAGAGGCGTATATTTTGGGATAAAATACTACAATAAGACACTTCGGCGACCTACAAACCTTTAGTAAAATAAATTTTTAGGTCGAGATAAAAAAATGCAGGTACATTGTATTTCGCTTCTCATACATAACGTAGGAGTTTTTACATAAAAAATAAAACACATTTATTACCATTTCCCTTAAACAATATTTACAAAGAAACAAATAGAGTAATCACTCATAACTTTACAAAATTAGCAGTTAGAAACAGTATTTCATATGCAGATAAAAATCTTAATTCTATAGTACGTTAATCAAAGCAGGGTTTTGAAAAATGTTTAGATTTGTATGCGGTTTCTTTACAATGTTATTTGTTTGTGTAAAACGGGATTCAGCTAAACTTGTTATTACTTTGAAACAAGATTTTCAAAGAATGTAGATAGGAATGTCTAGATTAGAAATTGTAGTTCCACCGAAACCGCTTGACTTAGCATACGTTAGCATTAAGATGTCGTTACGATTTAACCACATAATACCACAACGTGATTTTTTTACATTTTTGACTTTGGCGGCTGATATTCATCGACATCTTCCAAAAAGAAATCTAAATGCAAATGATCAGCATTGGCTGGATCCACTGCATACTGTTTCAAATCTTTTATGCCAGCTTTAAGCAATACCTTTTCGTCGATAAAGAATTGACCTGTGGGAGCTTTTGGTGGAGCTTCTGACAAAATTGTATAGGCAGCATCGGCCATTATATCTGTTTTTCTAGCGTATTTCCCACTTTCAGGTCCATTTAGCATATCAATAGCCGCTGTTTGAATAGCTGTTTGAGGCCACAAAGCATTTACGGCTACATTGCTATCTTTGAACTCTTCAGCCATGCCCAAAACACACATAGACATTCCATATTTGGCCATGGTGTATGCAACATGACTACCAAACCAAATGGGTTTCATGCTCAAGGGTGGAGAAATATTTAGGATATGAGCATGTTTGCTTTTCAGTAAATAAGGAAGACATTCTTTTGACCTAAACGTTAATTACATTGTTAATAAATAGTGTGTTAGTTTATTAGGTACCAGGATACTTACACCAAGAAAGTTCCTCTAGTATTGATGTGGTGCATCAGATCGTAACGTTTCATTTCAGTGTCCAAAGTGGAAGTCAACGAAATAGCACTAGCATTATTAATTAGAATATCAATGCCTCCAAACTTGTCCACGGCTGCTTTAACAGCGGCCTGAACTTGTTTCTCATCTCGAACATCGACAACACAAGGCAAGGCCTTTCCACCGGCCTTTTCAACTGATAGAATATTCAGAAAACCATTATTAGTCAATCATTCTCCCGTCCGTTATATTGAAATGAAATACTTACTTTCCTCTGCGGCAGTGTAAATGGTACCGGGCAATTTGGGATGAGGATCACTTGTCTTAGCAGCAATAACTATATTGGCTCCATCTCGGGCTGCCTTCAAAGCTATAGCTTTCCCGATTCCTCTCGATGCCCCCGTAATAAATAATGTCTTGCCTCTCAATGATCCGGTATTTAACATGTTGTATCCCTATTCGACGTCTGGTATGAAGATATATAAATATATTCGTTTTGGAAAAAAGTGCGATGACTTGTAGGAGTTTATTAATCTTCGCCAAATAATCTCGTTCAATGTCCAAAAAGTTGCTCTTTTGATAAGATTAACAGAGCAACCTAATATAAATCGTTAGCGCTCGACGTATGACTTACGTAAGACCCAGTTAGGCAAACGTAACCGTATAGCCACCTAAGTGCACGTGCAATTTTTTTATTGCAATTCTCTTTTGAAGCTGCATTTGCGTTCAGACAACGTATACTGTTTCAAAAATTTGTTTCATCGTTCATTAAAAATTCATTAAAATACAGAAATTTATCAGTATAAATACAAATATAAAAAGTTAAAACCAATCTTACCGAAAACCGCATCTTGTAGTGTATTATTAATTAAAAACAATTGTCGTATTTACCAACTTTCAACAATAGGCATGTTTTCGTTACAAGCTAGCACTTTTAGTTAGCACTTTGCAACGAAAACAACTGACTTCCACTAACTGGCACCTAAGCAATAACTTGCGGATTTTCACTCTCTGGTAGCAATGGTGTTATGAGTTGCGAAGAAAGAACAGTGCGAAACAGACAAAAAATTCGTGAAAAGTATTTATAAAACATATATTTACTATTCTATGTTCAATTGTTTACACTCTTTTGCATACATATATTAAAATAATTTCCCATTTTTGTTCTTCTTCTTCCCGTTAATTCACAATAATTGATAAAATCTCTCCAAAAATGGGATGCCATATCGCTAAATATAGGGTGCCCAATCTGGCAACATCATACTCGATTAAGACATGAACACAAGCACCAAACTTCATCGGGAACTAATAGTGCTTAAAAGTGCTTAGCTCCCCATACAAATTAAGCACTTATGGTGTAATGAAAACACGCCTAATGTCAACAACCTCTATGTTGCGCGATCAACATTGAACTAACATCAATAATAGTGGTATTTTTTTCCAAAGCCGCTATAACGAATGATTTATTTTTTTGCACTTTTTTGCATATTCACACGAAATAACTCTCCGCTTATATTCACCCTGTTCCCTAACTTGCACATTGAAAAAGGGACTAATTCCGTGTGGAATTTTGTTCCCGATAAGGGTGAATGTGATAATTGGACGACATTTATTAGATTACACACGTATGAAATTCTAAGTACTTAAATCGCTCGTTTAGAATGCCATACTGATGTCATTGATTAAAATCTAGGTACTTCGTTTCATTTACCGCTGGGGAGCTGCTGCATCTCTCACCTACAAACTTTGACACTTGCTTGGAAAAATTGCCTCGTGTGTAGCAAGACTAAAGCTTAGTATAGACGATTGCCAGATCGGACAACGTTATCAACCCTGCGTTGCAAATGTACGGACAATGACAGATTGTTAGCCAAATGTGAATTGTCAGTTCAGGCGATTGCAAGAAAACCTTATATTTTGTAAATATTTATATGCAGGATTGCCAACACACATATTTTATAGGCAGTGTTGCAATAAAATGTTTTTCTGACAATGGCGCCGTTGTCACATGCATAAACTTCGCACATCTAACAATCTGCAAATTATCTCGCAATGATTTTTCCTCTAAAGTAGCAAGACAAAAATTTTATGTTCACAGGGTTGAATTTTTCCGCCGTTTTTCTGGCAAAATTGTCCGATCTGCAAATCGTGTGTACTTACAAAAAAATCGCTTCATATACGGCTTGAAACATATATGTATGTACTTATATGTTTAAACACATAATTTTTAGCACACACAAAAATTATATATTTGGGCGGAAAATAATTGGTTGGAATTCCATTGTAACAATAAAAAACCAGTAAGGAAAGGCAGAAAGTCGGGCGGGGCCGACTATATAATACCCTACACCTCCCTAACAATGCGATAAGGGTGATTGCGATAATAAATTGAAGTAATTAGTAAATGGGTAAGAACATGTATATGTGGATATATCTAATTCTGAACCGATAATCGCTAAATTAAGCAATATTCGTTCCTAAATTGGTAAACATCTTTCTGGAGAATTTTGTAATGATCGGAAGTAAAGTACAACATCTAAAGCGCTTTGTAACCAAATCAGGAGAAACATATATATGGAGGTTATAATAAATCTGAATCGATTTTCCCTGAATACTCATTCATGTAAAATAGAAACCTCTTTCTGTCGAATTTCGTACTGATCGGATATCAAATACAGTCTCTACAGCGCTTAGATGTCAAATCGGGGCTAACATATATATGGGGGCTATATCTAAATCTGAACCGATTTTCTCCGAATTTGGCAGTTTTCCTTCATGTAATGAGAAACCTCTTTCTGCCGAATTTTGCTGTGATCGGATATAAAATACAGTTTCTACAACGCTTGAATTTCAAATCGGGGTAACATATATATGGGGGCTATATCTAAATCTGAACCGATTTTCTCCGAATTTGGCAGTATTCGTTCATGTAATAAGAAACCTCTTTCTGCCGAATTTCGTACTGATCGGAGTTAAAATACAGTTTCTACAGCGCTTACATGTCAAATCGGGGGTAACATATATATGGGGGCTATATCTAAATCTGATCCGTTTCCCCCCAAATTTTGTATTGTCTCTAAGTGTATCACGAGACTACACTCTGTCAATTTTTGTACAAATCGGTTCAAAAATGTTGCTAATACAGTGCATATATGCCAAATCGGAGGTACATATACATATATGGGAGCTATATGTAACTGATTTTAACCAAATTCAATAGGGATCGTCCTTGGGCCTAAAGAAAGATATGTGCAATGTTTCGTTAAGATCGGACAATAATTGCGACCTGTACTTTGATTAAAAGAATACATCTACAGACAGACAGACGGACATAGCTAAATCGACTCGGAAAGTGATCGGTATAATAAACAATGGGTCTATCTCTTCTCCTTTTGGGTGTTACAAACAAATGCACAAAGTCATAATACCCTGTACCACAGTGTAGTGTAGGGTAGAAATAGTACTAGCAACAAAATGTATATTGCCTACCGTGTGTCGGTTGTATTTATATAAATAGTTGAAACAACAATAACATGGATACGATCAAAAAAGTGCTTGCAACTAAATCGATGGTTGTATCAATCGAATTAAGATTGTTTTTTTCGTTGACACTCGGTTAGTTGTGGTAACCAATTTTAAACTTTCATTGTAGTTCCTTATGATCGATTTTTGGTTGTGACAATCAATGTTTTATTCTTGACAACAGAAATTGTATCAAAAGACCAAAGATTATTATTGCAACGAATAATTGGTTACTACAACAGAAAAAATATTAATAAATAACCGTTTTTTGGTTATGTCAATAATTTCCCAAATTTAGAATAATAAAATGTATTATGGGAAATACAACCGAAAGATTTGTTGATGTTCTTTTGCTGATACATGACAAACAAAAAATAAAATTACTCGACATAAATAAATCTTCAACATTTTGTTCAAGAGCGGTATATGTAGTCAAAAATAATCTCGTGTGGAAAGCAGAATATGTTGTGCAAAATAAAAAATAAAAGCAACAATTATGAAATTGAAAGCACACGGTTAAGCAATATTTGCATACAAGTTTTGTATTTTTTTCGTGTACTAAAATTTGTGTCAAATATTTCCAGATATCATAATAGTGATGAATTTGTAATATGGGTTTTAATTTGTTATGAATTGTTAGGTGTTTTGTTCAATAAATGAAATAAAAATTAATGAAAACTGTTTTTAATTAATTGTCGGTAGTATATGTCAGAACAACCAATTTTTTAAAACAGTTGGTTGTGGCAACAAACAACAGATAATTTTAGCCACCATTTTCTTAGTTGGCGCAACCAAAAATTATTGTTGTCAACATGGAAGCAGAAGTATACCACAACCAAAATGTTGGTTGTCCTGATGGAATCGCATGATAGTAGACGGAACTACTAAAATTCGGTCGGCAAATAATTCGCTTGAGGCAACCAAACTATATTCTGTGTGCACAAATTTTTGTTTACATCCCAATATGTTTTTATTTGGGACTATTATTTCCCAAACAAATATTTATTTATTTATTTGCATTAAAGTATTCAGAAAATACCTAAATTGTGTTAAATTTTTAAGTAATTCAATGTTACATTTTTAAAAATTTTTAATGTTCGTAAAAAAATAAATAATAGTAATTGAAATCGTATAATATTTGATCAATATAAATTACTTGGACTATTGACAAGTAATGATGACTTGGAATACACAGAAATTTTAAATGATTGATTTAAAGCAGAAGTTAATGATGCATATGGTATCATAACTGGGAGGTACAATTCGAAACCAAGGAAAAATTAAAACTGAAATTCGAAAAAATCATTAAAAGTTTTGGAGTTTTTTTAAATAAAATATATTTAGAAAAATTCCTAAACAATAACTTTTTTGTAAATAAACAAATATTTTATTCGAGAAATTTAGTTTGCAAATACATTTTGTTGTAATATATTAACGCGTATAGCGTTCCAAATATATTTTATTGATTTTCAAAAAAAATTTATTTGCTAAGAAATATGTATTTAAAAATTTGTGTTCCAAATATATTTTCTTTCGGTTCAAACTGTCAAGCTCGTATTTAAATGGTATATAAATGTAATACAGCTGCCCAAATACGTATTTGGGGGCTAGCTGTAGTTCATTTTGCTAGTACAACTCGATTTTACCAATTCAATTTTATAGCTGCTGCTGTCGTTTCCGACCTTTTTTCTAGTAGCTACTTCATAAGTCCCGTTGGGAGTTTTGCCAAGATTCAGTCGCGTGCGATGAAGAGATAGTGGGAGAAGGACGTGGACTCGGAAGCAGCAGGGCCTTCTGGACCTTATCGGGTACGAAAGTCATTCAGACAGCGGGAAATCAGTTCCTGGCCTTGATTTGCGACGTCCCCGAAACGAAAAGGAAGAAAAACTAGTGCAATACAGTAGTTTGGAATAGCCCAAATTGTGCGGTATTTGCCTTTCCGGATCTTGCCTCAATTGAGTCCGAAATACATAGTTTTGGTAGCAAGTTTTTAAAGCAAATCGTGTTGGTTCCCGAGAGGTAGCAACCGCAATCACCATGCATGTACAGTAAAACAGCAGGAAGACTGATAACCCAACCTCGAAAGAGAAAGAAAATTGAATAAATTGGAGGAGTCTGATTTTCTGAAAAATGTGTTACCCGATTTTGTGTCTTGTTTGTTTTTTTTTTTATTTATATTTATTTGCAATATCGTTTATACAATTTTGAATATAACGCCTCAGCGCCTGGTAGGCTTTTTAGAGGCTAATTGGCAACTATATTATAATGCTTAATAAATATCATATTTATATTTCATGAATAACTTATTATAATGAGGTAACAATATTTAGAAAAAAAATTTTTTCATATTAGAAGTGTTTCTATATTTTGCAAAAGATAGTGTTTTAGTTCGTGCTTGAAAGTTGAAATAATAGTAATATTTTTTAAATAAGAAGGTAATTTGTTAAATTCTATTGGCCCAGCATAGCCAATACGCTGTTTGGTTAATTCTAATCGGCATCTTAAAACTTCAATGTTATCAGCTTGCCTTGTATTTCTTCCCGTTCTTGTGATATTCCGATTAAATAGCATCGTTTCAGAACCATATCCTCGTATAGTTTTAAACATATACGTCAAAATTTGTTGTTCATATAGACCCAGAACTGGTAAAACATGGGTTGCTTTGTATTTATATATATCAAGTGAGTGGTAACGCATAGGTAAGTTATATACAATTCTTAAAGCCTTGTTTTGTGCTGATTGCAAAGAACCAAGAGAGTTGTTTCTTCTACATCCATATATGATGGGTAGGTATGTCAAATGAGAATGCACGAGAGATTGGTATATCATCATTTTTATGTCAGTGCTAAATTTGTTTTTAAATTTATAAAGAATTCCTATAGCAGATGAAATCTTAGCTTTGACATCCGAAATATGAAGGTCCCATAACAAATTACGGCTCAATCGTATACCCAAATATTTTACGCTCTCTGATTCAGGAATTGACGTGCCATTTATATTTACTATCATTTCACCATCATTTGTATTATGGTAGGGCTTGAACCTTATAAACTTAGTCTTCCCACAATTCAGTACTAATTTGTTTAATCGTGCATATTCCGTTAATATTGCAGCATCGTATTCCATTTGCGTTTTAAGAACTTTCTCATGATTGTACTTATACAAAAAACAGATATCGTCAGCAAATAAAATCAATTTGCCATAGAATTTAATATCGTTTATATAAATTTTGAACAGCAACGGGCCCAAAACACTGCCTTGAGGAACCCCATGGCTAACTGGCAACATATTACTTTTCGATTGTCCAACTTGAACGTATTGCATTCTATTATGAAGGTAATCCTTAAATAATGCTTGAGCCATGCTTGAAAATCCAATTACTCTTAACTTTCTTACTAAGATCTCATGTTGAACTAGATCAAAGGCCTTAGAAAAGTCAAAAAATAATCCAGCCACTCCCTTGCATCCATCATCATTTCCTCCACAAATATATTCGACTACATTAACCAAAGCCTCCTCAGTACCTGCTCCTTTTTTAAAACCAAACTGACATTCATACAGGATCTTGTTTTCATGAATATAATTTGATAGTTGATTGAAAATTAGTTTTTCAAAAACTTTATCAATTGTTGGCAGAACAGATATTGGTCTAAAATCAGTTACAAGTCTAGAACTAGGTGTCTTAGGTATTGGCAATACCTTAAGAATTTTTAAACAATTTGGGTATGTTCCACTATAAATCATTTTACTAAAAATGTTACCCAGAATACCAGCAACTTGAGATTCCGCAACAAGTAAGATTTTAGGGTTAATATTATCACAGCCGGGACTTTTTTTAACATTCAATGTTTCTATTATCTGCTTAACTTCAGTTGTATTAACTTCCCGAATATTAAAGCAGCTCCGTTCTGGCGTCAAAGTTCTGAACATATTTATGTCATCATCAGTATTACGTGGGATATTAACTTTGAGTTTATTTACGGAGTCGACGAAGTAATTGTTAAAAACTGAAACTTTCCCTCCTGTAAGACCGCCGCTGACTTTCCACTACTCTTGCCTTGATCCTTGAAATATGAATCCTTGTGTGTGTGGTACCTGCCAGAAAGGAATTAATAAATATTAGTATTTTTGAATTTGAGTAAGGGTTTTATATCGTTTTGGTTTTTAATTATTCATATAGTTATTGGAGTTTGTAAATTTTGCAATTTGGTCATATTAGTATTGAATTTATAGTTTCATTTCGGCATTTTAGTAGTGAATTAATACTTTCATCATAGTAATTTAAGTGATTTTTGTTGAATTACGAATTCTAATGGTAGATACTAGGGCGAATAATTACTCCCAGAACTTCCAGATCCGTCCTACCATACGATGACCACTACCACTACGACGACGACCACGGTAACGACTCCATTCACCACCATAGCCAGCAGTCTAGCACCCAAGTTGTCGACATCTCAGGGTCTTCAATAGGGCAATCCACGCAGGGAACTTCCGTATTTAGCAGCATAACGGCGCGAAATAGGCAAAAGTGCAACTTACGTCCCACAACCCCGATTTTTTTTGAAATTTTGCACACCCCCCCCCCCTATACAGGGTTACCATAACCTTTTTTCGGAAAGGAGGACTGTTGTGTCAGAAAAAGAGGACATTTGTAACATTTACAAAGAGAGTTTGAAACTTTCGGAGGACATTTAAAAAATACAATTTCCTATGATAATGCTTTGTACAACAATTTGTATTTTGTAGCGCTTAGATGCCAAATCGGAGGACTATATCGAAATCTGAAAAAATTTTCTTCAAATTTGGCAAGGTTTGTTCTTGGGTGCTACATTTAAATCTGAGCAGATTTACACCAAATTCGACAATGTGTGCCCTTGGATCAAGAAACTCCATCCTGTTAAATTTCAAAGTGATTGGATATGAAAAAGATTCTGTGGCGCTAAAAGGCCATATCGGACAGAAAATTTATATATTGAACCGACTTTGACCAATTTCTTCCCAGGTATGAAATAGCCCTTATTGTCCAATTTCAGCAAGATCGGAATGAAAGAGCGACCTGTACATAAGGAACAATTTAAATAGACAGACAGACAATAGGTGTACTTTAAAGTGGGTCTAGCTCCAGTATTTTTAGGTGTTAATTATAATAAATAAGTGAAGCGGCGTTAAGGTCTGACAAGCCGAATTTTGCATACCCTACACCATAGTTTGCATGTGAACTCTTTTTTGATTCTTTGAAATTTGTTGCGTTAAGAAGTAAAATTTCGAGGTACCTTTGTGTGGGGGCTATCTCAAAACATGGACCTATGAAGGGTTCTGGATATACATACTCCCAAATTACCAATTTCAGTTCGTCTAGTTGAAATTTGCAGTCTCTATGGCGTTAATAAGTCAAATCGCACAGAAGATGCTAAAAATTGATCGATATTGCCCATTTTCAATCCTATGTTACCTGCAGCTATAAGAAGTATCTGTACCAAATTTCAGTCATCGAGCTCAATTATTGTAGTACTAACTATGTACTTAAAGTAGTTGCGAGTATAATTCATGTGGAGGTTTACTGATTGTGAAAAATTTTAATTTGTAACAAAAGGAGGACAAATCCATAATTTTTGAAAAATGAGGAAGGACGGGAGGACACTGGTTAAAAAGGAGGACGTATGATAACGCTGCCCCTATATGACCTCCAAATCACGAAAATGTTAAAAATTGGGGCTTGGACCCATGGGGCCTCAAAACCCCAAAAAATGGACCCGGTCCCCCACATAGACAATATTGTAGTCAAACGAAAGGAAATGGCGAGGGGAACCGAAAAGTGAAAAAAATTGTAAAAGTTTACTCTGAAGGGTCCTGGGGCCCTCAAAACCCAAAAAATTGACCCGGTCCCCCCGAATAGTCAATATTATACTCAAACGAAAGGAAATGACGAGGAGAACCGAAATTGGAAAAAATTGCAAAAGTTTGCTCTGACAGGTCCTGGGGCCTCAAAGAAATCGGGGCTGTGGGACGTAAAATGCACTTTAGCCAAAATGGGGGATGAGGCCCACAGAATGTATATTATACTCAATATTATTCTTAAGCAAAAATAATATGCAAAAACAGCTTTCCTAAAGCACATGTGAATTCCAAAGAAAAGTATTGCATTTACAAAAAGAAATGAAAATTATTATTTGTTGCGGCGCTTTTCTACAACATGTGCTTATAGGTATTATCAATGCAATTAATATAACACTTAAATATTTATAAGCCGCCTGACTCACGTTTTCGAACTTTGATGTTCGCTGATTTACGAACAAAGAAAGTATGTTTTCATTCACTTTGTCGTTCTGGTGCCTTTTTGTAGGTCACAAATAAGCTTCGCATAGTAGTCATGCGAACGTTAACGTTTGACATCATGGGGCAGGCGGTTAGTCTATTTATTACCTTAATTTACATATATTGGGTTATTTTATAATAAAATAACATTAAAAGTAGGAAAATAAATAGTGTCCAATTTTTTTTTGGGCTACAAATACAAATGAAATTTTACTTTCGTAAAAATCGCGGAGTTTTTTTAAATAATAACACAAAAATGCATTAAGTCTATGTATTACCTTGATTTTCTACACTTGGGCCCCACTTTACAAACGTAACGTTGTACTCATGTTGTGTGTTTTGCCCACAGACAATACAACCTCTTTATATAACTTATACTTACACTTTTACAAAATTCTATAAAATCACACAATTAATTAAAAAACGTGCCATATGTTAGGCCTTGTTTTCATTATACGCCAAAAATACATCTTATAATAATATACACAGACTTTTAATTAAACAGATGTGCTGTCCAAAATGTCAAAATCAGTCAGTTCCAACGAATAGGAATGAACTATCACACGCGAAAAAACAGTTTTCCGCGAACATTGTTTGAATGTTAATATTTTAATTTTTACAATTACAAAAAAATCAAGAAAACCGGTCTGAAAATCGGCGAAAACTTAAGGTAAGTACACACGATTGCCGGATCGGACAACGTTATCAACCCTGTTAAAGTGCTGCAAATGTACGGGCAATGACAGATTGTTAGGCAAAGGTGATTTGACAGTTCAGACGATTGCAAGAAAATCTTACAATTTCATATATTTACAATATATTTTGTAAATATTTATATGCAGGATTGCCAATAAAAATATTTTATAGACAGTGTTGCCAATAAAATGTTTTTCTGGCAATGGCACCGTTGTCAACTTTGCACATCTTACAATCTGCAAATTATTTCACAATGAATTTTCTGCCAACGTTCCGCAACAAAAAATTGTATGTTCACACGGTTGTACGAGCACGGAGTTGCATTTTTCTGGCAATATTGTCCGATCTGCAAATCGTGTGTACATAGCTTTACACTTATTGTTTTGGAAAATAAACATTTTTCTTTTTATAAATAAAAAAGAGCTGAGAGCTAGTTTTATATTTACAGAAAATATATTATATATTTTGTAAATATTATCCAGTACAAGACTAAGAAATGGAAGTGCCTGATGTGGAGCAACCTTCTCAACAACCGCTTCCGTAAATTCTATTGACATTTAAAAATTGTGAAAACATTTTTTAATTGTATTTTCTTGCAATGGCATATTTGCGTTAATATTTTTTTTTTTAATTTAAATTTCGGGAACTTGGCGGCCTTTACTGTATTTTTCTTTTCTTTTTGTTTGTCTATTTTGTTGAACAATTCAGTATCCTGTGTGAGAAAAATTTCTCACATGGAACGTGTAAGAGTATGCCAAGTAAATACAAGTGGAAGCGTCCGGCGTCTATCAAACTCGAGATTGACGCTTTAACTTGTATTTAAGACATACCCTCGTTGCATGTCAGAAATTGTTCTCACCAACGTTGCAGGACTTGATACTGGAGCGTTATATATATATATTTATATGTATAATTTTATCATGCGTATATTATAAATATTTTTTATTTTCAATAAAACAGTCAGATGATTTGAGCGATTCCGAAAAATTGCAAATAGAAAATGATTATTTTCGATGCGACAAAGAATTTTTCCGAGAAAATATCCTCAAATCACTGAGCGTATGGCGATGTGATGGGATCATTTGTTATCATAATGATCCCAGCAATGTGGAAGTTTAAATAAATAAATAATTCCTTATTTGCAATGTATCCACATTGTACATTTTATTTGTCCAATTGTACAACAATTTTTTTACTCGCATGCTGTATTTAGATCCACATCAATACTACCGATAAATTTTGAGATGTTAATTGGTAGATTTATGCGATATGCACGTATAAATGACACTTTTTTAAATCCACCTTTTCAATATTGTCCAGAACAATTGGAGAAAGAGGTATATTTTTATACACAAAGATATAATTTCAATCAGAACTGAATTTGAAAACACGTTTAAAAAAATAATAATCCTTTTTTTGTGGGAATTTGCAGAAAAACGTCAAATTAAATATTTATAATATTTTGTGCAATATTACAAAGTACTAAATTTAAAAAGTCATGGTACGGCATTAAGAAGTCATGGTACGGCATAAAAAGTCACGGTACATGATACTTTTTTTTAAAGTATTAAGTATATTTTCGGCGTTTTGTGGGCGAGAGATGCATTAGGAAAGGGGGGGGGGGGCTGGAGACTACGAAGCTAGGGATAGAAAAAGTAGCGGCAGTTGTGAACTGCGACTACTCGAAAAATGTTAAGCATGTGCGGCGATTCACAGGCATGGCCGGAATTTGGTGAGGAGACGATAAAGTCATTTAAGGCATTGAAGGAGGCATTAACGCAGGGTCCAGTTCTGAGACACTCCGACTTTGGAAAACATTTTTATATCCAATGCGACGCGTCAGATGTCGGAATCGGAGGAGTGTTATTCCAGAAGGACGGAGAAAACGACGAGAATGTCTGGAGGTGGTGATGTCCATAAAAAAGTTCCGATCGTACATTGAGCCCATACCGTTTACGGTTATCACAGACCATTCTTCATTGAAGTGGCTAATGTCCTTTCCTCCATTTGTTTACCTGACTTCCTGAAATAAAAAAGACTTGGAGAATTCATCCAGTTTTGTTTTATCCACAACTTTAACAGCCAACTTTGCTTCCGTGAAAATATGTCTTGCCAGTTTCACTACAGCAAAATGACATGTCATAGAGTCCAACAATTTTACCATCATTCGAAGCACGCCAGAAGGTACTAGAGGTGAGAGCAATTAACACAAATCTATTGTGTTAATATATGTATTATGTACGTGTTGCGATACGATGCGCGCCTGGTTTGTGTGTTGCTTCTTGTCACAGATTTATAGAGTTTATTATGTCTCGTTCCACGTGCGGACGAATTTCTTCAAATTATTTATTATTGCGAGTTAAGTGAGTTTGTGTGTGTGTATGATTTTTTGTCGCTTGTGTATATATGTGAAACGGGATTGGTTTTAACAAATCCCGGGATTCGGGATTTTTAAATTGTAAACCCCGGGATCCCGAAATCTTTCGATATCTCGGGATTTTCGGAGTTTCGGGATTTTTCATTCTTAATAATACTGTGCAACAGTGAAAACAATACACGGACTTGACAGTATAGGTTCGATTTTACTACCAAAGGATAGTAAACCCAATACTCGGTTTGCCGAAATTGGTGACCAATTTTTTTATGGGCCTCCAAAGTTTCTGAAAATCAGTGGGCCCCTTGAAAAAGGTGTTATCAGCTTTTGTCCAACAACCAATTCAGACTTGGTGATACCGCTTAACTATATTTGGCGATAATGTAGCTAAGAATTTGCCGAACAAAACATTTGTTAACATTTTATGGAAAAAAAATTTTCTCGCACTTTTTTGAGAAAGTGAAGGAAAACATATTTTTCACATTTTCAGCATAACTTACAATGTTTGGCAAAATTGTAGCCACGGTTAATCTGAACAACTTTTGTGAACATATTAATACAATCTGAACGTGTCCAGGCACCCTCAAAGAAGAAGAAGCTCTGGAAATATTCCGTCCGGTCCCGCAGCCTTGAAAGGAGAGGTTTTTATTGCTCCTTTAACCATAGCATCCGTTATAGGTACTTGGTGCTTAACATTTTCGTTCTGTAACTGTTCCTCTGTTGGCCCAGCATTACCACTCGGAAAATGAGTTTTCGTCAAAAGCCTTAAGGTATCATCTACAGTTTCCATCCTTTTACCCGTTTCATCCACCAGTGTTTCGGTTTGGATATGGGATTTTGAGAGGAACTTGTTTTATTTTAGACATGCTTTTAACGCCGTCTACCTGCTCACAGAAAAGCCTCCAGGAGTTACGTTTCGGCAGTCTAATGATTTTATTGTATTCTTTGAGTCTTCTGTGGTAGTCGTCGTAATATACTGATAGCTTTTTACGTCGAGCTCTGCTCTAAAGACTGCGGATATCCTTGCAAATTTGCGGGCAACTATCTTCGAATGATTTTACAAGAGCCTCCGTAATCCTCCTCATATTGATATCAATGTCTTCAGTGCTTGGAAAAACGTGTTTAGGATTGCCGAATTTATTCCAGTCGGTTTTAGCCTTATTGCGGAAACTTATTGGTTCAGGCGGTGGCCGGGCAATTTTAAACCTTATATAACGGTGGTCTGAATAGGAGTGTTCATCCGAAACCCTCCACTCATGGATCTCATCAATGAGGTTTTGAGCATATCATTATATCTAATACTTCTTCCCTAATTTTGTTAGCAAAGGTCGCCTTGTTCCCTATGTTGAGAGTTAGGAGATCGTTAGTATTCAAAAATTCTATAAGGGCTTCTTCTCTTTTATTGGTGTCAGTACTACCCCAAGCGATATGGTATTTTTGGATTCCCATACCAGACGTTATAATTCCGACGTAGGTGGCAATGTCGGCGCATCGAATGGCAGGTATACTGACGCCAGGTACATACTTCCATTACCTTGCATCAGCACAGTTGCGTCCGATGTTGACAACTCTAGAGAGAAAAGATAGCATAAGTTTTTATGGCACAGAATACAAGTCCTTGGGCGAGTACCTGTGTTAGCGTAGAAATGATTGTAGTTCACATGGTTTAATCCTTTGTTACTAGTAGTCCACGGATACTGGACCAAAGCAACATGAACCCTGCCTTCATTGATTATGTCCATCAGAGCATTGGATGCCGTTTCGTTTGTCTGGATGGCCTCAATCATTGTCTTTCCGGTAAAAGTTTCCTTTGGGAGTCGTCTATCCTATCTGGTCGCACTCCCTCATTATTTGGTAGTGGGTCTTCAAGTAGACCACTTTGGGAAGCGGTGTTACTTTTTGTCGCTCCCTCTTTGTTTCTTTTATGTACTTTCTTTATGTACCTATTCCTATCACCACTATTGCTGGGAACATTCTACAAAATTGGTGATATTATCGGCAATTTGGCAATGTTATCGACCACTTCTTGCAAGGCGATGTTGTTTTCTGTCGCTCCCTCTTTGTTTTTAGCTTTTGTGTCCCTCTTCATATCATTATCACCACCTTTGCTGGGAACTTTCTGCAAAATTTATGATGTTATCGGCAATTTGGCGAGGTTATCGACCACTTCCACCTCACTTTTTGGTAGTGTCGATTTAACTGTCCTGCCAATGGGGGTTTCCAATCTTAAGAAAAATTTGTCTTGACAAAGCTATCCTTGGAATAAGGGTCTATGCCTACCACCAGGAGAGAACCATCGGGATCATTTTTCCTGTAGAAGACTTCCCACTTCCCCAATTTAAGGTTCGAATCTTGTTTGCCAATGACGCTGAGTATGCGCTCTGACGGTACCTTACTTGCCCATCCTCTGACATAGAAAGATGTCTTCATGAGTACAGGGATGTCGCTTTTCCTTACTAGTTTCAGCTTGGCGCCGTCTCAATGTGAGGGGATGCTCTCCACTAGTTTTCGAGAACATCGAAACAGCATTGTGATGACAGTTTCAGCATCAAAACGCCCTTCTCAAACTTGAAACTCATTACTTGGATTGTTGGTCCATCATTAGATTCGAGAATGTGGTCCAATACCTTTGTGTGGAATAAATCTTCGAAGTTCCTCTTTTTCTCTTCGAGAATTCTGCCAGACGCAGGTTTACCATACGTCCTCCCTTTGGAGGACATGTGCCCTTTTTTAACCAGTGCACTCCCGACCTCCCTCCTTTTTCAAAAATGTTAGATTTGTCCTCCTTTTGTTAAAAATTTAACTTTTTCATAAACAGTAAACCTCCAAAAGAAAATTTACTTGCAACTACTTTTAGTAAATATAGCTGCGGGTAACTCGGAATTGAAAATGAGCAATATCGGTAAATTTTTTGGTATAGCCTCCATATGTAGTATCTGCCCGATTTGAATTTTTAACGCAAATGAAAGTGCACATCTTTTCTTACATTTGCTGAGACTTTGAAAACGGATCCCTTTCCAGCTTGGAGAAATTTATCGTTGAAATTCCATATAACTTTAGAGAAAATTTAAGTCTTCTCGAAGATGGGAAAAGGTCTCCGTTTTTTTCGACAAAAATTAAATGGGTCCAAATCCGCGAAAAAAATATTTTGTGTTTATTTTCGCGTTATTGAGGTCAGTTAAAATGTTTTTTGCGGAAAACGATTCAATCATTCGAAACCTTGTGAAAAACTTCAACATTCGTGTAACAAAATATTTTTATATTTGGTGGTTAAAACACAAAAAATAATCAAACGTCATCAGGTAGATAGGTGAATAGGTACTGCGTAATAGGTTGCAAAAACTATCCGCTCTGCAATAACACGTCCGTTCGCTACGACTGTTGGCGACTGAAGTAAATTCGGAAGTAAACAATTTACCAGAAGTTCTGAACACGGTGACGTTTATGTCAAATCTAGGAGTAAATCAACGCTTTCCGCCGGTACTGGGTTTATTTTTCCCTGCACCGTAATATCATTTACTTCATCTGGGTTAATCATACATTTTTGGGAGAGATCCAATAGCCCGTAATATGTACGTCGATGTCATATGTCTGTCCTGAGACCGATGCAACACATTCAACCCCGCTTTAAGAACAACACACCTTGTGGTTGCGTAGTAGGTAGGTGAATAGGAACTGCGTAATATGTTGAAAAAACTATCCGCTCTGCAATAACACGTCCGTTCGCTACGACGGGCGGCGACTGAAGTAAATTCGGAAGTAAACAATTTACCAGAAGTTCTGAACACGGTGACGCTTATGTCAAATCTACACAATTTCATTGAAATCCTATCCAGCAGTAATTGTGCCTTTTTCAAAGTGTATCAATAATCAAATAAATTGCGAACCGTTTATTAAAGACATGAGCCGCCTCACAAGACATGCCTATGCCTTCCAGGGCTTCATAGTGACATTGCGTGAACTCCGACAAATAAATAATATGAAATGAAATATTTATAATATTTTTTGCAATATTAAGCACGGTACTATGTTCCGGTTTCACGCTGAAATCCCATACAAAAAACAAAGTTGTGAAAAAATGAGTGACATTTTTTCATTTGTGGTACTATGTTTTTCCAACGTGAGAAATTGACATTTTGCGCCGCTACAAATTAATTGAACGCCGCAACAAATTGAATGCCGCCAGCAATGTACTCCTATTTATTTATATTCATGTTTGTCCGTGAGAAATTCAACTGTTGTAAATATTAGCAATACAATTTCGTAATAAAGAATACCAAATCAAATTATCTGAAATAAAGAAACTGATGCAAAGCTTTGGAACGGAAAATAATTAAACGAGGAGAGCGACATTCTGATCGGATAGCAAAACAAAAAAAGTGCAAAGCACTGGAAGGACATGTAACTATATGTAATAATGTGAAATTTGTCTTGTAATGTACATTTACGTTTGTAAGTTTAGAACAATCGTGACAAATAGCCTGGAAAATCTTTGTGGACGGCTAACGCTACAGAAGCAGTAGGACAATGGAATTGGGCAGTGCATGTGATCTCGGTTTTAAATGGTTATAAAGAACATAGTGAGTTCTTGCCAGCCGTAGGAGTTGGAAGAAGAAATTCCGTTTATGGATGGAAGTATAATTTATATATGTCAACAAATATAATGTAAATCTTTAAAAATAATAATAAAACATCCTTTTCGGTTCATAAAAACAAACATAAATAACTGAAGACTGGGCCAATAAAACTATAACAATCATTTTATTTATTTATATTCGTACAACAGTATGAAATTATTTTATTGTTTGTAACATTGTATTACACTGCCTTCTGATGCCTCACAAGCTTGCCATCGTACATTAGACGTGTTTTCGTTACAACATAGGTGCTTAGTTTGTATGGGGAGCTAAGCACGTGCTTAGCTTACTTTTAAGCATTATTAGTTCCCGATGAAGTTTGGTGCTTGTGTTCTTGTCTTAATCGAGTGTGGTGTTGCCAGATTGGGCATCCTATATTTCGCAGTATGGCATCTCATTTTTGGAGATATTGTTGTCAATTATTGTGAATTAACGGGAAGAAGAACAAAAATGGAAACTTTACCATGGCATCGTTAAGTTCCGATTCACACTGTACTTTTTTAAGTAACTTATTGACTTATTCTCTTTTGAACTTGTGTTTACATTCACACGCGTAATTTTTTCAATACTTATACTTATTTCAATTTTTTGTTTCGGCTTTTCCTGTGTGAATTGTTGTTGTTTATAAGTGCGAATGTAAAACACGTAACGTTCAAAATCGTGGGTCGGGCGGTAAATGTATTGCTATTGTCTTCGCAATTTTTGTCCTGTAACATTGGCAGAAAAGTCATTGTGAGATAATTTGCAGATTGTTAGATGTGCGAAATTTATGCATGCGACAACGGCGCCATCGTCAGAAAAACATGTTATTGGCAACACTGTCTATAAAATGTTTTATTGGCAATCCTACATATAAATATTTACAAAATATATTAGGCGTGTTTTCGTTACACCATAAGTGCTTAATTTGTATGGGGAGCTAAGCACTTTTAAGCACTATTAGTTCCCGATGAAGTTTGGTGCTTGTGTTCCTGTCTTAATCGAGTATGATGTTGCCAGATTGGGCACCCTATATTTAGCAATATGGCATCCCATTTTTGGAGAGATGTTATCAATTATTGTGAATTAACGGAAGAAGAAGAACAAAAATGGGAAATTATTTTAATATTTGCAAAAAGAGTGTAAACAAGTTTAAGTTTAAGTTAGGTTTATTGAGTCTTTTCTATTAGATATACAGCTTTCAATAAATGATATAATATACAAAGATAACTTAAAACTATAATGTTTTGTTTTACTAACCAATAATAATAACTCGGTGTCTTGCCTGTCTCTTAAGGTAAACAATTCGTCCAATTTTACAGACATATTGTTCTTCGTGTTTGCTCCCGACACTAAAAGAGAGTGTAAACAATTGACAATAGAATAGTAAATATATGTTTTATTAATACTTTTCACGAATTTTTTGTCTGTTTCGCAACGTTCTTTCTTCGCAACTCATGACACCATTGCTACCAGATAGTGAAAATCCGCCACTTATTGCTTACGTGCCAGTTAGTGGTCGCCAGTTGTTTTCGTTGCAAAGTGCTAAACTAAAATTGCTAGCTTGTAACGAAAACATGCCTATTGTAAATATGTGAAATTGTAAGTTTTTATTGCAATCTTCAGAACTGTCAATTCAACTTTGCCTAACAATCTGTCATTGTCCGTACAATCGTTTGTACTTAGCTTAAGAGACGGAATAACGTTGGGTAAACTGAAAACACGAATTTGCATTTTCTGTACGTATGTATGTCGTACGTACGAATGTGAATTAGGTAGGGGTATTCCAATTAGCTCAACAACTTGGCATCACTTGACAATTTCCAGTGTCAAATTTTGACAGCTGCATGACTGGTTGATTTTGTTTGTTGAGCAGAGCGTAGTTGTTTGGAAGCCGGATTATTAATTTTGCAATATTTTTTGGCAAATATACCATTTCTACTGATTTTAAATTGTATTCAAGTAATAATTCTGAAAAGGAATCATGTCTCGTGGTAGTTCTGCAGGTTTCGATAGACACATTACAATTTTCTCCCCAGAGGGCAGACTTTATCAAGTCGGTAAGTTTAGTACGGAATAGAGTTTGGAATTTGCACAATCATGTTACTATACAAATTTAACGGGGCATTTGTTTATTCTATTTATTTTTGTAGAATATGCCTTCAAGTCTATCAATCAGGAAGGAATTACCTCGGTGGCCATTAAGGGAGCTGACTGTGCTGTAATTGCCACTCAGAAAAAGGTGACTGAAAAGCTGATTGACCCTGCAACGGTTACCCATTTATTTAGGATAACCAAGAGTATTGGATGTGTGATGACCGGACGCATTGGTAAGTTACAAGAAATATATGCGGTATTTACGATTTGGAGTGGAAAACAACTTGTCAAAAGAAACAATGAAAATTTTGCAATTATTAGGACGACCCTATAAATGTAAATATCACTGATAGGGGTATGTTTAGGGCTGCAAACTGTGACTATGTGTCCATTATGAACAATATCGATCTGCTTTCAAAATTTCAAGAATCGGTGGATGTTAACATCAGCCCAAAGACAGAGATTATATTCTATTTCTATCTTCCTCCTCTCACCGCGAATTCTGTAAAAGTCATTCCTCAAGATAATCAGTCTCTCCTTTTTTTTCCAAAGAATGCAAAGTCGAAAATAAATAAAGTTTCAATGAAGTAAACTGACTAATGTGTAAACTCATCTTTGGAATATATAGTAAGTAATTTGACAGAGATATGTCAGCGGTGGGTAAATGTCGTCCATTCGTTCACGTGGTTGTTAGACTTATATTTAGTGAAACTATATAAACCTTAAAATCTTTTGTTTGGATTAGTATTCGAGTTGTGAGGCCTTCATTTTTAGTAAGATTTATATGAAGTACTGACGGCGTTATATTCCAGAATTTGGTACGCTATAAAGTTTTTATCATGTACAAAACTACAGATATTTATCATTATTGTTATAAACGTTATAATAGATTTTAATTTCATCGATTTTTTGCGACCTGTGCAGGATGAAGAAGAAAGAGTAGAACAATAGCGTTAATCTTAAAACTTAAACATAGTTTAGCCAAATATCAAATACAAAATTCTGGCACATTCGAAGCTACTTTTTAAATAATATAAAATATATTTCGCTCAAAAATATACATATGTGTATCTAGACACTCCTTCCCTACAAATTATGTATATACATATTAATTAAAAAAGCACAACGGAAATGTTGAGCCCATTTTCGTAATAAAAATTAGCAATAACAGAAAAATGTGCACCCGAAATTTATCTGAGACAAACGAATCATGCAAAATCAAACTAATAAATCTGGCATTTTATAAAGCGCAGGCATAAAATCTAGAACGGAGTTGCTTCAGGGTATACCTTTCAAGTGACTATAATAGTTTACTTCTGAGTCGTCCACGAATGAAGAAATTCATATGTACATGACATATTTAAAGGATTCGTTCGTCTCTAAATATTTTTTTGTGAAATTTTCAACGATCTGCACCTCAAAATTATGAAACAAAATTAATAATATTATTTTTGCAGCCGACAGCCGATCCCAGGTTCAGAAAGCCCGTTATGAAGCGGCCAATTGGCGTTACAAATATGGCTATGACATGCCAGTTGATGTTTTATGTCGTCGCATAGCTGACATCAATCAAGTATACACTCAAAATGCCGAAATGCGCCCATTAGGTTGCAGTAAGTAACCAGTACCTCTTTAACCTCTTACAATCTAACCACATACTACCCGCCTTTCCTCCGTTAGGCATGACTCTTATTGCATATGATGATGAAAACGGTCCTTGCGTTTATAAAACCGATCCAGCCGGCTACTACTGCGGATTCCGTGCCGTCTCTGTGGGTGTCAAGCAATTGGAAGCTAACAGCTATTTGGAAAAGAAATACAAACCCAACCTAAACGAAGAAAAAGCAATTCAAATGGCCATTACATGTTTGTCCAATGTTTTGGCGGTTGATTTCAAACCGAATGGTATTGAAATCGGTGTTGTGACCAAAGAACGTCCTGAATTCACAGTACTAAACGAAAAGGAAATTGAAGATCACTTAACTAAGATAGCCGAAAAGGATTAAGCTATAAGGGGAGACTAAATGTAAGCAGCTGCATTTGAAATGGGAGCTGGAAGAAATTGTCATCTTAAACTAAGTTCTTTTTTAATTTGTAAAACAAACTTAATTGGAAATTGAAAAAAAAAAAACAAAAGGTCATGTTTTCTTTTTATAAAATAAGATGGTTTGATATGATTATGCTTTGTTTCATAAAAAAAGTTTATTAAGTGCAAAAAAAATAACGAAATATAAATGAAATTCGAGTTCTTATTTTTTGTGGTATTCTTTACCACCATAACGGGCAACAAAAGCTTTGACATCAAATTTACGTTTACAACCCTGGTAATTCATGTAACGGATTTTTCCAAAAATATTTCTCTCAGCCCAGCCTTGGTCGTGTATACCACCAATAGACCACATACAACCTGTAATTAGATTTTATAGGAAAGAGCATTAATTTGTTTTCGTATCTTGGTATTTACTATTTATAATTGCAAAGTCGTCGAGCTGGTAATATAGCGTGATTGGCAACGTATGTATATCAGTTCATCCAGTTTTCGCATATGATAAATAATTTTGGCCATGAATGTATTCAAACTCTTTAAATTTATAACACATTGCAACAGACATTATGTGCTAAAATTGTGACCATTTTTTTAACATATAGTGGCCGCAAGTATTACACTTTTTCACGAAACTTCCGATCAAGGGCCAAATCACGACGTTCGATATCGAGTACTGGATCCATTCTTATATGGATAGTTTTTAATCGGATACTTTTCGATATCGAATGCCGTGATTTTGCCATAAGTCTTAGATTATCGCAATATCAAAATAATTGTTTCATAAAAATAGTTTGAACATTGATTTTACAATAGGCGCTGCGATTTAAATAATTTGGGGTGTAACAATTTGATAATTTTTTTAAAATCCTACATCATAACGGAATAGAACAAGCCGAATAAAAAACTATTAATCCATCGAATAATAGACCACAATGAGTAGAAAAGATATCTCATTTAGACTCCTTCGAGGCCGAACCTTATCACATCAATGTTTAAAACATATTTCAAAAGGAACCAAATTGAGCTCTAATACCTAAATTTGTTAATACCCCATTTTCGACGGTCCCAAATGAAATGGGAATTTCTACGGAATCGAAGTGTTCCACAGAAATATAAGTCATGAGATTTTAATGAGGACGTCTGTGCACAGATTATCCTAATACTAAAATAGATATTGTTTTTACATTTTTTAAAACATCTTCGGAGGAAATAGTTGCGAACAAGTTCAACTTTATTTAAACATGTTCTTGTGAGGATTTGTTATGCTCATCTATGGCGATAATTTGGAGTATGATGGTTTCGGTGACAAGTTTTAGGAGTATGGGAGCGAGAAACCTTATTTTTTATTTAGACTGAATCTTGTATTCCGAATCCTTTCATTTTTGTTTACCATGGTGATAAATATGTAAACTCCCTTTAGATTTTCCAAGTAATGCAAAAACAAGAGCTGACATAGAAGAACGGCTTCCTTTACTGGATTCAACATTATCGAAATAATTATGTATAATTGAATCAGTCACGGGTTCGATTTTTTTCACTTTGTCCAATTATTTTCAAACATTTTTTGTAATCTAATTACTCAGCCAATCCTCTTTAATGTTCCTACTTACCCACATAACCATTTGGATCCCTTCCGTCCAAACTGTATTTGTCATTAAGTAATATTGCAATTTCTAATGCTTTCTCTGGAGATTCGGACCATTCCAATATCTTCTTAGCCCAATACATGCGCAGGAAACCATGCATTTTTCCTTCCTTAACCAATTGTATTTGTGCGCTATTCCAGAGGTCGTCATGCGTATGCGAAGTTTCAAATTCTTCCAAACTGTAGCAGGGTGAACGCTTATCTTTGCGATGATCATTTAGAGTTTTTGCAGCCCAATCATGCAGCCCCTTTAGGTTATCATAGTTTTTGTTGAAATAACAAAAATTATCGGCCAATTCTCGTCGTACAATGGCCTCTTCACAAAATGCTTCGACAGATTCTTTGAACTTGTTTCTATGCTCACGAACGGCTAAGACACAACGTTGAACAGATATCTGACCAAAATGGAACCATGGCGATAATCCTGATAAGGCATTAATTGTGGGATCATTACGCTTTTCTGCGAAAAGTTTTATACGTTTGAAACAAAAGTCTTCCAACTGTGCGCAGGCGCCAGTGTAGCCTGGTTTTACACCAGGTACTTCGTCTACACTCATGTCACACTCTAAGGAGTCATAGGCGCGTTTCCAATCAACAGAAGACAACTCCTTGGCCAGTTTAAATCTATGCTCAACCAGTGGGGGATATTCGGTAAGAAACTCCCCTAGTTTGGAATTGATTTTATTGCGTATGGTTCGGGCGCCATACTCCTGTTTGTCCGAGGCCACCCAAACGGGCACGACATTGTGGGCATCGATCTGTATTAAAGGCACAGTTTTCGGCAGACGTTCTTGGACATCTTCTACCCATGAAGTTGGTACACGTAAAGGAGAAAAATCGCAAACCACAGCGGCTCCATCATGATCCTTAATAAATTCCGGCAACATTTCTTTGGCAGATCCCATTAACAGCTGAAAAGGTATTTGCAATTGCTTACATTCAGCCGCAACTTCTTCCAGACCAGCCAACATAAATTTATAGTGGCGAAGTGTGGCATTTAGGAATTTCGGAACTAAGCAAAAGACCACCACCAAAGGCACTTCCAATTTCATGGCCAAACGTTGTGCATACAAAAAAGCCCAGTTATCTTGGACACGCATATCACGTGACATCCAGTAGACAACCGGTCCATGGCAATCAGCTCGCACCTCCTTCTCCGCACTTAAAATACGCACTCGTTTCTTTTTGAATGGGAATTGGACAATGTCTTCAGCGGCTTTCTGTCTCTGTTGTTGGAAATTCTTGATGAAATTCAAAGAAAGTTTTGTGGTTTCATTGGACGTCGAGCTGGAGCTGGCAGATATAGAATCATTGGATTCTTTTGTGATCGATTTGCTCTTTTTGGAACTGGTGTTGGTGGTAGCTTCTTTACGTCGTTTCATGTCGACGCCGAAAAACCTATTAAAACTAATTTAAAACTCGATAATTTATTATTGGCAAATTGTTATTAGCATTGGATAAAATTATGTACATACATATGTACATACCTTTTTGGAGGAAAATACTTATGGCTACCAATGTTCTTAAAACATTTTATCATGTAAGATTGCGGCAAAAAAAATGCAGAGTGCTACTAATTTCACACAGATCGATATCATTTATATTTCATTGTATGATGTTAACAATGTAAACAAAAACACACTCAGGCAAAAACGTTCACGTAATTTTATAGTAAAAATTACAGACCTAAATTATACAGATGTTCCGTCCGGACGAAACGACAAAATCTATCAGTTACGAACGAATAGGAATGAAACGTCACACACGAAAAAACAGGTTTCCGCGAACATAGTTTGGACTTTATTTGCACTAATCGATTGATATTAATTTTTTAATTGTGCAATTACAAAAAATTCGGGAAAATCGGTCCGAAATCCGCGGAAAAACTCACTCTTTGAAGTCCTACTCGTTGACATTTCTATTCGTTCGTAACTGAAAACTTACTCGCTCCGGGATGACATATCTTATTATTTTTTATTTTCGGTAAAAATTGTTCAGAGAGTAAAAAAATTATTACTGTCACAAAAAGTATGCGACCAATTGCAAGTTCTGATTCATACGAGGCAATTTTTTCCAAGCAAGTGCCACAGTTTGTGCTGCATCACACGAGGTAATTTTTCCAAGCAAGTGTCAAAGTTTGTAGGCAGTGAGCTCTTTCCGCCTGACTCTCTATCCAACAAATTTTGACTCTTGCTTGATGCCGATTTACACTGGCTGAATATTCAGCAGATTATCTAGTGTAATCTGAACTTGAAAAAATTGCCACATGTGATGCAGGACTTCGTAGGAGAGAGAGAGGCAGACGGAAAGAGTTCTATGCCTCTCTCTCTCTCTCCTACAAACTTTGGCACTTGCTTGGATAAATTACTCGTGCGATTCAGGACCAAGAAACATAAACAACATCTGATTATTGCCTACATTGCATACAGTTTAGGGTAATCAAAAACCGCACCGGTTAATCGGTTTCTCTTTAAAAACCGTCTATCGGTTTTCGGTTTTTCTGCATTTTCCAATAACTCGAACCGTCGGTTTTTACAACTCGGTTTATTCGACTTTTCGGTTTTTTGAAACCATTATAAAATGATAAAGAAAATATTATTTTTGAAATAGGAACCTACCTACATCAGTATAAAAACAGTTGACTTCATTTGTGCATATCCATCGATTTCAAAATGCAGTTTTATATGTATTTATACTGCATATTTTATCGAGGGTCTAGGTGATTATTGCGGTATAGAAATTAATTAACAATCCTTTCTAATTGAAATGTAGGTATACATAAAAATACATTTGTTTAGTTTCACATTTCGACAAGTTTTCATCTCTATGGTATGCTCAAGTCAGAATCCGGTACTACTGATAATATATGTATATAATCGGTTTGCCATTTGAGCCATTCATATGATGCTAAAACCTAAGATTTTGACGATCTTCACTATTAGTCAAGTTTTATAAAAATCAAAATCAATTTTTTTGTAAAGAAATCTTTTTAAAAATTGAACATAAATATTATAAATATCGCAGATATTATAATATTATATCATAAATGAAATCGAAAGAATTACCCATTATAAATACTCGTTAAAATACAATTTTCAAATAAATCTTAATTTAATTGAAATATGGTTTCGTATTGAATTTGCACTACGCTTAGTTTACGTCATCTAACAAAATTTTGAGCATTATTTATGAATTTTTATTAAAAAAGAAAAAACCGAAAACAACCGGTTCACCGGTTTTTTATTTTCGGTTAAACCGAAAACCGGTTTTAGAGTTAACTTAATATTCGAAGAAACCGAAAACCGTATTTTCAAAATAACCGGTTTTTTGATCACCCTAATACAGTTGCTTAAGCTATGAATAAACGATTGCCTGATCGGAAAACGTTATCAACCCAGTTAAAGTGCTGCAAATGTACAGATTGTTAGACAAAGGTGAATTGACAGTTCAGACGATTGCAAGGAAACTTTACAATTTCATATATTTACAATATATTTTGTAAATATTTATATGCCAATAAAAATATTGTATAGACAGTGTTGCCAATAAAATGTTTTCTGACAATGGCGCCGTTTTTATATACATAAACTTCGCACATCTAACAATCTGCAAATTATCTCGCAATGATTTTTTCTGCTAACCTTGCAAGACAAAAATTGTATGTTTACAAGGTTTTAAATTCACAGGGTTGCATTTTTCCGATATATTTCTGGCAGTATTGTCCGATCTGCAAATCTCGTATACTTGTTGTTACTTGAGAAGGTAGTTTTAACAAAATAATTTGGTCAAAATTTGTGTTTTATAAATGTTTTTCAAAATTGCATAGACATCTCTTTTCATCAAAAATTTAATAAAAATTTTAGTTTATAGAAAATGTCAAAATTTATATTTTTGAAAATTTCTTCGACATTGCATTTTCTTAGAAAATTGCGTTGCGAAAATTACATTATCAAATATAATAAAAATTGGTACATATTTCATAAAATTTTATCAAAATTGATTTGTCACTGGGATATTCTCCTGGTTCTAGACCATCTTTGCCTACATTATGTAGTAAGAGTTGGATTTTCGACCGAATAATCACAGCTAAACCTCGCTGAATGATCGGAGTAGCATCCTTGAAATAGCAATACAAGGAGCTGAGCTGTCAAGTTATTGTATTTGCTTCAATGTTTTTAAAAAACTTTGCATTCTATAATACATAATAGAGGCAAAGATGGTCTAGAGACAGGAGAATATCCTAGTGAAAAAAAAAAACAAAGACCGAACTAAAAACAAACGAAAATACAATTTTATCAAAATTGCAAAAATTTAAATTTTTTAGAAAATTTATTGAGGCTACATTATTTTCTTTTTTCATGAAAATTGAATTTTTACAGAACTCTTTAAAATTACACTTTTCTAGAAAAATGGTTGAAATTGAATTTCTCTAGAAAATTTCGTTAAAACTGCGTTCGAAAATTTAATAAAAATTGCAGTTTTATAGAAAATTTGGTGAAAATTGGTCGTTTTATTGAGTTTTGTCGAAATTGTTACTTTTAGAAAATTTCGTTAAAATTTCATAAAAAATCTCAGTCCTATAGAAATTTGTTAAAATTAATTTTTTAAGGAATATCATTGAAATTGCATTCTCTAGAAAATTTGTTTGAAATTAAATTTTTCTAAAAAAATCTTAAAATTGCTTTTCCATAAAAATTGCATTTTTCATTTATTGCAGTTTTATAGAAAATTTTGTTAAAATTCTTGAAATCGCATTTATTTCCTTTTCTTTTTTCAAGAAGTTTTTTAAATTTCATAGAAAAAACAAATTTTTGAAATTCAATTTTTTAAGAAAAATCGTTGAAATTGCATTCCCTAGAAAATTTGGTTGCAATTGAATTTTTAAAATAGCTTTTTCCATAAAAATTGCATTTTTCATTTTCATTGCAGTTTTATAAAAAATGTTGTCAAAATTGGTATTTTTAAAATTAAAATCTTCATAAAAAAATCATGTTTTGCAGAAAATTTGTCGAAATTTGTAATTTTGTCCTTATATAGATTTTTACTGAATGAATAAATATATAAATATGCATTTTTCCAAAAATTTAATTTTTCTAAAAAAAATATTGAAATTTAATTTTTTCTAAATTCCATAAAATTTGAATTTTTCAAGAAAATTTTGTTGAAATTTAATTTATCAAAAAAATTTCGCTGGAATTGAATTTTTAATAAAAATGCCCTTTTTTCAAAAAGTTATTTAAAATAAATTTTAAAAAAAAATAATAAATAAATTTTTAAGAAAAATAAAAAAAGGAACTTAAAAAATCGATTAACACCCTTTAATGCATAAAATCTTGGTTTTATAGAAAAGTTGGTGAAATGGCATTCTCAAAAGTTTCTTCAAAATTGCGTATTTATAGAAACATTTCTTCAAGGTTCCATTTTTATACCCTCACTTTAGTGTGACGAGGGTATATATCATTTGCTACGGAAAAAAGTGTAACACATCGAAGGAGTGACCTAAGACCCCAAGTATGTTTGGCGGAAATCCGTTTTGGGTCATTTTAAGTCGAATGAGCAATGTCCGTCCGTCTGTCTGTCTGTCTGTCTGTCTGTGTGTCTGCTGGCTGGTGCGCACGATAACTCTCGAAAGGAGTAACCGATTGACTTCAAATTTCGTATGTGGTAATATTTTTTTCTATCTCCGGCTAAGTTCGAAGATGGGCCATATTGGTCCACTCCTTCTGGTACCTCCCCCACAAAGGGTTAAAATGTTGTGAAATATTGATTCTTTAATAACTGCTATTATACGTATTCGAATCTTCTGAAATTCCACACATAGTATCAGTTTGTTAGTCGCTATCAACTCGAGGAAAATGGGCGAAATTGCCACGCCCCTTTTGGTACCTCCCACACAAATGCACCATTTTGCAATAAAAGTTAAAAGCTTATAACAATAATACCAGTGTTTAGAAATACGTGAAATTTTGTACAGTGTAATGCTTTTATAGTGCCTACAGTCCATTGAAAAATTGGCGTTATTGTCACGCCCCTTTTGGTACCTCTCCCACAAAGGTACCATTTTGCACCAAAAGTTAACAGTTTATAACATTAATATCAGTGTGTACAATTACTTGAAATTTTGTACAGTGTAATGCTTTTATAATGCCTATAGTCCAGTGAAAACGCTCCTTTTTGTACCTCCCACACAAAATGGCCAAATTATACCACAATTTAATATCTCAACGTTAATATACCAGTAATACTAATACCATATAAACGGTTACAATTCGGCACAGTGCAATGTATTTGAAGTATCTACTGTTCAGCGAAATATAGGTGTATTCCTTAAACCCCTTCTGGTACGTCCCACAAAAATTGACAGAATAATTTGTGTAATATTCAATATTACATTACTCACAAAGTGAGGGTATACCTTAATCGGTTTACCCGACTGAAACTTTCTTACTTGTTTTAAGAACATTTTGTTACAATTTAATAAAATTTGCAGCTTTATTGAAAATTTTGTGGAAATTGTCAAAATTGTATAAAAATATCAATTTTATAAAAAAATTGTTGAAATTCCATTACTTTCTTGAAAATTTCTTGTTTTTCATCGAAAAATTTATGAAAATTAGTATTTTATAAAATTTTTTAATTTGTTGAAACTGCTTTGTTTCTTTTTCTGGAAAAATGATTGTTTCCAGAAAGGTCTTTAAAATTACACATTTCTAGAAAAATCCTTAAAATTGAATTTCTCATTTTTCTAAAAAAATTCTTGAAATCGCATTTTTTTAATTACATAAAAATTGAAATTTTCAAGAAAATTTTGAAATTTAATTTATCAAAAATAATCGTTGCAATGCATTTTCAATGAAAATTTAATAAAAATTGCAGTTTAATAAAAAATTTGGTAAAAATTTGTTATTTTTAGAAAATTTCGTCAAAATTGAAAAAAATTCAGTTTTGTAGAAAATTTGTTGATGATATTAATTGCATTTCATTTTTATACCCTCACTTTAGTGTGACGAGGGTATATATCATTTGCTACGGAAAAAAGTGTAACACATCGAAGGAGTGACCTAAGACCTCAAGTATGTTCGGCGGAAATCCGTTTTGGGTCATTTTAAGTCGAATGAGCAATGTCCGTCCGTCTGTCTGTCTGCTGGCTGGTGCGCACGATAACTCTCGAAAGGAGTAACCGATTGACTTCAAATTTGGTGTGTGGTAATTTTTTTTCTATCTCCGGCTAAGTTCGAAGATGGGCCATATTGGTCCACTCCTTCTGGTACCTCCCCCACAAAGGGTTAAAAGGTTGTGAAATATTGATTCTTTAATAACTGCTATTATACGTATTCGAATCTTCTGAAATTCCACACATTGTATTAGTATGTTAGTCGCTATCAACTAGAGGAAAATGGGCGAAATTGCCACGCCCCTTTTGGTACCTCCCACACAAATGCACCATTTTGCACTAAAAGTTAAAAGCTTATAACATTAATACCAGTGTTTATAAATACTTGAAATTTTGTACAGTGTAATGCTTTTATAGTGCCTACAGTCCAGTGAAAAATGGGCGTTATTGCCGCGCCCCATTTGGTACCTCCCACACAAATGCACATGTTGCACCAAAAGTTAACAGCTTATAACATTAATACCAGTGTATAAAAATACTTGCAATTTTGTACAGCGTAATGTTTTTATAGTGCCTACAGTCCATTGAAAAATGGGCGTTATTGTCACGCCCCTTTTGGTATCTCTCCCACAAAGGTACCATTTTACACCAAAAGTTAACAGTTTATAACATTAATATCAGTGTATACAATTACTTGAAATTTTGTACAGTGTAATGCTTTTATAATGCCTATAGTCCAGTGAAAAATGAGCGTTATCACCACGAACCTTTTTGTACCTCCCACACAAAATGGCCAAATTATACCACAATTTAATATCTCAACGTTAATATACCAGTCCATATAAACGGTTACAATTCGGCACAGTGCAATGTATTTAAAGTATCTACTGTTCAGCGAAATATAGGTGTATTTCTTATACCCCTTCTGGTACCTCCCACAAAAATTGACAGAATAATTTGTGTAATATTCAATATTACATTACTCACAAAGTGAGGGTATACCTTAGTCGGTTTACCTGACTGAAACTTTCTTACTTGTTATAGAGAGCAATTTCTTCAAAATTTTTTAGAAAACTTCGCTGCAATGCTTTTTTTTATCAAAAATTTAATAAAATTGGTATTTTAGAAAATTTCGTAAAAAATCTCAGTTTTTTAAAAAAAAATTCTTGAAAATTTAATAGAAATCACAGTTTTATAAAACATTTGTCGAAATTACATTGCTTTCTTGAAATTTTCTTCGAGATTGCAGTTTTATAGAAACATTTCTTCAATATTTTCCTAAAAAAAATCCTTAAAAATTACATTTTTTAAATCGCATGTTTTTAATTCCTTAAAAATTGAATTTTTCGTCCTTTTTTTAGAAAATTTCATAAAAATCCCAAATCTGTACAATTTTTTAAAATTGCATTTGTCTAGAAAAATCGTCGAAATTTTCATACTCTAGAAATTTTCGTTGAAATTGCATTTTTTAAAAAAAATTTTTGAAATAGATTATTCTTTATTTTCATTGCAGATTTATTTTTTCAAAATTGGTATTTTAGAAAATTTCGTCAAAATTGCATACAAATCGCAGCTTTTTTTAGAAAATTTCTTCAAAATTGCAAAAAAAATCTCATGTTTTGTCGTCGTGCCGGAGGAAGTCTGTAATAGAAATAGACTTAATAGTTGTCAGCGGCATGAAAAATCGTCCAAAGAAGTGTTCCAAACTAAAAAAAAGAGTTCCATTAAAAATTAAAAATTGGGCGGTAAAATGATTCAAAATAAAAACGAAATTAAACCAAAGAAATGTAAAAAATCACTCTAACGAAAAATGAAAAATTTTTCCAAAATCGTGTTTAAAATTTAAGTTTTATGGATATGTCTAAAATTAGAATTTCTCTTATTGACAGGAACAAAATCGGGAATGCAAAAAAGTTGTCCCAGCATTGACGGGTCATAAATGTACAGGTCTAAAATCGAGAATGCAAAGAACATATTTTCTCATTGTCTATATATATATATTTATTCCCCTTGGAAATATCGGAAACTAGGTACCAAAATAAAACATTATTGTCCAACCCTTAAAAGCAAAATGGAAAAATGTTGAAATTTATTCTAGTCATTCGTGTTTCTGTTCTCCACCTTGACTTCTTGTTAACATCCCCTCACCTTAGAGAGGAGGGTATATATCATTTGCTACGAAGCAAAAGTGTAACACGTCGAAGGAGTGACCTAAGACCTTAAGTATGTTTGGCGGATATCCGTTTTGGGTCATTTTAAGTCCAATGAGCACTGTTCGTCCGTCTGTCTGTCCGTCTGCTGGCTGGTGCGCACGATAACTCTCGAAAGGAGTAACCGATTGACTTCAAATTTGGTATGTGGTGAAATTTTCTTCTATCTCCTACTAAGTTCGAAGATAGGCCATATTGGTCCACTCCTTCCAGTACCTCCCCCAAAAAGGGTTAAAGGGAAATATTGATTATTTAATAACTTCTATACTACTTATTTGAATCCTCTGCAATTCTACACATAGTATTAGCTTATTAGTCACTATTACCTCGAAAAAATGGACGTTATTGGTACCTCCCACACAAATGGACCTTTTGTGTTACAAAAGTTAACAGCTTTTAACTATAATACCAGTTCAAAAAATATTTCGTACAGTGCAATGCTACAAATGGAGCATTTTACACCAAAAATTAACAGCTTATAACTTTAATACCAGTTCATATAAATACTTGATGTTTTATACAGTGTAATGCTTTTATAGTACCTAGAGTCCAGAGAAAAGTGACCGTTATTGGGACGCTCCTTTTGGTACCTCTCACACAAATGAACCATTTTGTACAAAAAGTAAACAGCTCTTAACTTCAATACCAGTACATACTTTAAAGTTATTAAATGCAATTTAAATTGACAATAATTTAAATAAAAGAAAAAATAAATAAATTTACTAACATTTTTTGAGACTCAAGGTGAGGGGATTCATTAGTCGGTTTACCCGACTGAACTTTCTTACTTGTTTTTTTTTACTATTATCCCCCCGTATTAATAAATACACAGTTTTAAAATAATTATTTTTATGTCTTTTTTTTAATGTATGTATATATTTCTTTTCAAACCAAATTTGTTGTTTATACACAATTCTAATAATATATGTGTCATTTTTGTTGTTAATTACATTCGTTTCTTAAATTTATTTATAATAGTTTTTTTATTCTTTGTTTTCCATTATTAAATTTGTTTTAAATGGTAGACGATCATATAATCAATTTAAACAAAACACATCTTTGTTATTACATTTCTTGTTGCTCTTCTTTTCGGTAGTTTATAAATATGTATGTATTATATTTTGAAAATTTCCTCTTGGGGGAGTTTTTTGATATATACGTGTGTTTTTCTTTTTAATATAAGGTAGTAAGATAATTTCTCTGGTATTCCTTTCGCCTCTCAATATATATTCTATATAGAACCACCTTTCATAAATACATACTACTACATTATTACTACGTTGTACATGATGTTATACAAAGAAACAAAAAATAAAATCATGGAATTCAGATTTAATTTTAAAGATATATTATTTTTGCAAAACTAACTAACTAAGTAAATTCTTGACTACGAGTGAATGATTTCGAAATATCAACTAAATTTAAAAAAAAAAATATCTGTTTATTTGTTGCATTCTTTTGTTGTTTGGTTTTATTTTCATATTAGAAACTATTGCCTTTGGAACGGTTAAGGTTATTTTTATATAGTTGTTAAACTAATAAACTATTTTAAAAAATATATGTATATAGAACTAAATCGTTGAGTACCTAAATATGATAAATTCTTTAAAAGAACGATTACGTTGGCAAAATAACTAACAACTCAAAAAAGAAAACATTAATCCGTACAGAAAACAAAAAAAACATTTACAAAACTATAAATAAAATTATCACAAGTAATAAAAGCGCTGAAAGTATTAAAATTGCAGCCCATTGTCGTTTATCTGAAATAGAAAAAAGGAATTGGTTAGAAGAATTGTTTAACTTTGTTAAATAAATTATTATATTTTGTACAAATATTTTATACGCTCCCTAGAGACTCGGAACAAAATTAACCGATAGAAACGTTTAAGCAGTTGTCGAATGTCTTGAGCCAACTAGACATTGAATTGACGGCGTAGCGTCATATCGCCCAAAACCATGTATGTCATATCGCCCAAAAAAAAGCAATGTTAGTTGTTGTTGTGGAAAAATTTGGTTTTTGGGCAATATGACATCGACATTGGGCAATATGTCATTTTGAACAGTAGATAATTATACCCTCACTTTAGTGTGACGAGGGTATATATCATTTGCTACGGAAAAAAGTGTAACACGTCGAAGGAGTGACCTAAGACCCCAAGTATGTTCGGAGGAAATCCGTTTTGGGTCATTTTAAGTCGAATGAGCAATGTCCGTCCGTCTGTCTGTCTGTCTGTCTGTGTGTCTGCTGGCTGGTGCGCACGATAACTCTCGAAAGGAGTAACCGATTGACCTCAAATTTGGTATGTGGTAATATTTTTTTCTATCTCCGGCTAAGTTCGAAGATGGGCCATATTGGTCCACTCCTTCTAGTACCTCCCCCACAAAGTGTTAAAATGTTGTGAATTATTGATTCTTTAATAACTGCTATACTGCTTAATTCCACACATAGTATTAGCTTATTAGTCGTTATCAACTCGAGAAAAATGGGCGAAGTCGCCACGTCCCTTTTGGTACCTCCCACACAAATGCATCATTTTGCACCAAAAGTTAACAGCTTATAACATTAATAACAGTGTTTAAAAATACTTCAAATTTTGTACAGTATTATGCTTTTATATTGCCTACAGTCCAGGGAAAAATGGGTGTTGTTGTCACGCCCCTTTTGGTACCTCCCACACAAAGGTACCTTTTTGCACCAAAAGTTAACAGCTTATAACATTAAAACCAGTGTATAAAAATACTTGAAATTTTGTACAGTGTAATGTTTTTATAGTGTCTATAGTCCAGTGAAAAATTAGCGTTATCACCACGCCCCTTTTTGTACCTCCCACACAAAATGGCCAAATTATACCACAATTTAATATATCAACGTTAATATACCAGTCCATATAAACGGTTACAATTCGGCACAGTGCAATGTATTTAAAGTATCTACTGTTCAGCCAAATATAGGTGTATTTCTTAAACCCCTTCTGGTACCTCCCACAAAAATTGACAGAATAATTTGTGTAATATTCAATATTACATTACTCACAAAGTGAGGGTATACCTTAGTCGGTTTACCCGACTGAAACTTTCTTACTTGTTTTTTATATTTTTTGCCCAAATAAAAGTTATGTCATAACGCCCAAACGCGGCTGCGCGACCTATGTGGTCTGCGGCACGAGAACTTCGGCTGTAGTTCTTGCATGGCCGGTTTTCGGCCGGTATTAACGATTTTCTCCTTTGGGGTATCTCAAAAGACGGCTACGGGGACCAAACAGTCCCGACCCAAGGTCGGGGTATATCGGAAGACGCCTACGCGAACCAAAGTGCCGTTGGGTGGCCGGCCTTCTGCCGGAATTAAAGTTTTTCTCCTCTGGGGTATGTCAAAAGACGGCTACGCTGACCAAACAGTCGGTGCTTGGCCGGGGTTAAAGATTTTCTCCCCTGGCGTATGTTCCAAGACTGCTATACTGATCAAGGTATCTTAGCAAAGGTACTTTAGTTCGCGTAGCCGTCTTTGGACATACTCCAGAGGAGAAAAACTTTAACCCGGCCGAAGGCCTGCCACTCACAGACTGTTTGGTCAGCGTAGCCGTCTTTTGACAGACCCCAGAGGAGAAAATCTTTAATCCCGGCCGAAGGTCAGTACACTTTGGTCCGCGTAACCGTCTTTGGAAAGGCAAATCAGTATGTGTTACCACTACATGATGAAGGGTATTGTTACAGTTCTTTTGTTACGCTAAGCTTTGCAACAGGTTTGTTTAGAAACATCTCAATTTTGAGCAAAGGATCTGTTGCATGTGTCCTTCTTTGTTCCAAAAACTGATACTGTAAATCAAGGACGTACCAAAAATCTCAAAATGTGTTTTCGTCTTCAAAAAAAATTTCCGATAATAAAATTTTCCAATTCGTTAATTTGTTTCGAACAATATTTCAATTAATACGTTAATTTATGAAATATGTTAAAAATCCCCAAGTCGATTTTTTTTTAATAAAAAATGTAATGTGCCTATTTTCATCAAGACGTCCCTTACTGATTTAAATCAAAAATAATGAATAATGAGATATGTCATCCCGGAGCGAATAAGTTGTCAGTTACGAACGAATAGAAATTTTCGCGTGTGACATTTCATTCCTATTCGTTCGTAACTGATAGATTCTGACGTTTCGTCCGGACGGCACATCTGTCTAATTTAAGGTCTGTGATTTAAATATAGGCTGTAATAAGTTTCAATCGTATTGCTTTTCGAAAATGTTTGGCAGTCCATAAATCTGGTCTAAAACAGTAAATCACATTACTTAATTTTTTTGTTTTGTCATTTAGGATTTCAGGTGACTATAAATTGTTTGTTAAAAGCCCAAAGTGTAACACATCGAAGGAGTGACCTTAGATCCCAAGTTAATATTAAATTTTTAATATTTTTATTATCAAATAAAAATGTTGCGATTTTTCTAAAATAAATCTATACATTTTTAAATGTAAAATTGGATATCTTTGGGAGCTATATTATTTAATAAATTTTCTTAAGTTTTTATAAAACAAATTCCAATCAAACTGGATTTATTGTTCATAAGAAAACGTTGTATATATCAATCAATTGTTAACATTTTATAAAAAATCTTAAAAAAATAAACAATGACATAATGAAAAAAATGTTATTCAGTTTTTATATGGAATTATATCAGAAAAATTAATTTTGTTGCATCGTGTTATTGATGTTGAATAGCCCTATTGGACATAAAACGTCAATACAGTAATTTGAAAAGTAAAAAATCAAAAATTTTTCTATCATGTCTGTTCTGTAATCCGGCGATTTAATATCACGTTGATTTTAAAATCACCGCCGACTTAACATCACTTTTGGAGTTCGAAATCACCCGAACATATTTCGAACAATCTTTTTTGGGAGGCTATGAATAAATAACCGGCGATTTCGAACTACAACAGTGATTGTAAGTCGCCGGTGATTTTAAAATCACCGTGATTTCAAATCACCTTGCTACAGAACAGACACGTATGTTTGACTTCAAAGGAGCAACGTTATTTAGACGAAATACACATCTTCATTAGTACTAATAAACTTACCATTATTCATATGTAAAACTTTGGCCATTTTCTTCATAGTGGAATCCAGTTTGGAATCTGTGGTTTCAAACTCATTGCCAAAATCATCCAACATCCTAGAAGAATAAAAAAGAAACAATAAGCCGCAACTTCATTTCTTATATGCATCTCTGCACGCAACACTTACACTGCTTGTTCGTCTAATTCAACGCCTATTTGTCGTGAAACAGTCTTCAAAGTTCCTATCGAATCGCTTATCATATCCAATTGTTCATCTTGTCCCTGCATCATGCGCTGTTGCACCGACACCGTTTCACCCACAAATCTATGCGATGGACTATCCAATGAATTATAATGACCCGGACTATCTATTGTATTCTCCAATTTGGAGTATTTGGCTCCGCTGTGACGTACCGCAGCCATTGTGCCGGCTAATGTGCTTGCTACTCCGCTACCACCACCACTACTACCACCGTTCAACAGGGAATGTGTCGACGGGCAATCTACCAAATGGGCCCGATCACTGGCGTTTTGATGCTGATGATAGCTGTGATTCAAATTCGTTGAATTTCGATCGTTTTCGATATTATGTTCGTGCTGTTGCTGTTGTTGCAGCAGCTGCTGCTGGTTGTGTTCGTCGAGTAGAGGTTGATGTGCTGTAATATCCCTGTCCCGAGAGCGATTCAGGCTCATCTTCTCTTTCATCTGTTTGACTTCATCGCGAGTGTTGTCGATGAAGTGCCGGCGACTGGATAGTTCTCTATTATCGATGCGAAATTTACTTGGATTCTTTTCAACTATGCGTATAAAATCGAATGAAATTAAGGCGAAAACCATCAACGGTAAAAAAAGTAAAGGATTTTTTTTAAATACATATTTTTGTTTATCGCAAAACTGGTATCTTAGATTTTCGTATTCAAAGAGTATTATATTTCAAACTGTGTGAGTGAGTGGGTGGATTTAGATGATGCACACTCTCACAAAATCGCCGCTTAAACAGGTGGTTAGCGAGTCAATATGTTTTACAAAAATATTTGCCCCCAAATTCTATTATAAGTCTCTAAATACACCAAAACTCAATCTAAATGCCAGTGCTAAATAAAAACTTAAAATCCCTTTTTAGGTTTACCATCAATTCGAAAAAGTACGAAATTAATCTAAGCATGGATTTTAAGTTTTGACTTTTTCTGGTATTTAAGTTGAGTTTTTGTCATTCATTTTAACCCTCTAGTTCTTGACTCTAGGTATCTTTAAAGCCTCCCTTTCGGAGAAGGGTAAAAATCACCCTCAACACAGGTGGTTAGCGAGTCAAAATGTTTTACAAAAATATTTGTGAATACACCAAAATACAAAACTTAACTTAAATGCCAAAAAAAAGTCAAAAGTTAAATTTCCGCCAAAATTTCAAAATGATTGGATGTAAAATAAATGTTTTATAAAGTTAAGAGCCCAAATACATATATCGCGACCTAAGGAAGAAAAGACGCTAAGTCCACTTTTTTCCTAAATGTATTTTTTGAAGCGGAACGCAAGATAAGTTGGCTATGCATCGGTTTGGAAACAAAAAGTCAAAAAAATTATGCTTTGTCATCTTTAAAAGCAGAATCGTAAAAGCGCTAAATCCATATACCATTTTTAAAAACATATATATACAGTAAGTATTTTGCCTCTCCTGTAAAATTTGCAAAATTGGTCTTAGCGCCTTTACACTCTTAGGTCGCGATATGTATATTTGTCGGATATATTCAAACTTGAACCTAATTTCTTCACATTTGAAGGACAAATGCATAATTTATGACCTGTATTCTAAAAGTGCGGTAAGCTCAAAATATCATTTTTCATATTTTTATTTTGGCCACTTCGCTTGGGAGGTACAAAAACGAACACTATAAAAGCATTATATTGTATACACTACTTATATACTATAGGTACTGTAAAGAATTTACACCCCACAAAATTTAAAGTATTTATATTGATTGAAATCAAAGTTATAAGACAGTAACTTTTTGTGCAAAATGATTCCTTTCTATGGGAGGTATCGTAGGAGGCGTGGCCATTATTCCCATGGTGGTGGCGACTAAGAAACTAATACTACGTGTGAAAATGCGGAGGATTCAAATTTTCCAATAGGGATGATATGATTTTGAAGTGACGTTTCGGCCATTTGTAATATGTCATGAACTGTCATTTGTTTTTCATTGCATTCAGTAGTGTTTACAATTTCATTATCGAGAGATATACGCAAGAACAACGTTTACAAATTATTCAGTTTTAACTTGAAAACGATAACGATTTTTTTAAGAAAATCATGTTCTCCGATGAGGCTCACTTTCATCTGAGTGGTGCGGTAAATAAACAAAACTGTCGATTCTGGTGCGAAGAAAATCCACAAATTATTCATGAAATACTATTACATTCACCTAAATTGACAGTTAGGTGTGGTTTTTGGTCAGGTGGAATCATCGGTCCGTACTTCTTTGGAAATGAAGCTGGTAACACCGTTACTGTCAATGGAGAGCGGTATAGATCGATGATAACCAAATTTTTATGTCCGAAATTGGAAGAAGTTGATCTTGACAACATTTGGTTTCAACAAGAAACAATTGAATTGTTGCGAGAAATGTTTAGAGACTCGATTATTTCAAGAAATTATGATATTGAATGGCCTCCAAGAAGTTGTGATTTAACACCATTAGACTATTTCTTGTGGGGTTATTTGAAGTCATTGGTCTTACGAAATAAACCAGACTCTCTTCAAACTTTACAAGTCAATATTGAACGTGGCCTTCCATGCATACGACTTGAATTAGTGGAAAAAGTGTTCGAAAATTGGGTTCATCCAATTCTTTCCTGCAGAAGATGTCGTGGAGGCCATTTGAATGACGTTTTATTTAGAACTTAATTGTATAGATTGTACTTCACATTAAATAAAAAACTTTTGTAAGCAATCATATCACTCTTATTGGAAAACCCTGTAGTATAGAGCAATTAATATTTCACTAAATTTTGATCGTATGTTGGGCGATACTCGAAGGAGTGGAAAAACAGGGTACATCTTTCATATTGTCCTAAGATAGAAAAAAATATATATTTTTTATATTTGTTAATATTTTGGAATTTTTTAATACTCCTGACCCAAAACGGTATGCGGCCAAATATTTTTGGGGTCTCTTAGTCACTCCTTCAATGTGTTACTCTTTTGGCCCACAGCAACTGACGTATTCTCTCGTTCACAATTCTCTTACTTCTGCCAAAAGGGATATAATTTCTACATATGTACATATATCCATAGATTTTTCAAATATCCATTGTTTTCTTCGTTTGGATGCTAGCTTTCTAAAACTGGAGCTGTTTTCCGATTTTTATCTATTTATTTATATTTTTTTGTTAAAAAAAAATCTAATTTTTTTTAATTGTGTAACAACAGTTACTATACTTCTGTTTCTACGTGAAAGTAATCACCCTTATCGGGAATAAAATTCCACGCGGAATTTGTTCCCATTTCAATGTGCAATTTAGGGAACAGGGAACAAATTCCGTGTGGAATTTTATTCCCGATAAGGGTGAATATTTTCAACATCTGTAGCCCCATAATTTCCTTTAATTTAAATGTTATCCTTGCTTTATAGAGCTTATACTTCAAATATGGTAAAATACTAAAGGCAACTACCAAGAAACTCGGATTAAAAAAAATAACAATACTTTTTTTAATATTACACCAGAAAAAGTTATGCACACCCCATCGACAAAAATTTTGTAAGCTAGTATCATTAGACCAATTACGGGTATATTTCAATAACTACACAAGAAATCTTGTGGGCAAACGATTAAGTTTAGTGTTGAGTGTTATTATTTTCTAAAGTAAAACTATATCGTACTACGATGACTCCTCTTCCATAGTTACGACCTTCCTGCCCATAAAAAATAAGTCTTTAAGCATATTTATTAAATTATTTTCTTAGAATTTCTGGGATTCGCATTTCCCTGAGGAGAAGATATTGAAGACCGATAATGCAGAAAATGTCAGATTATAGATCTTCTGGACTTTTTGAGAAAATTGGTAATACAGGACTAAGGATATAGTATTTTTCGGTTTTGCTTATTTTAACTTTTTCAGAAGATCGACAATAAAACACCACTTGTCTTTGCATTCCTGATCTTTAACCTGTCCATAGAAGAAAGGCCTTAAAACCGGTTGAAGGCCGGCACGCGTTTTTGTTTTTCATTATAAATGAAATTTTAGAGACGTCTATAAAAATTAAAATTTAAACATTAAATTCGTTTGAGCGATTTTTTAAAATATTGGGCAATCTTTTATTTAACCACTTTTTTTTTTTTTCATTTCGCCCACATGAATGACTATTGACATTTTTGAATGAGATTTTTGCGGTAAAATGTGTTCAAGGGAGACTTCGACTACCTCTGCCCCAATTCATTCCTACAGCAAAATAAGAGGACAATTGTTGATCATTATGAGCGATTTTTAATTTTTTAGTCGATTTTTCATGCCGCCAGCCACAACATTATTATGATTCGATTGACTTTTGACAGTTTTGATTGCGATTTTTGAGAAAACATGTCTTAAAGGAAACTCTTTAACGAGCATGAAAGCCATAATTCGACAATTTCTGTCCCCGATCAGAGTACAATTTTCGATTATCGCACTGTGTGTAAGTGTTGCGCTAGAATTTCTATACAAAAACATTCAAATTGATTAGTCACTTTATACAGAACACCGAAGATATGTATATCAACCAAGGCATTTTGGACGGAAGAAATAAAAATGTACATATTTAATTCAAACAGTAGTTCACTGCTAAAAGGTCATCCCCCTTTCTTCATTAAAAAAAAAAAACAATTAAAAAACAACGTCGCAATTTCTATTTTAAAATTATCACTTGACGAAATCTAAGACCAAAACAAAACAGGAAATAGAAAAGCGGAAGGGCAAAGGCAAATGTACTGACAAATTACGTTATGCGTTTCTTTTAGGTCGAACATAAAAAAACTCGACCGACACGACTAACACTTGTCAAAATTGATTTTTCACACAATTTTCTAGTTGCCAAAAATTTAATGGCAATGGCATCATTTTAAACCAAACCCCACACACAGTCACTGCACTTAAATGCGAGTATTATGGTCAGCCCCCATCTCATTGCAGGGGCTAACGATTTATGGCTTTTCTTCTATTGTTTGTTAGTTTGAAAAGGATATTGATTGTATCTTCCAAGTCCTCCAAATCCCATTCAATGCTACGCAATGAATTCCTTAGCTCATTTGTGGTCCACTCAGCTTCTGCACTGTTGCAATTTTCACCCAATTCACGCCAGCGTAGGTATAGGCCACGGGTCTTATTCAAAGCTTTGAAAACTTCGCTATAATAAATCAAATCAAATGAAAACGTAATTGGGGAGGGAAAAAAAGAAAAACCGAACTTTAGCAGAAAATTCTTTTAAGAAAACTAAAAAGGATTCCATTAGACAAAATACACACTCTTTAACCACAAAGAAAGGATCTTCCAACGACATGTCCAGCTTTAAATCTCAATTGCAGTGGGAATTCGTTGAATTGTAAGCAGATTTCTTAGTAGAATTGTTTGTGGGATGATTTTGAAAAATTTGCTAGATTTCCTCTTCTTCATGGATGATTTTCCTTTTACTGTTATTTTGTTTTCACTTTTGGTTGGATGGTTGGTTGGTGAATGTGGAGTAACGGTTACCAAATAAATGTCTGTCAAAATTTCCGAGGTGGTAGATAGTTGTTGCTTTGTGCTTGCTGTTGTTGTGCTGTGCTCATCCAAGAGAGAAACAACCCTCTTAGATTGAACTCAAATGACACTCTCCGCCAACTTTCTCCATGAAGTCTGGAGCATTGGTATTTGTGTGTGTGTGGGAAGAGCGGAGCGGAAATTAACGGTAAGGGGAGTTCGAAACAGATTTGTAGATTTTTTTCTCACTGAGGGTTGCAAAATTTTTTTACTCGGAAAATTTAAGGCTTTTCATAAATTACAGTTATTTTTCTTTTCTTTTTCAAAATATTTATATTATATTTTAGTTCAATCTTAGATTTGCTAGATTTAACTATTAACTACTGCCGCATATTCACAACTACATATTTAGAACTATAAAATTTATGTTTCTTTATTTTTCCCGATAATTTTTAATTTTCACGTTTCTTTCATTGTGTTCACTCGTTCCGTTGTTCTCGCAAACTAAAAATACCGTTGTATGTTTTGAACATACGCACATCGCCGCACATACTGTCAAAATAACATTTTGTATATGGTATTTCCTTTATAAAAATAGAATGGAAGAAGGGAGACACAATAAGGGTATTCATGTACACTTGAGATTTGTGTTCCGTGGCGGCAATAAAACAGTCAAACATGTATTATTTTAAAGAGGCCTTCCCTTCCAGGTAGTTGTGTACTTTATTGTCTACCAACAATTCCATGTAAATATTATTTTTTATTATTATTAGTATTATATGGCTAGATCTTAAGAGGAATACAAATCGCAAGTGTAGCTATGTGAACATGCATGCACTTAAAAAGGGTACTGTGTTTTGTTATAAGCCTCTTCATACTAAATCAGTCAAAGATTTTATTCTTATCCTACATTTAATGGAATTTTAAAAGTTCTACTACTTCCGAATTTTAATGGAAAAGATCATCAACATTTGGATTTACAAAATTTTTGTCGAAGGAATGTTTATAAATTTTCTGGTGTAATTTTGTATCCTAAACACGAAAAAAACTTTAAAAATGTATAGATTTTTTAAATTCCAATATTTATAGAATTTTTAAGGTAATTTTAAGAGCTACAAATACACTTTTACTAGAACCTTTGGTTTAGTAACAGTCATCACAACTTTAAAAAATAATTTATTCTACATTTTAAAAGCTAGCACGATGCTAAAGAAGGTAACAATGAATCTTTGAATATCTATGGATAAATGTATAAGTTATGACCCGTATGGTAAAAGTAAGGGAAATTAATAAAAATATTTTTTTATTTTGACCATTTTGTTTGAGTGGTACCAAAAGCGCCCGTTTTCCAATTGATGGAGTCATACTGTACAAAATTTCAAGTGTTTGTATGTGCTGTAATCGATGTTATAAGCCTTTAACTTCTATGCTATGCAGACATCGTCGGAGCAGGTTTATTGCATTTTAGTATACCTTTGTTATTGTTCCTCAAAATTTTGTATGTTCTTGATGATATTTCTCGAAGAGAATCGAAATATTGAACAAAAATAAATAAATAACAACATATCTCGAGCATGCTTTTTAATTAATCAACATTATTAAATTTCATAAAGGTCGATTATTCGCCCTTATTCCAGTTGGCGTCGTCGACGTCGATTCTTAGTCAACACTGTTTAGATTGACGACTTCATAGATTTTGAATTTTTTTAAAATATTTTTAAGTTATAAAAAGGGTTTTTGTTAGTACATGGATACCAAAAACATTCGTTTTGGCGTAAAGATGACAAAGCTACGACGTCGACGACGCCAACTGGAATAAGGGCGTTTATAAATTACTAAATATTTTCAAGGGAACTATAGTTACTATAAAAGCATTACACTGCAACAAACAACAAATTTCAGGCATTTGTATGGTCTGGCATCAAAGTTAAAAGCCGTTTAACTTAGCCCATTTTTCTCAAGGTAATAGCTGCTTATACTCGTAAGCTATTGCTATGTGTGGAATTGCAGAAGATTCTAATATGTAGTATATAAGTTATTAAAGACCCTCACTAAAGTTTGACCCTTTGTGAGGGAGGTACTAGAATGAATGGACCAACATGGTCCATCTTCGATCTTATAGAAAAAAATCGATATCGATCGATTGATATCGTGCGGACAGGCTCCTAAAATATTCCAAAACGTATTTTCACCATATATTCCAAAAAGAGCTGTGTTTTTAACAGAAAAATTAAATTGTAGTTTTTTGACGATTTTTCATATTTAATTTTTTGTTAGAAAATCCAGCCAAAAATTAAAGTGGGAAAACCTTCCAAAAATTGCGAACTATGTATGACAACATTTTTTCATATGTAATATTTTTGTATGCATTTTTTGGATCTTCGATATTTCATAGACCCATGATATTAGTGTTTCAGAAGACTTTGAAACACTAATATCATTTCTTCGACCAGAATTAAATCGTTCTCCTATGGTCATATCCAAGATCAGGAATGCAAAGATCTCCTTTGGGGAATGGCTTTAATTAGTTACATATAGAAAAGTTCTCACGTCTCAAAGATAAAGATTGCTGTTTTTTTTTCTCCGGTGTGTTTTAAGTTGTTAATGTGTCCTAATTATTTAATTAGAATCTTCAAATTGAAAAATCTCCCAAAAATTAAAGAAGAAAAATCGTCCAAAAAATGAGAACAAAACGCAATTTTTTGGGTAATTTTTCATATGAAATATCGTTTATTTTTCAATGGATTTTTGGGACATTGGGCTATATTCTCAATTATTCTCTTTATTCAAAAGACTTTAAAGAGATTCAATTAAAGAGCAGTAGAGAAGAAATTCAGCGTGAAAAATTAACATAAATAATTTCACAATTTGTTATGAGAAAGCTTTTGCAATTCACTCAAGTATGTTTTATTTGCAGTTACATAGTTATTTCTCAATTTTCCCTTTAAATTAAGATGTGGATTAAACTTAATAAAAATATTTAAAATACTTCTTGATGGTGGTTGCAAATCATTAGATTTAAATCGAAAATGCTTAAAGGGCACTACCTGTAACTCAAAATATTTACACATTAGTTCTTCTTGTATAAACATATTTCCTTCCTAATAGTATTTGAAGAACATGTGTGTGTGACAATTTTGATATTTTCCACTTTCGCAAAGGATATTCTGTGTTTATTTTAACATGTGTCTACACAGAATAGTAGGAATTCTAGCGAATATTACCTAGATTTAATATAAGGAAACAGGTAGGAAAATATAATACATATTTATGTAGAATCCCTAAAAAACAATTGTAGAGACGAGTGTTGAACAGAGTCATCAGTTCTTCGCACATCTATATTTTTAAGGAAATTATTGGAATAATAAAGAGAAAACAGAACTGATCTGTTAGGCTGCGGTGTAGGATGGGCTACTTTTTTAAACCCAATAAATATTTTGTTGACGATTAACATTAAATAATTTTAGGGCAAACGTATATTAATTTTTGAATAAACAAAAAAAAAATATTATTTGAAGAGTTGGTTGCTGGTAGTGATTACTTTGATTCATAATCATAATTTCTTTGCATATCTATATTTTTAAGTAAATTATTGGAATAATAAAGAGAAAACAGAACTGGCCTAGGATGTGGTGTAGGATGGCCTACTTTTTTTAAACCCGATAAATATTGTTGACGAGAAACATTAAATAATTTTAGGGCAAACGTATATTAATTTTTGAATAAACAAAAAAAATATTATTTGAAGAGTTTGTTGCTGGTAGTGATTACTTTGATTACTATAGTAGGTAGACTCTGTGATTACATTGATTACTATAGTAACCAGCAAAAACTTGGTAAGTACATGTGATTACCACTTGCATTACCAAGTAATTACATATTCTTACCCTCTGCATTACATTTAGTCAACAAATAATGACTTACTGATATTGACATAAATAAGTACTTAATTGTAAGTTAATTAAATCGGATATTGTAAAATATGCGACAACGCCAATTTTTAATATTTAATTTAGAAATTTAAAAAACCTTTTGAGTAAAAAAAAGCATATTTCGTCATATATAATTATTTGTGATATGTATATGCTTATGAAAACCATTATTGGTAAGGTGTTATTCAGCCCCTAGTATGACAATAATAACTACTTATATGTGGGATATTCGTAAGCGTGGGGGTAAGTACTTATTTGTTAACTCTTTGTATGCTAGCATGGAAGTACTTTCCTCCAATATCATACCCATGCAAAAATAATCTGAAGGGTGGCTAAATGGTAAATCATTATTTCTTTTGAATTTGACTTACCCGCCAGGTTACCTGGTAATGAGAGTTTTTGCTGGGTAGGTAGACTCTGTGTGTGATATAATTTCTTCAAAAATTTTGAATTAAATTCTTTTTTGCTCGAATCTTCAAATTAATTTATATTTCTGCAAATCTTTGAGGCTTAACCAAAATAAGAAGAAGAATATCAGCAGGAAAATTGCATATTTCGATACAAAAGACAGTTTGTTTCCTGAATTAGATTCGATTTTTTATATTGTATAAATTCTAATTTTCATCAAGACGTCACGTGGAATTCTGCACATAATTTTTGCTATAACATGTATTTTTGAGTCTTTTCTCGTGCACTGCCAAAAAATAATCCTCATATTTATTTATTAATCAAACTGAGCCCTCGTGGGCTATATGTTGATATTTAACAAAATTTTAATTTTATAATATCAAAATTATCTAATGAATATATTTAACTAATAATAACGCTAACCTAACGCACACTCTCTCAAACGATGATATACATATTAAAATTAATTTAAATGGTGAAACGAATGTTGTTAATGATAATAGACAAAATAAAATTCAAGTTAGATTGATCAGAATAGTACACGAGCAGTTTATTTCGAAATGTCCGAGGACAAACCGAAATATCTTTAACGCTCGGAGGTAACATATTCCACAATCTTGCCACACGAATTGCAAAAGATCGTTCAAAAATATTATTAAATTGTTATATAAGCATTTGAGAATTTCTTGCAGAGTTCAGGAAGTGAAACGATGATAGCATATATAAAGGTTGACTGTGCTTTAACACGCCTAAAAAGAAACAACGCGAACCATACACAAAACGAAGGATACCATGAAAAAGGTACAACAAATTTTTTACAAAGGGGTCACGAAATGATTTTCGAGAAAAAAAGTGCAATTGTCAAATCCGAACCGGCAAAATTTTTGCGGATGCGAAAACCAGGACGGGGGCGCTAACTATGTTTGGAAAAAATATTATCAGACGAATAAAAACGTGGAAATATTGGGCATTCTTTGTCGTAATCGTCATTTTGATGATTGCTGCGGATGTTATGGGACATGACAAGTTCTCCCAATCTGCACCAAATTTTACAGGTATATATGGGCTGGTGTTCATGTTAAAAGCTACACATGTTGGCAATATATAGTCCCTTTGTGCGGCAGCTACTCCTTTTGCCATGCGCACCAGCCAGTCGGATACAGCTCAAATAACTTAAAAGGTTCTAAAACTAATAGGAAATTATATAAAGTTATTTTATAAAACTTCATCCACTAAAGAGAGGATATACAAATGAAACATTCCGTCGAATTATTTGAGAGAAATGGCACAATTTCATAATATAAACACGAAAATGAGAAAATATAATTGAGATTTTGTTTATTTGTAAACAAATGTTAGACATTTCAACATTTTATTTATATTTCAAAATTCAACTGACATTGACATTTCAACTACGAATCCAACAGCAAAGTTCTTTGTGGTTCATGATTCAATTATACAAGGTTGTGTTACTAGCACAACAACTACAATTCAACAACAACCACAAGGAGATTTGTTATTGGATTCGTAGTTGAAATGTCAATTCAAAATATAAACAAAATGTAGAAATGTCCAAAAATAATGAATTATAAGATATGTCATCCCGGAGTGAGTAAGTTATCAGATACGAACGAATAAAAATTTCAACGAGTAGGACTTCAAAGAGTGAGGTTTTCCGCGGATTTCGGACCGATTTTCCCGAATTTTTTGTAATTGTCACAATTAAAAAATTAATATCAATCGATTAGTGCAAAAAAAGTTGAAATCACCTTCGCGGAAAAGTGTTTTTTCGCGTGTGACATTTCATTCCTATTCGTCCGTAACTGATAGATTTTGACAGTTCTCGGGATGACTTATCTTCATAATTTATAATTTTTGGAAATGTCTAATATTTGTTTACAAATAAACAAAACAATTTTAATTATATTTTGTTTTGTTAGACAAACTCATATATGAATCGAGGAAATCTTACATTTTTGCACCATTTTAAGTGGAGGAGTATATCTTCAAAAGTTTAACACATAGAAAGTGATCTAAAATCGTATGTTTGTTTGGGGGATATCCGTTTCAAGACATTTTAAGTCTTGAAACGGATATCCCCCACCCATCTGTCTGATGCGGACGATAACTTTCGAAAGGAGTACATCTCACATAAAGGGTCTAAATCTTTCCAAAATGCTGATTAATTTAATATCAGTGCAAATAAATCCTTAAAATCTGTTATGACTCAATTTATCACACCTTTTCCCAAAAACTAATGAGCAAAATGTTTCGACCGTTTTATTCATTTGGTCTCCAAGACTTGCGTTCGATGAATCATTTCTTTCATTTTATGGTACCCCACACAAATGATCAAATTCATATACAATTCCAAGGACTTACACGATTTTAAATTCAGAAGTTTATAAATACAAATCCATACACTTTTTATTTCATATTTATCGTTTTATTGCAGCGTTTAATTCGCAAATACATTAAAAACTGTAAGTTAAGAGTGCGCGTTTGGTATTACCATTTTTTTAATCATTTCTCTCATGTCCTTATCCAACAAATTAAGTTTACATAGTCTTTCGACAAAAAGTCGACACGGCAATTGGTATTTCGCCTTCGCAGTTCATCCTTGGTGATATTGAAAACGGTTCATTATCTCCATTCTTTAGGTATTATCTCTTTATTCACTTTTTTAATAAATTATCTGAATTTCAAAATTTTCTTGACAAACAAAAGGTAAATAAAATTTGAAATACAAATATTAGAGTGACATTTCAACTACTATCAACATGAAAAAAATAGGTAAACCACCTGCTAGTAACACAACCTTGTATAATTGAATCATGTTTGTGGTTGTAGTTGAATTGTTGTCCTAGTACCACAACCTTGTATAATTGAATAATGTATTGTTCCCAAAATTTTCATAATAGGCGTGAATGGGTAATGTGAATAGACTAAGTCATGATTCAATTATACAAGGTTGTGTTACCAGCACAACAACAACAATTCAACAATTGAATAATAACATATGATTGAATCATGGACTAAGTTTTAAAATTGTTATTTGGAAACATGTCAATAAATAAATAAAACTTTAAATAGTTTTCATGTTGCAAGGACGCTTGATCATCGCTGATGATAGAAATATAATTACAAATGAAGAAAAGCAAAACGAATGCCAAATAGACCTAATACCACTTTCGAGAGTTTCATGTTTCAAAAACATTAACTTGGTCGTATAAATATTTTTAAATATTCATTTCGAGGATATTTCCAATTTTTGCCACTTTTGCACGAATGATCGACAAAATGGGCTTCATAGCACATGCAATGGTTCATTTTTTGGCAGTTCAGCTGTTTTCGTGTTTTCATCTTTACAGACTGTTTTTCATCTTTAAGCATTGAATTATACATGTATATCCTTCTATCGACTCAAACAAGATTTCATACATTTCTCTAAATTCTATGTGATTTTTTTAAACAAATCCGAAAGCTCTTAAAAAATTGCTCTATAATTTGGCATAACAAGTTGGAATGATTCAATCCTCGAGTATATGTACCGGTCGGATACCTTCGAAACCAGCGGTACGCGTTTATTTAAGAAAATAAATTGAAAATATCCTAATTCCAAGCGAAATTAAGACCATTTTATATAGGGATTTAATTTAAAATAAAAATTTCAATTTCATGTCTAAAATCTCTCGAATGTAAAATGTAATGTAAATCTAATTTCTAATAGAAACTCATCTTTAAAATTTCGTAAAGATCGTTTTGAAAATGTTGGCTCCCGTCAAGCTTTTTCGAGGGCCAAAGTTCGATCTTGCATAAAGAAACTCTTGTTTGAAAAATAAAAAAATTGCACGGAAACAACGCCGATAAATGAATACAGCTAATCATTATCTATCGATCGACATATGACACTTCTAACTATTCCAAATTTTTGGAGACTTTTTCCAACACTAAAATTTGGTTATTTATAATCAAATGAACTACGAGAGAAAAGGTATTTTGGCTCGCCAGATGTGCTGTTATTCCAGCCATAACACTGTACAGCATTTTTCAGCTCATTGATGTGGGACTCAATTCGGACGTGAAAGTAGCCCCAGAAATAAGAACTTCTGCGTCATTTGTTTAGTCAAGTTGGCCCAATTAAGTATTACGCATACGTATTTCTCAATATTTTACTGACAGATATTTTATGACTTTGTGGCCATTTTTGCGATTTTTAAGTCACTGGGTGCACTTTTTTCCGGGTATGATTGTTTCTCCTATTCACACAAGAGATATTCCGTATGGTATACCGAGAAAAAATTATATAAAGAGTGCAAAAAATCCATTTTAAGCAAAAAAAATTCGTAATGCCATTATTATTTGATCCAACTTGACTACACAAATGATGGGGCTACTTTCACGTCCAATTCCCAGAATGGAGTCTCAAAACCATGTGTTGTACTGTATAATACATCCGTTTTTCTTTAAATGTGCCAGTTTAGTTGTGATCAGAAGTCAAATGTCAAATCAGAGGTACCCGCTGCATCTAAATCTGAACCGATTTTCCGCAATCTTAATAGACATCAAATCCCGAATCAACCGAAGGCTACAAGCGCATTTGACCCACTACAGAAATCATGGAGAAGCAAGCAAATCACAAGGGCCACAAACATAATATTCAATCACTGTGTCTATATGAAATTAACGCTACTACATATTTGTAACGCTAAACATGACTGTTTACGGAAAATATCAGACAATCTTTGCAATCGTTCATAAACAGATGCTTCCGAAGCATACTTATGTGTCTTTTTGGGCCAATAGGATTACCAACGAAAACTTAAAGAGTATATCGAACGAAGAGCCGGTCTCGACGTAAAAATAAAAAGAAGGATGTGGAGATGGATAGGATACTTTGCGATACGCAGTAACAAGAATGTCACTAGACAGGAATTCGCAGGTATGTAAAAGTCCTGGTCGCCCTGCGATGATCTGGAGAAGAACAACTACGAAAGACCATACCAAGATAAACAAACCGTGGGAATTCATGAGACAACGCATACTATAATTTTTATTATAAATGTATTGTTGAAGCCCCTGATAATCGTCCTGACCTATTCGGTTGCAATAATAATTCTACAGGCTTAATAGCCGATAGCTGACCGCTTCTCCCTTGGATGTTATCATAAAATCTGACTCCATCGCGAATACCCTTAATTTCTTAATAACTCCTCACTTCCTGTCCCAAATGTTTACATCAACGCAGAACCATCCCCTCTCTCTGCGTTTTTGCCAACTAATCGAACCACAAGAGAGGCCAATTTTAAACTAGGCAAAAATCCAAAAATCGCTGTTCTCATTAATAAATATAAAAATTCTTTAGCAATATTCTTTATTTCCACCTTTAAACAAAAACATTAAATTTCAACACTTACTGTCTCCAGACGACCCTTGTCCTTAAAAGGTTTCCTCAGTGAAAATAAATTTATTTATTTATTATCTATTATTTACGTCTTCTTTATCACAAATACAATACACTTCACACTTTTCTCTTCGTTTTAATGTTTATTTATGGTCGTAAACATTTTTTGGAGTTTGCGCTTTTAATTTTGTTAAGTATTTTTCCAAGTTAATTTTACTGGTGGTGTAAAGGCTGGGTTAGACAAACGAAACCGTAACTTAACTTTAGCGCAGCCGTAACGTTGCCTGTTGAAGCAATTACCCAAAACTTGAAAAAAGTGTCATATGACTCAGACATTCACAACAAACTGTAACATCTTTAGTTTATATTTTCTTGCCCTTATTTTAACATTTTATTACTTATTTAACATTCTATTTCAAAAGTTTTCCATTAATGTCTTGGTTTTCGTTGTTTTGCAAATGCACATAAACGTACAGTCCGTTTACGTTTCGTTAACTAATTGTTTACACTGATTTCCATATGTCAGATAGGATCAGCTGATTCGTTACGCTACGGGGGCGTTACGGTTACGTTTGCCTAACCCAGATTTGAATCCTAGATGGAAAACAGCTGTTTCGATGGAAATAGAGTTGCCGTATGATAGAAAAAGAAGTCCTGATAATATAAATTATTAATATAAACAATCAACAACTAGATGTACCGCCGGCTCTTTGAAAAATTTCTCGAATCACACGATTGCCAGATCGGACAACGTTATCAAATCTGTTAAAGTGTTGCAAATGTACGGACAATGACAGACTGTTAGGTAAAGGTGAATTAACAGTTAAGATGATTGCAAGAAAACCATACAATTACATACATTTACAATATATTTTGTAGATATTTTTATGCTCGATTGCCAATAAAAATATTTTATAGACAGTGTTGCCAATAAAATGTTTTTCTGGCAATGGCGCCGTTGTCACATGCATAAACTTCTCACATCTAACAATCTGCAAATTATCTCACAATGATTTTTCTGCCATCGTTACAACACGGTTGTACGTTTACAGGGTTGCATTTTTCTGACAATATTGTCCGATCTGGCAAATCGCGGGTACTGACCTTTACGAACGATTAAATTTTTTACATTAGTAGTTAAGAGAAGAAAGTGCACTATTTTATTTTTTATTCATATCTTTGACATTTTTTTTCTTGAAGTTCATTGTTTTTGATCATTAACCCTTAAGATAGGTTTTGAGTTGAGCAGTTTTTATAAAAATAAATTATAGGAAATAATGGGTATTGCTGCGTACTAAAAAATTTACAAACAGTAATGTGCGATTTGTTTAAGTTTTTCCAAGTAATCTTTACGTTCGGATTTAGCTTACGTGTTTTTATGGAGTTTGATAGATTTTCGCGCAAATGGCTGAAGTCAGTACCGGTCTTTAGTTGTTGTTGTTGTAGCAGCTTGGAGACGCTGAGTTGATAATCCTTAAGTCTATTTTGAATACAGACTTCGTTCCGGCATATATCCGATTATCGCGGGAACCTTATGTTGTTTTCATTCACTCAATGTTGTCCGGTTGTAAATTAACATTCGTCTGTTAATATCAGGGAATGGATGTTATTTGAGTGTTGCCGTTTCTATTCTCCACTAGAAGCGCTGCATTTCTGTTAATAGTCGTCATGATGTTATGTCTATTTTTAGCTTCCCTGTTGACTTGTGTGATCAGATGTTCCCAGCAAAATTTCTCATTACCAAATAATCCGACGAGTAAGTAAAGTTCGATAATGGTAAGTACTTATTATTTAGCCACTTTTCTCATTATTTTAACATGGGGATGTCATTGGAGGAAAGTACTTCCCAAAGCATACAATAAAGTAGCGTAATAAGTACTTATTTGTAGCATAGGCATGCCACATAAATATGTGCTTATATATTCACGATTTTAAGTACTTGAATAAGGCATTACCAATCAGTCATAAAATAAGTAGTAAATATTAAGAAATGGCCATTTAAGGTGTTTTTTTGCATATTGTCGCGCATTTTTCTTGAAACAAATAATTTGTCGCGCATTTTTCTTGAAACAAATAATTTGATCATTCCAGATTCGAATTTCTGAACCCAAACCCCCATGTGAACAATTCTTCAACGTTGTAACATTATAAATATTTATGGTATTTTCATACAAATCTGCATGTATTATTTGAAAACATGTTGAAAAATAAATAAATCTTGTACAATAATAATATATGTACAATATAGCCAAAATTGCACTATATCAAAAATTACCAAAATGATTTTGATAGCAAAAAATCACTTATTTCTGTTGTTATTGGTAAGTCATTATTAATAAGCCGAAAGTAATGCAGCGAATAACGAGATGTCATTATTTGTTAATGCAGGGAATAATGACAGGTACTTACCAAGATTTGTGCTGGGTTGTTGTAGTGGTAGTGCGACCAGTGAGTTATTTTTAGCTGCAGAAACTCAAATTATGTATGATGAAAACATGAAATGTTGATGTTAAATTTTTCCGGTGCCATGGCTCGGAGTTGAACCCAGCAAATTCGGGATCCAAGTCTAACGCACTAACCACTAAGCTACCAAAGGCCACACCGGTCTTTAGTGAAGAATTTGCACGGGTTCTGTTAAAACTAATATTGTTCTAAATCCCATAGATTGTCGAAGTCTGATCAAACTGACCGGGGACTTTGTTACAATAAAAAAGTAACTTTTGATATTTATCATAGAATAATTTAGAAAATAGTAGCGCAAGGATCACAGACGCCATATTATTTTGTCCCTACGCTGTTTGCTGGTCTATTTGTCCCATATAGGAAAATTAATAAACTTCTTATGTGATGACTCAAATGAAAGGATTGTCACGTCTTTCTTAACTCAACTGATAAGAGACCTATTAATACCAATAGCCAATACTACATACATACATAAATAACTAATAATTTTCATGGTATTATCTATCCTATGGGCATTTGCAAGTGAAGAGCCCCGTCTCTAGAGAAAAGAGTTGAGTTCCTCCGTAGATAAATTAGGTGGAGGTGGAACAATGAAGGAGGAGAAAACTGAAATGAGCTCTAGCCCAGAGGTCTAATCAATAATGGCTTGATACGTGAACGTTATCAAAACAAACAGTATTCAATATTATGAGAAATATGAGAGCGAGTCTATCGTATTTTGGTATTTTGTTGGTATACCCGCAAACGAGAATTCATTTAGTTTGACTTTTCAAAGCGTAACGGAAACAACGTACCCCGTACCGTGAAAATATTCCAGAAGATTTATAAACCGATCATAAACAATCTCATAACATTAATTTCTGAAGAAAGTTCCGGTGAACATTTTTCTTTTTGAATATGTTGGAAAACGATGCCGTTCGCAATTTACATTTCGACAGTGAAATACGTGTGGCTCAACAGAATAGAGCTGAACCAAGAGGTGAATGAATGGAATGAATATGTAGTTTCTAACTGTCGACAGACTTTTCAAATGTCTCTTTCTGCCAAACAAAGACTGTATTACTAATTTTATAGTAGTAATGTATGGGTCATATTCCGTATCTTATCGTAGTAATGTTTTGTTTTTGTTATTATTGAGGATTTGCGTCCAATATCTGAGCACTACAACAAGCATTGCAGCCATTAGACAAACACTTAAGTACTATATCGTTAAAGAAACTTTTCAATCAAATAACTACATACATATGTATATAGAAAATGTCATCGAAATTTCATTTATATAGAAAATATCATTTATATAGAAAATTTCGTCAACATTTATCTAAAAATATGTCATCGAAATTTTATGTATAGAAAATTTCATCGCAATTTTTCGAAATTTCATTTATATAGAAAATTTCATCAAAATTTGATTTACATAGAAAATTTCATCGGAATTTGATTTTTTTAGAAAATTTTGATTTTTATAAAGAAAATTTCGTCGAAATATGATTTTTATAAAGAAAATGTCGTCGAAATTTGATTTTAATAAAGAAAATTTCGTCGAAATTTTGTTTATAAAGAAAATTTCGTCGGAATTTGATTTATATAGAAAATTTCGTCGAAATTTGATTTATATAGAAAATTTCGTCGAAATTTGATTTATATAGAAAATTTCGTCGAAATTTGATTTATATAGAAAATTTCGTCGAAATTTGATTTATATAGAAAATTTCGTCGAAATTTGATTTATATAGAAAATTTCGTCGAAATTTGATTTATATAGAAAATTTCGTCGAAATTTGATTTATATAGAAAATTTCGTCGAAATTTGATTTATATAGAAAATTTCGTCGAAATTTGATTTATATAGAAAATTTCGTCGAAATTTGATTTATATAGAAAATTTCGTCGAAATTTGATTTATGTAGGAAATTTCATCAAAATTTTATTTCATAGAAAATTTCATCGAAATTTTATTTCATAGAAATTTGATTTATATAGGAAATTTCATCGAACTTTTATTTCGTAGAAAATTTCATCGAAATTTTATTTCATAGAAAATTTATTTCATCGAAATTTTATTTATATAGAAAATTTCATAGAAATTTTATTTATATAGAAAATTTCATCGAATCTTGTTTCGCGACCTAAGAGTGTAAAGGCGCTAAGTCCAATATTTAAAATTTTACAGGAGAGGCAAACTACTTACTGTATATGAATGTTTTTATATGTTGCGGATCGGTCCCTTTAGGTGTTCAGGGTTAGCCGACTGGGAACATCTACCCTCTCGTGTGGACGCTGGAATCATCAACGAACCACTACGACCATGATAAACGGCGGTGGGTGCTCCTCGAGGGCTGCAGGGTGGCGAATGTTCGCTGAAGGGTTTTTGGGTCCTGAGGAAGTCCCGAATATGAGGAGAGGATAATTCGGTCCGTTGGGTGTTGTGCTGGCTTCATCCTCAAATGGTTGTTGCGCTGGCTTCATCCTTTTTTTTTATTAAATAAAAAAAGGTCGAGAGTATTCACCTGATTGTGTGGTGCGATGTGCTTTGTCCGTCTGTTTTTGTTTATTAATTGAAATGTCAATTTATATAGTGGTAATAGCGTTTTCATAGGGCGATAGTGACGTTGGTGTCATGATAGTGGGGGAGTGTTGCCAGTACAAGAAAATGCAACAACAAATACCCTTTAGACGTGAGAATTCATTAATGAATGAGTTAACCGCCAAATGAGTTTTACGCAGTTTTAAAGTAGGGAATAATAAATGTCAGGAGTAAAGGTGGAAAATATAAAAAAGATGTCGGAAAATTGGAAATCGTGGCGTCTGGAAGTTTCTGGCGGGAATAGGGGATATATAAGGCAAGAAAGCGGAATAACTCGAGACAGTTTGTTGTAAATCTTGGCCGAAGTGGGTTTTTTGTGAGGTATTTTTATTTTCAAAAGGAAAAATAACCTTAAAAGTTAAGACAGACAAGTAAACAAGTGGAGCATTATATGCTGTGAAAAAATCAGTTTTTGCGTTAAGCAAAATCCATATACAAGAAACAAACTAAAAGCAAAAGTGAGTGGTGAGCAGAAGAAATTAGCACAAAGTGTCCAAATAGTGATTTTTCTTATTTTTTGGATAGCTTACACGGCCTCCTGGGTGACAGGAGGCTCCATTAAAACGGGAGAGATTGGTGAAATTCAAGTATCCAAGGAATTTAAATTGGAAGAACCTCCCAGCAGAATTCAGATTGCAAAAAAAACCGGTCAAACTCAAAATTAAGGTAGGCCAATTGAATCCACTGAAGAGTCAAGACAAGGAGTTAGTGTAAAAATCCCATACATTAAGGAGCACCACCATCTAGTGGAAAGCTCCCGTAAACAATAAAGACGGCTGTGGTCGGTAAAGGTGTCACCAACAGTGTATCAGGTGGCGTCGCTTAAGCTGAGGTCTTAACCCAGAAGACTGTACAAAGCAGTCACCATTTTAGTACTGGATAACTAAATTGGAGTCACCGTGTTACTATAGATGATAACCTGTACCACATCGGTGACCGGAAATAGTAATTTAATGATTGATGTATTTGTGAAGATCGAGATAGATACGTGTATAATTTAAATTTAATAGAAAATTTAAGAATTGAAAAGCTAAAGGAATTTTAGGCGAGAGGGAAATTAATACACGATGAAAGTTTAACAAAATTTGCAATTCAAAAAATATGGAAAAGGAAGTATAGAGTTAGTTAGTTTAAGGTTTTAGATTTAAGATAAGTTTTGTGTCAGATATAGGTATATGTAAGATTTGTCGATGTTAATATTTGTTGTTAGAGTTTTCTTTGTGTTTGCTGTGAGGGACTTACAAAGAATCGTCCAAGTAAAGTAAAGTGTTCCAGTATTGGAAAAATTGTCCACTTATAGTCCTTCTAATCGAGCTCTATTAGGTAGGAAAGATACGTAGGACAGTAGGTTTTATTGGCTAGAAGTGAGCCAAAGGAATAGGGACGAATTTGTAGGTTCTGTGATAAGAATTTATAGATTTAGGTTAAGTAAAACAACCAAAATATGTGAATTAGTTAATAGTCCAAATCTAAATAAAATAATGTCATCTTTGTTGTATGTAAGAACAGAAATTATGTCGGTGTGAGATCATTTAAGTTGGGGAACGTTAATGTGAGGTAAGTGCGGGTGGAAATGCGGAGTGTAGGGGTCATGATGAAAAGAGGGGAAAACCTCATGACCAAGGTAGGGAAGGGCGACTGAAGGGTAACATCTGTCCTTCCATTCAACGGTTTTTGCCCATGCGTGTTTAGAGTAATTGTTCCATGTAAATATCTATCTGTGACGGTACCATGGGCTTGGTTGAAGGGATGAGCCCGCCTGAGTCTGACGATTGAGCTATCCGGTCCCAGTCATCCAATTGCCGCGAAGGTATTCGTAACAGAATGGCGCCCAAGCGAAAGTTCGACGTAAAATACGTCTAGAAGTTTTTTTTAATGTGTATAAGACCTAAACACAGTACCATAACCCAATAGTTAGAAACTCAATAGTTCATAAAGGTACTCAATAAGTGTTTGTCCAAGATAAGTAGAATCTTAGCCATTTTTGTTTTTGAAAATTGAAAAGTTGATGTAAGAATTTCTGTCTGTCTTTGATATAATGCTATATAAATGAGTTTTTAGAAACAATGGATCATGATCAGTGGCATATCAGTCAGAATTGAGTATCAGCACTATCTACGATCTAATCTTTTTTGTATATTTTTGTTTTATAGCGTGAGTTGTTTCAGGAAGTAGAGTGGCATGGGTAACATATTTTAAATGTTCGAAAACCGACCTTTTAAGAATATCAGGTTAAGTGAATTCGGAATAATATATTGTTGCATATTGTGACAAGTTCACTAATAAAGCCCCATGTCACACACTATTTTCTCTTATAGTTATGTTTGTTTGTTTGTGTATTGATCGTATGGACAAGAGTCAGGATTGCTTCTACGTTCTGAAGAGTCAAGTAAAATGAAACCGTACCGCCCGCTACTCACATTAACATCCCCAGAACTACTTAAAGAACTGTTAAAATAGTTAAAAGATAAAATTTTGGAGTTTTAGTTTATACTAAACAGATATCGCAAAATAGGATTATATTTGTACAACTAAGAATTATGCTAAATACTAGATACCACTTAAGAATAAATACAATTAAAAGTTATATATAAAAACAAGGAAAAAATTAATATAGCTAAGAATAAAAAAACTGGAACAGTGTTTGGAAGTAAACTCTTCAAAAGGTCAGGGTGATGAATGTAGTAACTCGTTCCCAGTCTAGAAAAAGAATAAGACCAGAAAATTTTGATCATAGCAATCCAGATATAATTGAGAATAAAGTGAGAAAAACTAACCCGAGTATGACAGAACAGCAATTTTTTGATATATCCGATTCCATTATTAGAAGAGCGGAGGCTGCTGTTGGTGATATCGAAAACGTCGCAGATCCTACAACACCGGTACCGCAAAATATTGCTAATGCGAACAAGAATAAGGAGGCTGGGAAATCCAAATCCGTGCCAGAAGAGAGGCAAAATCGCTCTGTAACTACGGGACAGAAGGAAAATGAGAAAAACATTAATACTGAATTAGAAGAGATGAGGAAACAGATTTCAGAATTGGCAAAAGGGCTTAAAGATTTAACTCGACTAGCTGTCGAAAACCGAAATGGGCAGAGCATACAAACGCTAGGTAGGGAGAATAATGTATTGAGGGATCCAGAACTTCCAAGTCAGCCACATTTAGCCACGCCAAGCCCACAAATAGTAGCACACAGCACCAACAACCAAAATAGATCGATTTTGCCAACTAGAATTGACAAATTAGGGCTAGTATTTGACGGGGATCCGCGATATATGTCTGTGGACGACTTCATATTCCGTCTCAAGCACCTTCAAAGGCAGTACAATATTCCGTGGGAAGAAATTGTTAGGGATTTCCACTTGATCGTGACTGGACCAGCAAAGGAGTGGTATTGGTGGTACGCACAATCGAATGGGGTGACTGACTGGCCAGGACTAGAGTATTCCCTAAAGAGTCGTTATCAATCAAATAGGTCAGCTTTTGATGTGATGAGGGAACTGGTTGACAGGAAACAGCGCCCGGGAGAATCCATCGACACATATTTCCACGTCATGTGTCGGCTTAGAACCCGATTACTGCAACCAATATCAGAACTAGATATGATAAAGATCATAATATCAAATGTTAGAGAGGGAATAAAGACAAATGTGTATCAGATGCAAGTATCGTCCGTCGAACAATTGCGCTGGGAGTGTAACGACGCAGAAAGGAATTTTTCTCGTCGCGAAAATCGGGGTGTTCAGCCCATTCCTCATCCTGCCAGACATGTCAACGAAGTATACTCGACAGATATCGGATACAACCAATCCGAATCAGAGGGTCGTGATACAGAACCCGAGGATTTGGCGGCCATAAACGTAACATCACAACCATCCAGAACACAGCTCGTATGCTGGAATTGTCGACAGCCAGGACATATGTTCATGGATTGTCCGTCTGAGGAGAGATCGATATTTTGCTATCGATGTGGCAAACCAAACACTGTAACACCAAAATGTCCTGTGTGTCAGTCGGGAAACCGGAACCGGGGCGGAGTGATGACAGGGGAAACACGTCCGCCCGAAAAATTGGCATTGCCCCGAAAGTAAGAGGTAGAGATAAAGAACAAATAGAATTAATAAGAGAAGTGAATAGTTTTAATTACAATCCCGAACTTCGGCACTACTTACCATTAGATTTAAGAAAGGAAATTTATGATAGCATTAGGGAAAGAATTTTCAACCAAGAAGAAAAGTTGCCTTCTAAACGAATCTTGAAACTTCGTCAAAAATTCGCTGATCGTAGAAAGGCGAAAAGATGCATTTTGGACACCGTTTGCCGCGTCAGCCAGGGTATAAATGACCCTAGAATATTTGCTGACATAGAAATAAAGGGCCAGACATTAAGAGGGTTATTAGATACGGGTGCATCAGTGAGTATTCTGGGGAAATATAGCCGCGAATTTATTGAAAATATTGATTGCGAAGTGACGAGGGTCTTTACAAACGTGAAGACGGCGGGAGGTCAGCCACATCGTATATTAGGGAAAGTAAATTTATTGGTTAGATATAAGGATAGTGAGCACTATATGGATTTTTATATATGTCCCGACCTTGAACAAAAATTGTATCTTGGCATTGATTTCTGGAGGGTGTTTAGTCTAGCTCCTGATATAGTAAATGTGAACGAAATCGATGTGGAGAAACTTCAAAAGGATCTGGGGGCTGAGAAGGACAACAGCAAACTTAGACCACATTTGTTAACTCCGGAACAGCAGGACCAATTGAATGAAGTCATGCAAGAATTTAACAGCTTTGAAGAAAAAGGGCTAGGACACACCAGCTTGGAAAAACATTGTATCAAGCTGGTTGACGGAGCAGTTCCTGTCAAGGACCGATTTTATCCTATTTCCCCAGCTGTTCAAGCGATAACGTATACTGAAGTAGACAATATGTTAAGGCTAGGTGTTATTGAGGAGAGTGAAAGTCCTTGGTCGAACAGGACGACAATTGTAAGGAAACCTGGGAAGAATCGGTTCTGCTTAGATGCTCGTAAGCTTAATAATCTAACGGTTAAGGACGCTTACCCTCTTCAGAACATCGATGGCATTCTAAGCAGGATCGATGAAACCCACTTCATGAGTAGTGTAGATTTAAAATATGCCTTCTGGCAGATCGAGCTAGAAGAAAACAGTAAGCCGTACACAGCATTTACAGTGCCGGGCCGACCGTTGTATCAGTTCAGGGTCATGCCTTTTGGACTGTGCAACGCGGCCCAGCGACTGTGTAGATTGATGGATAAGGTTATCCCACAAAAACTGAAAGATAATGTTTTTGTCTATCTAGATGACCTTTTGATCATTTCTAGCTCATTTCCCGAACACCTACGACTGCTCCGTGAAGTTGCGAAATGCCTAAAGGAAGCTAACCTGACAATTGGACTAGCGAAATCCCATTTTTGTTTCAGGGAACTGAAATATTTAGGGTTTATCATTGGTGACGGAATATTAAGAACTGACCCCGATAAAGTTTTGGCCATAAGGAATATACGAATTCCGAAAAGCCCCCGTGAAGTTCGAAGTTTCTTAGGTACTGCTGGATGGTACCGAAGATTTATTAAGGACTTTGCGTCGATTTCATCGCCGCTGACAGACACTTTAAAAAAATCCAAAAAGTTCATAATGCCACCTGAGGCTATCAAAGCTTTTGAGGAACTGAAGAAGTCATTGACATCAGCACCTGTTCTCCGCCATGCTGATTTCAAAAGACGGTTCTATGTTCAATGCGATGCCTCCGATTATGGAATAGGAGCCGTGTTGTATCAGCTGAGTGACAAGGGCGAGGAACACCCTATAGCTTTTTACTCGCAGAAGCTTAACGCAGCACAAAAGAATTATAGCGTGACAGAGAAGGAGTGTTTGGCAGCAGTAATGGCCATCAAAAAATTCCGGGCTTACGTAGAGATGATGCCGTTTACTGTCATCACTGACCACGCAAGTCTTAAGTGGCTAATGTCACTGAAAGACTTGAGTGGTCGGTTGGCCCGATGGTCATTACAGTTGCAGGCCTATGACTTCGAGATCGAGCATAGAAAAGGTTCCGAAAATGTTGTGGCGGACATGTTGTCTAGAGCCCCACAGGATGAGGTGGTGTTAGAGGCGATTTTGACCGACCAATTGCTCGGTTTTGAAGCAGCAGAGTTTGAAAGCAAGGAATATCTCGATCTTATTAGAAATATTAATGAGAACTCTGCTAAGCTTCCCGATCTAAAAGTTAATGATGGTTTAGTTTTCAAGAAAGTCAATTTCGATCGAGGTCTCGAAGAAGATATGGTTTGGAAGATATGGTTGCCAGCCAATATTACTAATCAAGTGATTGAGAAAGCTCACTCAGAGCTAACTTCAGCTCATGGGGGCTTTGCCAAAACATTAGAGCGAGTACGTCGTTTCTTTTATTGGCCAAAGATGATTACCCAAATCAAACATTTCGTGAATAAATGTCAAACGTGTAAAGAATGCAAACCCTCGAATCAAAATCTCATGCCATCCATAGGCCAGGAAGTTATAACTGAAAGACCTTTTCAAAAAATTTATATAGATTTCTTGGGGAAATATCCACGCTCGAAATCCGGCAACTGCTACATTTTTATCGCTGTGGATCACTTCTCGAAGTTCACCTTTTTAAAAGCCATGAAAGAGGCCACAACCAATAATGTTATAAACTTTTTGGTGACAGAAATCTTCCATAAGTTTGGTGTTCCAGAGGTGATCCATAGCGATAATGGATCGCAATTTGTAGCAAAGGCTTTCCAGGAGATGATTGAAACGTATCAGATTGAGCATATGAGAACCGCGGTTTACTCACCTCAATCTAACGCCTCAGAAAGAGTTAATCAAAGCGTCCTGGCAGCAATAAGAGCGTATTTAAATGAAGATCATCGCGATTGGGATCTCTATTTGTCAGAGATCGAATGTGCCATTCGAACATCCGTACACTCAGCCACTGGAGTAACACCATTTTTTGCCTTGTTTGGCTACCAAATGTTTTCCAGTGGAGCTGACTATAAATTAGCTCGTAAGTTAAATTCATTAACCGAACATGAAGTGACAGCTATAGAAAGGAGAGACAAACTTGACCTCATTCGAGAAAAGATTCGGATAAACATGCACCACGCTTACGAAAAAAGTGCTGCCAGATATAATAAGAGGGCCCGAAACGTAAAATTCATACCGGGTCAAGAAGTTTTTCGACGGAATATAGTGTGTAGTAAATTTAGTGAGAATCGAAATGCAAAATTTTGTCGAAAATTTTTGAAATGTCGAATTGTACGACCTATCGGCAATAACATGTACGAGTTAGAAACGTTACAGGGTAATCCGTTGGGAGTATATCACGTGAAAGATATTAAAGTATAAATATTTCCGAATCAAATCTGTGATAAAGATAAACTACGTGCAATACTAGGATAAGGTTATTAATTTATATTCCGGATTTCAAAATGCCGGCAATTATTGTTTTTTCATTGTTTGTCCTAATATATGTCGTAGTGATAAGGAAAGTTTTCTGTGATATACAAACATTCATCTGTGATATATCTATAGAGTTAAGTGATACTCCAACAAACCTGTGATATTTTGTGGTAACCCCCATAGAAGAGTTCCAAACGAGGGTTTTTATTTACGGCATTTATTACAAGGTACTAACTTCAGCCAACCTATAAACTTACTAATCTGCTACCCTGAAATAACTAAATGAATAATGGCCCTTTTGGAACCTCAGAAATCCAAAATAGAAAGGATGTGTCGAAAATTCGGCAAGCTACCGTTCGGGGATTACCAAAACCATTTCTATGCGCGTTGAAACCCGGTTGATAAATCGGTGAATATAGTCCCGCACAAAGTTCTCAACTGATGCGACTTCCGGTCATCACAGAGAATACAAATTCCTTTATATTAAACTAAAAACCTATGGAATGTCGGTGAAGTTTTCCCCAAAACTCACCATGATTATGGATATGGGCCTTCAGTTCTCTACCATAGGACAAATGTAAATTGGGTTGATGCATACACCTTGCGGTCACTTCCAATGACAAGTTTACAAGTCTGCAAAATCGTACTGGAAACAAGATGTTGCTAAGAAATTGAAAATTCGACCATACATCAATTGCATTAAAGTTACAAAACGCATATGCATATTATAAAGCATGTTTCTACTCGAACCGAAGAGAACGATCATTGCCTCAAATGGTTCCGAAGAACAATTGATACTCGTACAAAAGATAAAAAAAAAAAACTCAGAAAGTATTAGATGGATTACTGCAAAAAAAAATAATACATATTTAGTTCATACACCAGGATAGTGCATAAAGAAAAAAATAATGAAGAGATCTTTTTTCTTTATGTAATAATAAAATCCACTTATATTTAACTCATGCGCAAATGGTTAACATATTTAACCTTATTTGCACCTCTGTTCCAGATACAGACAGTCGTGAACCACTGTGCAAGTTATAACAATTTTCCTCTGTGTTATGTTTAAGCATTCCTATGCGTAATCAATTTTAGTCTTCCACAAATCCCTTTAAAAGTGCTTCGAACACAGATAAACATGAACCTCGTATGAATTCCGAGAGCATATGTAACACACAAAAGCACAAAACATGAAAACGTGATGGTAGTTTTACTTACTGCATACTTCCCAGTATGTGACGGACGGGTATCGAATGCCCGGCTGGGTCGTGAGTGTTCCCCACGTTGAACAGAGTTGTGCCCAGCGGCAATTGGATATTTATATCCGCACTCCGACTCTTCCGGCGTACACTGGTCAGATCCGGAGCATTGTTGCGGATCGGTCCCTTTAGGTGTTCAGGGTTAGCCGACTGGGAACATCTACCCTCTCGTGTGGACGCTGGAATCATCAACGAACCACTACGACCATGATAAACGGCGGTGGGTGCTCCTCGAGGGCTGCAGGGTGGCGAATGTTCGCTGAAGGGTTTTTGGGTCCTGAGGAAGTCCCGAATATGAGGAGAGGATAATTCGGTCCGTTGGGTGTTGTGCTGGCTTCATCCTCAAATGGTTGTTGCGCTGGCTTCATCCTTTTTTTTTATTAAATAAAAAAAGGTCGAGAGTATTCACCTGATTGTGTGGTGCGATGTGCTTTGTCCGTCTGTTTTTGTTTATTAATTGAAATGTCAATTTATATAGTGGTAATAGCGTTTTCATAGGGCGATAGTGACGTTGGTGTCATGATAGTGGGGGAGTGTTGCCAGTACAAGAAAATGCAACAACAAATACCCTTTAGACGTGAGAATTCATTAATGAATGAGTTAACCGCCAAATGAGTTTTACGCAGTTTTAAAGTAGGGAATAATAAATGTCAGGAGTAAAGGTGGAAAATATAAAAAAGATGTCGGAAAATTGGAAATCGTGGCGTCTGGAAGTTTCTGGCGGGAATAGGGGATATATAAGGCAAGAAAGCGGAATAACTCGAGATAGTTTGTTGTAAATCTTGGCCGAAGTGGGTTTTTTGTGAGGTATTTTTATTTTCAAAAGAAAAATAACCTTAAAAGTTAAGACAGACAAGTAAACAAGTGGAGCATTATATGCTGTGAAAAAATCAGTTTTTGCGTTAAGCAAAATCCATATACAAGAAACAAACTAAAAGCAAAAGTGAGTGGTGAGCAGAAGAAATTAGCACAAAGTGTCCAAATAGTGATTTTTCTTATTTTTTGGATAGCTTACACGGCCTCCTGGGTGACAGGAGGCTCCATTAAAACGGGAGAGATTGGTGAAATTCAAGTATCCAAGGAATTTAAATTGGAAGAACCTCCCAGCAGAATTCAGATTGCAAAAAAAACCGGTCAAACTCAAAATTAAGGTAGGCCAATTGAATCCACTGAAGAGTCAAGACAAGGAGTTAGTGTAAAAATCCCATACATTAAGGAGCACCACCATCTAGTGGAAAGCTCCCGTAAACAATAAAGACGGCTGTGGTCGGTAAAGGTGTCACCAACAGTGTATCAGGTGGCGTCGCTTAAGCTGAGGTCTTAACCCAGAAGACTGTACAAAGCAGTCACCATTTTAGTACTGGATAACTAAATTGGAGTCACCGTGTTACTATAGATGATAACCTGTACCACATCGGTGACCGGAAATAGTAATTTAATGATTGATGTATTTGTGAAGATCGAGATAGATACGTGTGTATAATTTAAATTTAATAGAAAATTTAAGAATTGAAAAGCTAAAGGAATTTTAGGCGAGAGGGAAATTAATACACGATGAAAGTTTAACAAAATTTGCAATTCAAAAAATATGGAAAAGGAAGTATAGAGTTAGTTAGTTTAAGGTTTTAGATTTAAGATAAGTTTTGTGTCAGATATAGGTATATGTAAGATTTGTCGATGTTAATATTTGTTGTTAGAGTTTTCTTTGTGTTTGCTGTGAGGGACTTACAAAGAATCGTCCAAGTAAAGTAAAGTGTTCCAGTATTGGAAAAATTGTCCACTTATAGTCCTTCTAATCGAGCTCTATTAGGTAGGAAAGATACGTAGGACAGTAGGTTTTATTGGCTAGAAGTGAGCCAAAGGAATAGGGACGAATTTGTAGGTTCTGTGATAAGAATTTATAGATTTAGGTTAAGTAAAACAACCAAAATATGTGAATTAGTTAATAGTCCAAATCTAAATAAAATAATGTCATCTTTGTTGTATGTAAGAACAGAAATTATGTCGGTGTGAGATCATTTAAGTTGGGGAACGTTAATGTGAGGTAAGTGCGGGTGGAAATGCGGAGTGTAGGGGTCATGATGAAAAGAGGGGAAAACCTCATGACCAAGGTAGGGAAGGGCGACTGAAGGGTAACATCTGTCCTTCCATTCTACGGTTTTTGCCCATGCGTGTTTAGAGTAATTGTTCCATGTAAATATCTATCTGTGACGGTACCATGGGCTTGGTTGAAGGGATGAGCCCGCCTGAGTCTGACGATTGAGCTATCCGGTCCCAGTCATCCAATTGCCGCGAAGGTATTCGTAACATATAAAGGGTGACAAAGTTAGATTTTTTGGGCTTTTTGTTTTCAAATCGATGTATATCCAACTTATCTTACGTTCTGCTTCATAATATACATTTTGGCAAAAAGTGGACTTTGCGCCTTTTCACTCTTAGGTCGCGGTTTATTTTATTTATATAGAAATGTTCATCGAAAATTAATTTATATAGAAAATTTCATCGAAACTTGATTATTTTATTTATATAGAAAATTTCGTCGAAATTTGATTTTTATAGAAAATTTCGTCAAAATTTGACTTTTATAGAAAATTTCGTCGAAATTTGACTTTATAGAAAATTTCGTCGAAATTTGACTTTTATAGAAAATTTCGTCGAAATTTGATTTTTATAGAAAATTTCGTCGAAATTTGATTTTTATAGAAAATTTCGTCGAAATTTGATTTTTATAGAAAATTTCGTCGAAATTTGATTTTTATAGAAAATTTCGTCGAATTTTGATTTTTATAGAAAATTTCGTCGAATTTTGATTTTTATAGAAAATTAGATTTTTATAGAAAATTTTTATACAAAATTTCGTCAAAACGTTACTCATATAAAAAAATTCGTCCAAATAGAAATAATTTTTTTTCATTTCTATTTGATTGCAATCAATACCTTTATTATTTATCCCAAATTTAATAGTCTTCGAAGGACCTGTTAGCATAACATCACAACCAAGAGGTAAACTATTGACAAAAATTCAACCTTAAAATCCCTTTTAATATTTTCCCTCATTTATTTTACAAGTATCCGATCGCATACCTCTGCCGGTCTCCACTGTGGAACAGAATGCTAGGGGTGTTCAACGAACTTATATACCATTATCAGGATATGATTTCCTAAAGGATATTTCTTCTATATATATAGAACAAACATTTGAATTGAATGAGTGTAAGTATTTACATAAACAAATCGTAGACAATTGAAAAATGCAATATCCTCTTGTGCTCTTTCTTTCTTCTCAATTGCAGCTCTTACCGCTGTCTCTTCCGAAAATCGTTTTGTGGTACGCTCTGTGGTAGGTGACGCCATATATGCCGCTTCCGAATATTCAACCGAAAGGAACCGTTTGATATGGGGTTCATCACGCCCTTTCCAAATGCATTTAATCGATAAGACCCATCAGGAGGCACTGCTATTTCATAAGAAATTCTCTTTGGGCTTTATGTGTTGCCAGCCAAAAAGTCTAGAGGTTTGGGTGCCACCGGGAAATGTTTTAGGCCGCATTGTACAATCTCCCACTATATTAGCACCGGAATTTTTCATAGAAGACGGTGCCACAGGAAATCCCATTTTTTGCATAGAAGGTCCGAAAAATACGGGATTCTGTTGTTTTTGTCTGCCCAAGGAAACCTATTTTAAAATCCATTCTGGTGGAGAATTGAGAGCTTCAATTGATCGCAAATGGATGAGTAGTAAATCTCAATATACAACAAATATTTACTTTAGCGATGCCAAATTAACGGCCAAAGATCGAGCCTTAATACTGGGTTCGGCATTCTTGCTGGTAAGTGCTGCGAAATTTTTGATAGTCTCGCCTAGAAATAATTTTTTTGTATAATTTTCAGGAATATTTGTATTTCCAGACCAGATTTTAATAGGGAGAAACAGCGATTTAACGCAAAGAAATTTTTGCGAAGATTTCCATAAAGTGGCCTTCTTAAAAAAAATACGTTTTTTTATTTTCAAAAAGGTTTTATTTTATTTTTTGTTTGTTATTTCAAACATTTTTGTAGTGCTTTTGTTGTTTTCTTTGTTTCAATACACAGACAATTACAAATAATGTAATTATATACACAATTTTGGTTTTATTTATATAAGTATTGATATATATATATTTTAAAATATATATATTTATGTATAACTAATGATGTTTTCAAATACATTTAGATTTTTTATTATATAATAAAGTGTTTCTTTTTAATATATATAATATTATATACATAAATAGATAAGTATTTGTTTTTTTTTCAATTTCATTTTGTATATGCATGTATGTATATATATATATAATATAGTAGTATATAAGATTTTATTTTTTTCCGTTCAAGTTTTAAACTTACAAAACTATAGTTTCTATGACAGTTTGTTGTTGTTGTTTTGTTTCAAATTATTTTACAAAATTATAATTATAATAACTATGACTTAAATTATTTTATTATTTCTCCGATTTATGTATATAATTTTTGTACAACATTTATTTTTTTCCTATAAATCTAAAAATATACAATTTTAACTAAAAAATACTTAATTATAAACTTATTTGAAAACAATTGTTTAAAAAATAAATTGAATAATAATATAATTATTATGTATGAGTCTCGTGGTCTCGTTGGTTTTCTGTTTATTTATTGTTTTTGTTTAACTTAAATTAGTATAAAATAAAACTAGAAAAACAATGTATGATTTCAACAAATTAGTGCTTAAATTTTTCATAAAAAGAAAGAATTTTTTCAAAAAACCCAGGAAGAACTTTGATTTGCGTTTTTTTTTCTTAAAACCGAAAAAAATAAATTTTAATTTAATTCTTTCTAAAAAATTTTGAATTTTTCCGAAAACACCTTTAAGACGATTTTCTTTTTTGAAAAAAAAGAAAACAAACAAAAAATAATAAAATAAAAAAAATCTTTAAAGTATAAAAAATACCTTTAGAATATATGTTAATTTTTATAGATAGATAATTACGACTATTGATTTTACTACGAAACGAAAAAACAGTACCACAGTAGTTTTTCTTAAATGTTTTATCTTCATTCCCAAATACTCTACGGATACATACAAATTTTGAATTTTTTATGTACTTTAGTTTTTATATATATATATATGTATATATAAAAATGATATTTTTCTAAATGTTCAATTTTATGTTTTTTGGTTCATTGTATATATTTGTTTTTGTTGTAAATCTTTTGATATTTTCCGTTTTTTTCTTTTTTGAATATAGAGAAGATAAGATATTTTGTGTTTGGTGAAAGTTGGGGGGGGGGGGGGGGGGGTTGTTTAGATTATCTAGATAACCATTAAAACTTGTTAAATTTGTGTTTAAATTTTAAAAGCTTTAAGCTTCTGAGCTTGTTTTTTTTGTTGGGGTTTGTTTGAATACGATATGTTTTTTAAGGATATGATGAGTTGGATTTCATCGAGTGTTTAAGAAATTGGTCCTGAGGAAGGTTTTGTATAAAAAAATGTAAATTTGGTTTTATGTCGGTTTTTTACGAAGGTTATTTTGAGAAATTGGATTAGTTTATTTTTTATTCAAATTCAAATTGAACAAGTTTTAGCGGTTAGCTGAATGTGAGGGTGAAGGTGATATATGTTGTTGTTGCTGATGAAGATGATGATGCTGATAACTGGTATTTGCGTATGGCAATAAATTTGTATAACTATCCTGTATGGCCCCACCTACTAAGGGTGGCTCTTGATATTGTGGTTGATTGGGTTTGTAATTTAAACATGTTAAACGACTCTCAGGTCCTCTTCTGGTCGCCGACGCAGACGCCACATCCACCGATGTTGTCATTGTTTGTCAGGATGACATGATATCCATTATTCATCTCTCGGGATAAGCAAAAATATAATGTCAGTTTGCTGTGGGTGGACTAGTGGAATTCATGTGATTAATGCCAGGCGTTAAATCCTGTCGCAATCGTTTATCCGGATTCATAGAGTCCTGTAAGTCTTTGTCACTCTCTTCACCATTGCTAAAGGTACCCGGCAGGCGCCTTTTCAGATTACTGTTTAAAGCCAAGGCTATGCTTTCATCTTCCGACGTGGAATTGGCTCTTCTTGGCGTATTGGCAGCACTATCATTGTCCAAAGAGGCTATAGCCGAGGCCGCTGCACTTGCTGCGGCCTGGAATCCGTCTTCAGAAGCACTATCCTGTGACACCAAACCAGTATTGGAATTATTATCCTGTACTCCCGATGGTGTGGTGTAACTGCCCAACTTGGAGGTGGGATCCTTCTCGATCAACTTCTGGGCCAGAAGACGCAAAGAAATCAATGAGTTCTCACAATCACTGGTATCAATCTCGGTGAGACTAATGCCGGCCCTTTCTATCTCGGCATAAGTGCCGAATGGTAATTTTTGTAGACATTCCAGTTTTTGGACATGGGTCTTAGAACGCAAATGCTTGGCCAAATGACCATGTATGCGAAAGGCTATTTTACAATCGGTACACTCGAATGGTCGCGGATTCGAGGTGGTGGGTACACCAAATGTCGATGTCATTATCACTTTATTCTTGTGCGCCTCGGATCTTTCGTGTTTCTGCAAATGGCCCTGGGTACGGAAAGACACACCACACGGATCACACTTATACTTGCGCTCCATGTAATGTATGTTCATGTGCAAGGCCAGCTGTGACTGTTTCTGGAATGTCTTGGAACATATGGAGCAAACCGGGCGACCATCGGCATTCGTCAGAGGTGGCACTCGCGGATGGACTGGCAGTATTTCATTGTTATTTGTGGTGAAACCATCCTCGCCCACAATTACGGTACGTGTGGGTTGTTGTGAAGAGGAGGCGGCACTGCTATTTGATCCTCCAGAGAGTACTCCGGAAAAGTCGGTGGTACCAGGCTGCAAAATAGCCGAGGGTAGATTAGAATTATGACCGATTTTATCATTGTCACTATTGGATAAATGTCTTTTGGCGGGAGGTTCTTCATCGGTTTCCTCACTTTCATCGGAAGATTTCAAAGGTTTCTGCACCTCGGTCAAACCCACAGCAGGAGCGGGAGTAGTAGCAGGAGGAGCAGCTGCTGCAACAGGCATGTCTGGCTTTCTTTGAGGCGCGGCGACAGCTTCTACATGTTCAACAATTTCAATTTTCGGTAACTGCAGGGGAATATCCGAATTTCGAGTTTCATTCGAAGTTATTGTGGTGGTGGTTGAAGTATTTACCGCCGAGGAGGTGCAGGAGTCCACTACCGAAGTCACCGACGAGGCCAAGCTGCTATAGGCCTGAGTTGTCGTTGTTGTGCTTAGGGTTAGGGTAGTAGGATATGAGGGCGAGGAACACATGGTGCTGATGTTATTATTGGCCGTGCTGGTCATGCCCCGACTTAGCTGGGTTTGTTTTATTTTATAGTATTGCAATGTTTGCTCCCTGCGATAATCGTATAGCATCATATCCTCATTGAGATGTCGTACCTCTTCCGAGATACCCGGTTGACTGCGAGCCACTTTTGAGGATACAGATATCATCGTTTTCATAATGCCCGACTCATCACGATTGTTACCGAAAATGACATCTTCAATTTGGGCTTGTGTTTGCACCGGACCAGGAAGTGAAGACAAGGCGGGTTGTCTATTGGCCAATGGACTAACAGGGGCGGCAGCTGTGGTGGGTATTGCGGCAGTTACTAGCGATGCGGGCGCTGACGTGTATAAAATCTCTGCGCTGCGAGGCTTAGTCAAATCCATGGGCGCCGCTTCAAAACTGTTGACCGTGTTCAAATTCAGATTCTTGGGCATAGCTTCTTCGGGATTTGAGTAGTATTGTTCCTGTTTGTGATAATCAAATGGTGGTTTTGGCGACGTATATGATATCACCCGACGTATGGCTGGTGTGGGTGTGGATGTTGTTACTGTCATTGAGGCCATGACCGTGGTAACCACCACCTGACCGGGCGTTTCAGTGCCCTGTGTGTGTATGGGCGGTGTCATGGAGAGTGAAAGCAAACACCGGGCTGCCTCGTGTTCCAAACGTGATTTATTATCTTCTCCCGCATTAACAGTCATACTCGAAGAAGGTGGAGCATTAGAGCGGCCCGCCGAATCAGATTCATTACTGCTTTCGGTTTCATTGTCGCTGGAGTCGCCGTCCGAATCAGATTCGGCATTGCCCATTGATGATGTTCTTCCCCCTGCCGAGGTCGAGGACTGCTGATCAAACTCCATATCTGGTTCCAAGAACTCACCATCTGCCGGCATGGGACCCGGATTCAAGCCCAACTCAATGCACTTCTTATAGTGTGTCTTCGACTGCATGTGTTTGGTGAGATTTCCTTTAGTTTTGAAAGAGAAATTGCAATGCTTACAGGTGTAGGGCCTAACGTCAGTGTGCGTGCGTATGTGTTTCTTCAACATGGAGGGTTTCTTGCAACGTATGCCACATTCCGAGCAGACATATTTACCACGTCCCCGTCCGCGTATATAGGTATAGTTTTCATTCGATTCATAGCCCCCCACCAACAAAGTCTGAGCCGATGCTGCAGAAGCTGCCGAAGAACATGACATATCCTTGGCCATATCCTTGGAGGAGGAACACTCGGACAAGGATTTATTCTCTTCCTTTGAGGGTGAACAGCTATTGTCTTCTTTTAGTGCTATGGGTTTCAGTTGATGATGATAGAATTTATCTTGTGTGCTCAAGAAGGGTGTCATTACAATTTGCTGAGCTGCCACTACGGTATAGGCCAGTTTTTTACTTTCAGCCATATTATAGACCTGCATCTTTTGTCGGGAATCGTAGAGAGACATAACCTCCTTGGGTTTCAAACCCAAAGGATGAGGATTGTTTTCAGCACACTGTTGCCACATACTGTACATGGATAGTTTATGCATATCCTGCACATAAGATGGCTGTGGACAATTCAGAGTGCAGTAGAAAGTTTTCGTGCTGGACTTTAAACCCAAATATGTGTAGGAATTGCCATTCAAATAGAGTTGGACACATTCTTTGGAGGGCCTGGGAGTCTCGGGAGATATTAACGGTAAAGTGTTGGCTGTGGGGGTGATGCCATGATGACGTTTTGGTGTGAAAGTTCCCGGCCTCAGGGGCAAACTGGTTGGTCTTAGGAATTTTGATTTGGGTTTATTCTCTCCCAGGGAGGAGGATTCTACGGTTTCACAACCGCCACCCCCACCAGAATTTGCACTGGGACTGGTGCTGGCAATATCTACATGTAGAGGTGTCAAAGCTGAAGCAACAGCTGAAGGCGATAGAGCTTTACTGCTGTTGTTCGCAACAGGCTGTTGTATTATCAATTGATCTTTAACCACACGCTCCAAATTGAAATGCCGCGTTTCGGCATCCATGGCAGACTTACTTTCCATGGCTTTGCGGGGACTTAAATTATCGGCAATACGCAAAAAATTAAAGGACTTAAAAGGTTTGGCATCCGCTCCTGTCGCAGCATTCCCTACTGCTTTATTGTTGCTATTGCCACTATTCGCCGCTGAGACATTCCAGTTTCTCACATTACGCATATTGGCCGAGGGTGGCGCTTTGGCAAATTCACTTGGGACATTTTGTACACCTCCAAATGTGGCCCCTGGTTTACTGTTGGCGCTCAGCTCGTTACCGCTGCTAGCACCGCTGCCTGACATATTCATTGGACTCAGTGATTGTTTGCGATTAGGACTAACAGTTCGGGAGTTCTTTTGCTGGGGTACTTGCAAATGTTGTGGTGTAGATGTTTGCAATGGCATCAACGGCATTTGCGGTGTTAGGCTATTGGGCCCCGGTATACCCGGAACATAGGGTATTACCTTTTCCGTTAAAGGCAAGGTTAAAGGATTATATGCTGTTATCTGATTGATGGGGGGAAATTGGAAATGCTGCGGAGCCGAGGATGTTACCAATCCCAAGCTTAATTTTTGTGTTAACTGGGCGCCCTGGATCAAAGGCAATGGTAGTTTGCCGTCCTTTTTGGGTGAGACTTCTTGAAAACTTCCACCCGATAACAGAGGTGTGCGGATCATTTTAGGACTCTTGTCAACATCATCACACTCCGACAAGGGAATCATGCAGCCACCAGAGGAGGTGAAACGTTTTAAACGCTCCTCTTTTTTCGACAGCTCCAGAGCATTTAAAGGTTGCATATCTCCACCACTGGTTATATTCGTCAAACGTTTACTCGCAAACTTCTCGTTCGAATCAAATTTCAAACGTTTATTGTTTGTCTGCTCATGGAAGCTGGCATTGTTGTACATACGATCATCATGCATTTTTGTTATAATCACTTCTTCGGATTTATTTTTGGAATCATGGGGTGTATAATCCACCAAAGGAGTTTTGCCCAAAAGAGGGCCCGGTGACGGCAGAGGAGCATCGACAAAACGCATGGGCAATTCATTAGTGACCAATTGAGATTTGCTGCTGGTGGACAACACACTAACAACACTGCTCGAAGTTGAAGGTCCGCCCACTGTAGCGCTACTGCTAGTGGGCTGTGTGGTAGTGGCCGATGTTGTGGTGGTACCGCTTGCTTTCGAGTTATTCGCCTGGGAGGCACTTAAGTGATCCAAAACAAAATTACTTGGCCGCGTTTTCAATTGCGACCAAGCCAATTTAGCCAAAGAGAGTGGATTTTTCGAGAGTATCTTCAAATTGTTCATATTCAGAGACATGGAACTGGAACGGAAATATTTGTGCGAGGGCGATGAGGCTGGAGAATTGGCACTGCTGTTACTGCCCTTACAATAACTGCTGTTATGCAATTGCAAATCTTCGGCTGTCCGGAATTGTATGGAACACAATGGACATATATAGACGGCATCGTCACCTTCTCCCATGGGCACGGCTAAGCCGCGGGCATTAAGCAGTAGATTCTTAATAATGGAAATGGGAGGATATTTGCCCGCCGCCGCCGCCGAGGTGGAGGGTTGTGGTGGCGGTGGTTGTGAGCTGGAGTTTGAGGAATTTGAAGCTTCATTTATGGTCGCTGCATTGATGGGGAGATTTTGATTTTGATTGATCGGCTGCTGTTGTTGTTGTGACTGATGCTGATGTTGCTGAAGCTGTTGTTGCTCTATGGAGTGCCTTTTGCGTGGTGTAGCCGGCGGTGGTTGTTGTGGCAGTGGTCCTTGTGGTTGTTTCGTTGACAAATCCAAACGTTCTTCCATTACTATGCAGGGTTTTGATTTGGAGGACAAATTCAAGGGCACATTTGCCATGGGTGGCGGAGGTTGTGGCGCTGTGCTCGACGCCGCCACGGCTGTAGACATCTGTTGTTGTTGCGGCTGCTGAATTTGGTGGGGTGTATTTGTAGTGACTATGGAACGATACTGATGCATTTGTACTGGAGAAGGGGCAGGAGGAGCGTTTTGTTGATTTGTTAGCGCTTGTGGTTGGGGGGCTTGAGGTTGGGCTTGTAAGTGTTTTGGCAGCAAGTGTTTGGAGGTGCCATTTATGGGTATGGGCATTGCTTCCTCCATGTTGGACTTTTCCGGGAAAATAAGCCTTTGTTTTTGCAATTGTTGTTGTTGTTGGTGTTGCTGCTGCAGCTAGAAAATAAAATAAAAATATTTAAATGAATTAAAATAATGAACTAATTTAATGATAAGCTATCCTTAAGGAGAGTCATTCAAACTATTCCGGATCTACAAAACTCCTGTGTCATATTAGGTTTGAGAGTCTCGAGACAGAACGAGATTTTCTAGAATTCGATCCATTATGGAACAAAAAGCGGTAAATATGATATTCCGCCAAATCCAAATTGCTAGAGCGGGAATTGTGAAATTTGATGTGAGAAAAGCCCTTGGGACGTAGATTCGGGTCAATTGGCAACTTTTCTGAAATTTGTGTAGGATTGTGCAAATATGGTATCTATATGTTAGACCTAAGACGATGACCCGGGACATGTATCAACATAAGCTTGGAATAAAAGGTCATTTTCTGGAATACAAACTTTATTTGACTAATAGAGAACCCCATTCATAAAATCAAATAATTAAAAAATGTATTCTTACTTTAACTTATGGGATTATATAGTACACAATGTGCCACGAGAGGATATATAAGGTACGACCGTCCTATCCAAATGGTGTATGGTTAAACATTAGACGCAGACTAAAAATATTATATTTTATTGTGGGTAGCTCTTGTGACATAAGCTTAATGGACTAATAGTGTACCCCCTTCATATTACGATCAAATAATAGTGGATTATTGGTATTCGCATTTTTTAGAATTAGGATGGGAAAAAGTGTGCTCAAATATAACACGAGAGACGAACTTAAAAGGAATTTCTTTGGTACCCTCTCCTTGAATGAACCACAACTTTATGTTCGACACATATTACTAATTTCAAGACTCGAGAAAAGGGGTGTCGATCTTAACTCTTTTATCGTACCTGTTGATGTTGCTGTTGTTGTTGTTGATAGAGATATTGTTGTTGTTGCTGCTGCAATTGTTGTTGCTGTTGTTTTTGTACTATCACTTGAGCCAGCTTGGCATTGGTGGCCGATTCGCTGGGCGGTCCACCCGTTGTCGTTTGCAGCGTTTGCGAATTACTTGACGAACTGGTGGAACTTGCACTGTTTTGATTTGTAAAGCTGCGAGAACGATTGAGAGTCTTGGGATATTTCTTTTGCAGCAAAAGTTCTTTATTCTCGACAATGGCCTCATTTTGGGAAATTATTTTGTTAATGTGTTCGTGTAGTTTTTCTTTATTCTGTGTGGAAGAGAGAGAGAGACAAAAAAGGAGATGTTTTAAGGATAATACAAATTTTATAGACATATTTCTGAGACCAATAGATTTGGGTTTCTTCCTCAGTTCATATAAATTTACTATGTACAATTAGTTGTTTATTTATATTAAATTTCCTTTCTTCGATTCACTTACCAATGTCACTTCCCCAATGCCAGCATTATTTGAGGTTTGCAGAAGATTTGTGGAGGCTGCTCGCTGACCAGCCATAATTGTAACATGCTGCTGTTGTTGTTGTTGCTGATCCATCCCCTCCACAACTCCTTTGTTATTGACCATTGCAGCTTGCGTATTCAAAGCTGTTGCCACTGAAGCAGCATTGGCCAAATAATGCAAAGGACTTTGCTGAGCGTTCGTATGTACAATATTGCTGGAGGTGGGTGCAACGGCACTGCTAGCTTTAGGATGGTGTAGATTTGTTGCACTACTGGCTGGTGATTGCCTGAGATTGGCGCCAGGAGCCGCAACCATGGGTGTGGGTGTCTTTATATGATTTTGAGCTGGTGAGGGCGGTGCCCCAGGCTGTTGCGGAGGCTGTGGTGATGGCTGTGGTGCTTGTTGCTGTTGGGGCGGAGGTTGTGGCAGGGCGTTGGCGGCAGCTACAGCAGCTGCGGCTGCAGCGGAATGTTGTAGTTGTTGCATATGCTGCTGCTGTTGCAAATGTTGTTGTTGCATTTGCAACTGATGATGGAACTGTTGCTGCTGTTGTGGCGTCATTGGGTGTAGCGATGCAAATGCCTGTTGATGGGCCAACGCTGCCATAGAGCCAAAAAATGCCTGTCCCCCAATATGAGCTGAGGGATGCAATAGAGCGGCGGCTGCTGGAGAGCCCGGTGGAGGCTGTGCCAAATAGTAAGCGGCCGCTGCCATAGGTATGGGTAACGTATTGGCCTGTGGTGGAGGGCCCAGCAGATGGTGCGGGGAAGCACCTGCCGCCTGTGCTTGCAATTGATGCAACTGTTGTTGTTGTTGTTGCAACTGTTGCAATTGATGACTGCTGATATGATTATTCAATTTCAGTTGGGTACTGGGCGACAATGAAGGATGATGGGGCGTCGTGGTCATATGGTTAGGGGAGGGTTGAGGTGGCAAATGCGTCACCGCATGCGGGGAAGAGTTGTGGGCTGAGGCTAATTTTTGCGCCTCAATTAACATCTGTTGATGTTGTTGTTGTAGCTGCTGGTGTTGATGACTAAGGCTCTGTGCAGAGTGCACCGAAGATTCTGCCAATTTTTGTTGAGGTGAAGGTTGGGATTGTTGATGCTGCTGTTGATGTTGTTGAGGTGGTGTCATCAGTTCCCTAGTCGAAACCGCTATGGGCATGCTCGTCGTCATCGCACTTGCTCCCGAAGCCGCTGCAGCTGCTGCTGCTGCGGCCGCCTCTTTGGGAGATGCATAAAGCGATGCATTGTGAAATTTTGGTTTATATGGCTTATAGTCAATGGCTTGCTTTTGGCCTGAAATCGTGGCAGAACTAGAATTGCTGCCAGTTTGACCCATAGTAGCTGTCACAGACGGCAGTGTACCAGCAGCTGGTGAGCCCAATGGCAACTGATGTTGCGGCAGAGGACTTGGTTGCTGTGGCATATAGGCGGTTCTTGAGGCGGCAGGTGAAGCAGGAGGCAATGGCGAAGCCCCGGCTGATGAGGCGGAATTCATGGGTGTCGGTATTAGAGTATGCGGTTCACTGAGTTGATGCTGTGAGGTTGGATGAGTGTGGGCCAAATCTTCCATGGGAGAACCAGTGCGACTTAGCTGCAATAATAGAGAAGAACAATGAGTAAATGACAAAAAAAATCACTTAAAATAAAATAATAAACAACCAACTAGACCTCGAGGTAAATTTTTCAAACTTTAATAAAATAAAAGGTCGAATACAAAAATAACAACAACTATAAAAATGCTGAAGCTAAATCTGAAAAATACAAATTCAGCCAGCTGAATATGCGACCTATTTACGGAAAAACTGAATTTTTAAAGTCCAAAGCAGCTTAATTATTGCAAATTCGTCTTCAAAACCTCGAAACCCAAATATTTTTTAAAAAATTTAAGCTGAATTTAAATTCAGATGAAAGTTATATATTTGTTTAAATATTTCCATTATTTATGTAGAAAAATAATTAATACAGATGAATTCAGAAGAAATCAAAGCAGTTGGAAGAATATATTTAACAACAGGACATATCGCTCACATACTTCAAGAGTGCCATAACTCAAAATTGAAAATGGTCAGGATGTGTCACTTTAAGTCCTTATAAAAAAATAAATATCATGAAATAAGACGTTTAAAAATAATCCGAAATATGATTGTTTACTTATAAACTAAATTTCGTTGAGATTAATTTATGGATGTTTGTAAAGTTAACATTTCTTTAAGGCAACCTCAAAAATTTTAAATTTTGAGTTATGACAGTCTTGAAGTGAGTGAGCGATATGTTTACAATATGTAGCTGAATTGAATGCAGTTGGCAGAAAATATTTTACAACTGCACATGTGTTCTCAAAATATAGCTGAATATAGATTCACCTAGCTGAATGCTGTTTTAATTTTTTTTACATTTTTTGGCTAGTTATTCTTCTGATATTCACGTGGAAAGCTAAAATAATGTTTGCATGAAACGAAAACACTTGGCTGACAAAATCAAAACTTTTGTCATTAAAAATAGCTGAATGTTATACCATTAACAAAAATTCTCGGCTATTAATATAGAACGCTAAAATAATGTTGCTGAATTTAAGAGAAACTAATTCAGCTAGGTTAATATAGTTCTTATAACTGCACATTTTAGCCAGAAAATCAGACATTTTAATAATTGTGTCTCAATAGAAATTCAGCTGGCTGTTTCAAGTTTTTATGATCTGATGTAGATTAATTTAAGATGAACATATTTAGCTAGTTGAATATAGTTCTTATAACTGCAAATTTGACGAAAAACAGATATTTTAAAATTTTAAATGTATTTAAGTTTCAAATATATTGATTCAGCCGTTTTTAAGTTCGTATGATCTGATTTAGTTGAATATAGGTACTATAACGGCACACTTGACTCTATTGGCCCGAAAACAGACATTTTATTGATTAAAATGTAGCTCAAAATTAATTCAGCTGGCTTTTTGACGTTTTTATTATCTGATTTTAATGAATATAACATGAATATAACGGAAGTAACACAAAATAACAGAAAAATAGATATTTTAATGACTAAAGTGCAGCTGAATATAAATTCAGGAGGCTGCTTGAAGCTTTTATGAATAGATTTAGTTGAATATAGGTACTATAACTGCACATTTGACTCTATTGGCCCGAAAAGCAGACATTATAAGGTTTTAAATGTAGCTGAATATTAATTCAACTGACTTTTTGACGTTTTTATTATCTGTTTTAGATGAATATTGGTACTGGAACTACACATTTGACTCTATTAACCCTAAAAAATTTACATTTTATTGTTTAGCTGAATAGAAATTCAGCTGGCTTTTTGTAGTTTTTTAAAGTAATATCGATACCTCCATTCTAAAACATGCCAAGTCGACTTAGCATGCTTTATGGAGATGGCATTTTTAATTTATTAAAATTCCAAATTATATTCAGTCAAATTTTGGTGTTTATCCGTCAACCCAATCAGAGTTATTCACAAAACAGTACAGGTCATTCGATTTTCATTATAAAGGAATTCCACACAAATTTAAAAAATTCGTCAAACTTGATCGCCTTTTCTGAAAAAACTACGTTTTTGCACTTAGCATAGTCTAGAATGGAGGTATCGATATGTAGATGAATATATGTCTTATAACTGCACATTTGACTCTATTAGTCCGAAAAATAGACATTGTAATGATTATAATGTAGCATAATATTGATTCAGCTGCCTTTTTTAAGTTTTTATGATATGATTTAGTTGAACATGAATTGCATTTTTTTAACAATGTAATGTATAATTTATTGGCCTTATTGGCTGCATATTACTGCAATGGATTCAATAAATAAATATAGTTGTTATAACTGCACATTTTACTCTATTAGCCCAAAAAGCCGATATTTGAGTAATCTAAAAGGTGAATGAATACGAATTATTATTATTCCGAATTAATTCGATGCTAATATCTTTGTTAATAATATGTAGCTGCGGTGAAGTAATTCTTTTAAAAAACGACTTACCACTTCCGAACTGCTATTACTTAGCTCGGGATCAACATCCTGATCCGATAGACCATCATCAGCATCGGGCGGCACTTCAATACCTTTCTGGCGGGCTGCATGAGAACGAGATCTAAGGAAGGGAAATTTGTGTGATTAAAATTTGTTTTTAAGGACTTGTCAAAAGAGAAAACAAAAACGATTTCTCACCTGCAATGTTTGTATAGATTACTTTTCGTTTTAAAGGCTATGCCACAGATATCACACGGGTATGGACGTTCATTGGTGTGGGCTCTTATGTGTTTCTGGAGCACCGAAGGTTTGGTGCAGCTTAAACTACAATAGGGACAAATATAACGGCCACCGCCACTGCCAGCAGTAGATGAGCCGCCCAATGTTGTCGACGTTGTTGGGGGGGGAGGTGGTGTAGCAGTAGCTGTGCTAATGATATTGCCACCGCTACTCTCCGCCGTGCTTGAAGCATAGAATAATTGTTGTGGCGGTTGGGGTTGTTGCTGGTGTGTTTGTTGTTGTTGCTGTTGGGCCAATTGCAGCAATACTTGACTCTGCAGTAAAGCATTTGCGGCTTCCTGTTTGCTCAGAAAACCATTTTTTAACTGTGGTTGATGATGTTCTTCTTTTAAGGGATTCAGAGGGGGTTCCCGCTGCTGCTGAATGGTGGGTTCTTGTGTCGTCGTCGTCGTATGTACTGACACTGGTGCTGTTGCTGTGGCGGCGGCGGGTATTTGTTGGGGCGGCGGTGGTGGTGGTGATGACACGGACGAACTTGCCGATGACATTGATGTGGTCCGTAACTTCTCAGCCTCTTGTAGGACATCATTTTCGGTTGTACTTGCCAAGCGTTTGAATTTCTTGTGTAAATATTTGGAATTACCCCAGGCCGAGGCGGCGGCACTGTTGTCGGCAGCCCCTCCGAACGCTGCAGGATTTAAATTATCACTAGTGCTGTTCTGCATTTGTTGTTGTTGGTGTTGTTCTTTAATCTGTTGCTGTTGTAGATTATCACTAATATTGTTTTTATTACTCTTATTATTATTATTGTTATTATTATTCAAACTATTATCACTTTTATTGAAATTTGAACTACTACTAATGCTATTAACATAATTGCTGTTATTATTGCTGCTGCTACTGCTTGAGGCGACATTGCTGCTGCGATGATTCGCCGCCGTGACAGCCGTTGCAGCAATATTTGTTGTATTATTGGCATTGTTGGCGGTGGTGGTTGCTATTTGTTGTTGTTGTTGTGTAGTGGCAGGTTTAGATTTAGATACAAGAGTTTCCTTTTCCGCCGATGCGGCCGACAACAAAGCTGTCATCGTTTTGGAAACATCCTTTTGTTGGTGTTGATGTTGTTGTGGTTGTTGTCGCTGCTGAACATTATTTGTATGACTTTTGATATTTTGTTGCTGCTGCTGAGCTGCTAATTTGGCTGCTTGCTTAGCTTGTTTAGCTGTTAATTTCTTTTGGGGTTCTTGGTTATCTTCTAAATCACGATATGTTTGTTGTTGTTGCTGTGTTTTCTTACTATTTGTTGCCGTTGTACTTTTACTTTGTGGTTGCTGATGATTGTTGTTTGTTTGTTGTAGTTGTGTTTTTTTATTATAATATTTTGTTGCTGCTGTTGTGGTAGTTGTTGCGGTAGTAGCTTCCATATTGCTAAGATTTGTTACCGATTGTGGTTGATCTTTTTTTGTACCGCCAGGATCATCTGGAAGGAGAGATAGAAAATAAATAAACCGAATTAGTATAATATAAAATATATATGTATGTTCATAAAAAAATAATGTGGCTGACTGAGAATTAAATATTTTTTATCTGTATTAAGAAATGGGACTTTATAGCTCAGAAAATGTTGGTGAATAGGGTAAAGTGCAATTCAGCTAGTTTAACAGGGCTGAATTTCTCAAGTAGTCAAGTGTTCTTATTGCAATATTTTGCAGATGGCGAAAGAGGAGTATTCATCTAGCTGAACATATTTCTTCTTAGCAAGATTTTACCGTGTCTACTTGAAATTACTCATAAAGGAAATATTGCGTAAAATAGGACAATTCAGCTAGCTGAATATGCTTCATCGAATCGTGAATGTTGTACGCACAAAAAAACTATGAGAAAACACAAATTCTGCTGTGTGAATAAGGTTTAATTTGTTTTGATAATAAAAACCTTCCAATATACAAATTCAGCTGGCCGAACTAATTATTCTAATATTTCCTGAATTTGTCTTTAAGTTGAGACAATATTTCCAAATACAAAATAAGAGTATTCAGCTTGCTGAATGCGAATAAGCTACCTTCAAACTTTGCCACATATTTTGTACAACCTTTGTTAACAAGAAAATAATAACAATGTTGTTATTTAATAAAAATAAATTGAATTCAGTCAGACCAATAGATTTTGTAGCATATTTTTTATAAGAAATTCAAATATTTTTTTTGCTGAATGAAAATAAAATGATTTCAGCATAAAATATTGATTTTTAATTTAAAAAAATTTATTTATTTTTTCAATCAGATGGCATCCCGGATTCCAGAAGAGGTGTATTCAGCTAGCTGAATATATATCTCTCTATAAATTAAAATCGTACTCTCCCTTTTCATAAATCCCTTTTCCCGATGATATACTTATGTAATGTAAAGGAAACAATTTCACTTATCTGAATATATTTTCTCATATTATACATAAAAAAATCCAATGACAATATAAAATTTGGCTTTTTGGGTTTGATTAGAACTATGCTGAAATTCACCTGTTCCTAGCTATATATTTTTTTTCTAAATAACGCCAATTGTAACAAAGTAATAGTATTCAGTCAGCTGGACACCTCTCCATCTGTAATACAATATTTCTTCCCTAATAAGTCTGTCATCAAGTTTTTTAATCAGTTTAATTTAATAAAATATTTGCTGAACTTCTCTAGTAGTCAAATTTTATTATTCAAACATTCTTGCTGAGAGCAAAAGTAAGAAATTTGGCTAGCTGAATACAAACTTTCTAATTAAAACTTGTACTCCATTTACATTCAAATCCTTTTGAAGCAACATAATGCGGAATAAAACTATTCGGCTTGTCCGTTCGAATTTTCAGTATAGTGCAAACTAAAAAAATGTTTAACTGCAAATTCAGCTAGCTGAATTTGGTTTATTTATTCAAATGTTTATTGAATTTATCATGCATTCGCTACTTTTAATCAAACTGAAGTCAAAAAGAAACGAATTCAGCTAGCTGAATATAGATTTTTACCCAAAAATTTACCTTTAGCTCTTTTTCAATATACTATAAAAGAAGAAAATTCAGACAGCTGAATATCTCCGGAAGTAAGTATGTAAATAAATATGTTTTTAAGATTTTTGAAATTTAATTCGGCAAAGAAAATTTCAGCTGAATTCAAGATGTATAAAGCCATTTCGAAGTATCCAAAAATTATAAAATTTGACCAATTTTCATAATATAAAGACCAAAAACACATAGCAAGTGTATTCAGCCTTTTGAGGACAAAATATCCAAATTATAAAATTTGCCCAATTTTCATAATATTAAAGACCAAAAACACATAGCATGTGTATTCAGCATTCTTGATGAGATCAAAGGTAAAGGTTTCAGCTCCATTTAATTTAAACCAATTTTTGAGGCAGCATAATACAGAATAAAACTATTCAGCCTATTCGTTCGAATTTTTAGTATAGTGCAATCTAAAAGAAATTTTTGACTGCATATTCAGATAGCTGAATTCGGTTTATTGAATCAAATATTTATTGAACTTATCATGTATTCTCCATTTTTATTCAAACATGTTTACTGAAGGCAAGAACAAATTCAGCCAGATGAATACAGCTCTTGCGTCCAAAATTTTACATCTAGTTCTTTTTCAAAGGAATATACTGCAAAATAAGCCAATAAGCTGAATACGCTGTATTATTTTTTTATCAATATAGTAAGCTTATGTGTAAAGGAAAACAAAATTCAGCAAGCTGAATTTCAGCACACCGATTCTCCTAGAGTATGTATACATATTTTCTCATATGTATATGTTTAGCAGATTTTTTAAATTGAAAACCCCTTTTTGAGGCAACTTAATACAGAATAAAACTAGTCAGCTTATTGTTCGAAATTTTAGAAAAAGAAATTGTGAACTGCATATTCAGCTAGCTGAAATCGGTTTATTTACTCAAATATTTATTGAACTTATCATGCATTCTCTATTTTTATTCAAACATTGTTACTGAAGACAAGAAGAGCAAATTCAGCCAGCTGAATATGTATAGCTATTGCGTCCAAAATTTTACATCTAGCTCTTTTTCAAGGGAATATACTGTAAAATAAGCCAATTCAGCTAGCTGAATAGGCAGTAATATTTTTTATCAATATATTAAGCTTATCTGTAAAGTAAAAAAATCAGCATGCTGAATTACAGCACACCGCTTCTCCTAGAGTATGTATACATATTTACTAATATGTATGTATATGTTTAGTAGATTTTTTAAATTAAGTTCAGAAAATAAGAATAAAATTTGCTTTATTTTCAGAATATTAAAAACCAAAAATGCATATTATGGGCTTCCGTTGAATTTTCACTTTCAGCATTCCAGTTTAATAAAACTCAATTATAATCGATCGTTCAAGCCCCACTTGACCTTTAGTGCATGTGGTGTGTGAGATTGTTATTACCATCGTTACCGGGGGGTTTTATTTAAACTTATTTTTAACGGAAATTATAATAAAAAAAACAACAAAAAAATCTTTATGCAAAATAATTTAAGTGAATTTACGAAGAAGAAATAAACAAATAACGCCAGTAGAAAATAAAGCAAAAAGAACTAGAACTTCTGGAACATTATCACAATACGACAACCAAATGAAATAAAATATTTCAAGATAAGCTAGAGTCAGCTATTCAGCCAGTCAGTCAGTCACTTCAGAGTATTGTTATGACATTAAATGTATATGCCATAGCAGTAGAACAAACCAACAACTCTTTAGCTTTGTTATACTTTTGATAACAAAAAAACAACAACAATAAATAAATATTTTTTTATATAAACAACATTCACCGAGTGTGCAGCACACACATTCACGAGCTTGTCAATACGACTGAGGCATCTCTGACCGACCGACCGGCCTATGACTCACATGGTCGGTTAGAAATTTGATATATCGTCTGAATCGAATACAGACACACATATGGTGGGGGTGGTGGTGGTGCTTGAGTGGATTCTTCTTCAAGTGTTGGGGATATATTTTGAATGGGTATGTTGAGGAGGTTTTGCACCGGTGTCTCATACCTACCTACATATGATAAAACAAATTGAAGAGGGAAAGCAAAAAATAACATTTTTATCTATTAGTTCTTATCGCTTGCGACAAAGCAATAAACAATTTCACCGATACGTGGCTGAATTAAGACCGTTTCTTTCACCTCACCCCCACTCATCACCAGGCCGGTGGTTTGTAATCGGAGCTCCCCATTTTACTCCCCCCACAGACAATGACTAAAGCCTTTTGGCCCATTCCAGTGCGGTTAGTAGCGCCGAAGGGGCATGCAGATATCAAATAGGTCCGTTCGTCCGTTGTGCAAAAAGAGGAGATACGAGTATGAAATCAACGTTGAGGTTTGATTTCAACTCACTGTGTTTTTGGTTGGTTGGTTGGGTTTTTTTTGTTGTTGCTAATAATGTCATTATCAGCTTTTTGTTTTGTTGCTGAATGTGTTAATATAGTACCTACAGTTGACAATATCTACAAAGGTAATAATCATAAAAAAAAGTCATACATACTTGAACAACTGACGTCAGCAGCCGTTCGTCGAGTAATGCAATAAAACTGATAATTATTAAAACAAAACCAAAGAATCAAAAAAAACTAAGCAACAACCACACGTAAATTTAATCGCTGACACACACAATACAAAAATAGTGGCAAATCTATTGTCGTAAAAAATACACCAAAGAAATTTGGCAATAGAAATATTTTTGGAGAATAGACGGCAGAAATATTGGGGGAATACCTTACAAATGACACCTAATATAATTAGATAATACATATAAACAAATCGATGTTAAATAATAATAATTCCATCTACCACATAACAAAAAAGTAAAACTGCAATTTTGCAGCAAAAATGTAATCATTTTTATCTGAAATGTCCTTTAAAGTTAAATTCAGCTAGCTGAATATGTTTTACAACTTAAATAACATGACCAAAATGTCCTGAAAATTAAATCCGGCTAGCTGAATATGCTTTAAACCAGAAAAAATTCTATTCAGGTAGTTCACGACGTTTTTTAATACAATAAATAGTATGTCTAAAATAGCAGTTGTTAACGAAAAATTTAATTCCACTTTAATTTGCCTCCCAAGTAACTGAAACATCCTTGAAATTGAAATTCAATGGAATTTAACTTTAATTTGCCACCCAAATCGCGGAAATGTCCTTGAAACTGCGATTCAGCTAGCTGAATATCCTTTAAAACCAGAAAAAACTCAATTCAGCTAGATCAGGACGATTATTTGTAACATAATATGTAGCTTTTAAAATGTAGCTTTTAATGAAAAATGGAATTCCACTTTAAATTTCATCCCAAGTGACTAAAATATTCTTGAAACTGAAATTCTGAAATTATACTTTACCACCAGAAAAGATATGATTCTGCTGTATCAAGACCACTAATTTGTAACAAAACTGACATTTTTGACGACAAATGGCATTAAACTTTAATCTCCTTGAAACTGAAATTCAGCTAGCTAGAATACGCTTTAAAATCAGAAAATTTAATTCAGATGGATCAGGACGTTTTTTGTAACATAATATCATGTCTAAAATTTCAGCTTTTAACGAAAAATGGAATTCTACTTCATTTTGCCTCCCAAGTGATTGAAATGTCCTTGGAACTAAAACTCAGGTAGCTGAATACACTTTACCATCAGAAAACATATGATTCAGCTGCATCAAGATGTTTATTTGTAACATAAAACTAAAATTTTTGACGTCAAATTGAATTAAACTTTAATTTGACTGAAATGTCATTGAAACTGCAATTCAGCTAGGAAACATGTAATTAAGCTAAATCACAATGTACATTCTTGAAATAATACATATGTGCAAATAAAATAATTAGCTGGGTCTGGAAGATTATTTGCGCCATAATAAAATGCTTAAAACTTCAATTTTATGGGGATGTGTTTATTGGGACATGGGTGCTTGTAATTTTTTCATCCCATTCAGAAAGCTGAATAACATATATACCTTAATTTTTGTCATTTGTTGATATTTTGATATCAAAATATTGGTTATTCACAATTTGTACTGTGTTCAGCTAGCTGAATGACAGATTTTAAAAAAAATTCCGTACCCAAACATAACGACTATATAAATTGGCACACAGATATTCCTATTCAGCAGGCTGAATTTGTCATTTATTAAAATTTATTTACTCAGATATAAGCAGTTTCCACTTTCCATTGTATTCAGCTGGCTAAATAACAATCTTAATGCAATACCCACAATCAAACCTGAGAATAATTTAATTTTCCACATAATACATGTACATTTTTCATGAAATACTTGAACGATGATGAGTAGGGTAGGTGAGACAGTGCAACAAGTACATATTTATTTATAAAAAACGTAAACTTGAACGTGTCTTGGCAACCAAGACAATAAATACAACAACACCTTTCCATTCGCAAAACGGCGGTGGTGGTGACGGTTTTGTAACTGAAAACGACAATAACTTTAGTTGTTTAGCTTTATCATCAGAATATAGTTCCTCTATAAATAACAGACAATACAAAACTGCAAAGATCAACAAACACGACGACAACGGTGATGACAACGACACCAGCTCTATTCACTATTCACCCCAGTCAGAATAATAAAGAAAATTTGCAAACAAAAAAAAAATTCTTACATATATGTATGTATACTAGTATGTACATATGAACAGAACCCGCTGCTGTCTGAATAAAAAAAACTTAACAAAATGCTTGGAGCGTCACAGCAACAATTGGAATAGCAATAACAAATAACAACAACAACAGCACAAACAGATAAGGGAGCTTGGATTGAGTTGACTTAGCTTAGCTAATAAAACACTTTAATTATTCATATTCCATTTTCACACTGCACGAATGAATAGAGCAGCAGATAGATATTCAGCGATATTGCGAATATGAGCTGAATTCATGTTGCTATAGTTGGATCTGATGTTTTTGTTGTTGTATGGCTGTTGCCTTTGTTATAATCGAGTCGTTTTATATTCATACACGAGTATATATGTATGTATAAATGTCTATATGTACAAATAGTAGGTATTGTTGTTATAATATATGCAAACATTATCATAAATTTTTTATAATCTTTATTTGTCTACGAAGCCACAAATTAATAAATAAAACAGCACATAGCGCAGACTGGTTTATTTAGCTGCGAATAAACTTTGTTTGAGGTTTTTGTTACTGCTGTGGTTGTTGTTCTTTTTTTGGGTGGTTTCTATTTCTTTCTAACAAATCGTAGGCCAATTTATTGTCAATATGGAATTTCTTTGCGATATTGAGAGATTTTCTTGGCCAGCAGGTTGGAAGGCAGGCAAGCGGACAATCAACCAGTCAGTCGGCCAAGTAAACACCATGATACAATGGATAAGGTAAAGTATAGCGACCAGCTGATTTACAATTTCCTTTATCAGAGCCCAATGTAATTATTTACTATAGTCAGCTGGTTGAATAACAGATTCAATACAATTTCAACAATCAAATAAAAGTTCCACACCAATAGTACTATTCAGCCTGCTGAATTGAAAGTTAACCGGGATTCGATGATTTGAACATAGCCAAATTTGTTATCATATTCAACCAGCTGAATAACAATGTAATTAACATTTTTGTATTGAAGTAGGGGAAATTGTTTTTTTTTGCTCCATTAAGCTTACGAAATAAAGGATTTAGTAAATTTCAGCAATCAAACAAGGGTTGTACAATTTCCCATATTGATAGTCATATTCAGCTAGCTGAATTGAAAGTTTACCGTGATATGCTTATTGAGACATGACCGTTTTAATTTGTCATTGCATTCAGCAGGATGAATAAAAATATATTTAACATATTGTATTGAATAGTGGTAAATTTTCATTATTTGTCGTATTCAGCTGGCTTAACTTCAGATTTAATTCAATTTCAAATATCAAATTTAAGAGTTGCGCAAATTTCCTTACCCATAGTCCTATTCAGCTAGCCGAGTTGAAAGTTTACCGGGATTTGTTGAAGAAACATGGCCGTTTTTAATTGTTTGTCGCATTCAGCTGGCTGGATAGCAACGTAATTAACATTTATATATTGTTGTATGGGATTTAATACAATTTCAACAATCAAACATAAAAATTGCACAAATTCCCATACCAATAGTATATTCTGCAATGAAAATTAAAAGATTACTCCCGCGATAATCGGATATATGCCGGAACGAAGTCTGTTATAGAAATAGACTTAAGGATTATCAACTCAGCATCTCCAAGCTGCTACAACAATAACTACAAGCAAAGTATACCGGGATTTGCTTATAAAGACACAGTCGGTTTTAATTTTATGTCGCATTCAGCAAGCTGAATAATAGAGTAATTAATATTTTTATATTGTTGTATGGTTAATTTTCAATTTTACTTTATTCAGCTGGCTGAATAAAAGATTTAATACAATTTAAATAATCAAACATAAGAGTTTCGCGAATTTCCATACCAAAAGTCCTATTCAGCTAGCTGAATTGAAAGTTTACAAATATTGCTTATAGAGACATGGCCGATTTTAACTTTTTATCGAATTCGTCTAGCTTTAACCGCAGTATATTCGTATAACGATTACGAATTAGTAAATTATTAATTGATGACATTTATATATTTATTTACTTTTGTTGTTTTGTTTTATTTGCGGGTTTTTGTCTGCTGAAGTTGAAGACTTATTGTACGGAACAAATGCAGATTCGCATTTTAGTTTTTGTTATTGGGTCCTTAACTTTACCTTGTTCGTTATTTCATGGTAAACACGAGAAAGGCAGATAAGATTTATTTCGTAGCATTTTTTCAAATTGTTTTCTTTGCTGAATAGCAGAAACCTGGACTACTTGTGATTTATGGTACATTTTATGATGATTAAAGTTTCAAATAGTAAAAAAAAAAACTAGTTATAATTTTTATGATTAGCGAAAAAATTAATGAAGGTGTTAATGAATGTGAGTTGTATTTTAATGGTAATATTTATATTTAAGATATCTAAGGCGTTGGCCTGTGGACAACACATACTACTTATATTTATGGCGCTAATGGAAATATGTGAAATATTCTGCAGACATGTCTTGTTTGACTTTTATCTATGTATACATATAAAAATAGTATATGTATATATTAACCACATTTTAAGTCATCGATAAATATAAAAATGTTCAAAATGCGTGTAACACAGGGGTTCTGAAATGGAACAGTCGATAATATGAGAAAAAATAAGAGATATCTTTGTTTTATAAAAAAATGCTAAAGTGTCAATTCAGCTTGCTGAATAATGCTGATCATCCATAACAGCGCTGTATTTTTATATTGTGCTGTATTAAGTGTTATTCACAAAGGTGATTTGAGTGGTTGTACCCTCGAAAATTTAAAAAATATATATATGTACATACCTATTTCACTTTTAACCACGACAAGTCAGCCAGCTGAATATCAAATTTGCCATGGCTCGTTTACTAAACCGTTAAAATTTTTCATTTTATTCTGCTAGCCCGTCGGAGCAACCATTTATTCAGCTAGGTGAATGGCGCTTAATACAGCTAATATGACAAATTAGAACACTTTTATTAGTCTTATTCAGCTATCAATTTTTCACGTTTTTTAAAATACACATATTTCCCATTTTCAAATTCTCGACAGTCTAACCATATATTCAGCTAGCTGAATACAACTTTTATTACAGGTGATATGGCCAGATATAAACATGTTTTGCTATGACATGTTCACTAAACCGTAGATATTTTTCATTTCCGAAGTATTGACGGCGCAAACATTTAACATGGTACACTATAAGAGTATAGCTCTTTTGTGCATGGTTGGCCTTATTCAGCTAGCTGAATTGAAAATGTAATATATATTTTTTATAAAACATAGATATTTTCCATTTTAAAATTCTCGACAGTTCAACCATTTTTTCAGCCAGTTGAACAAAAGATCTAATGTAGATAACATGGTCAAATATAAACATATTATCACTTTCAGGCAATATTATTTATATTGAACTAGCTGAGTTGTAAATTACCATACTACAGATATTTTTCTCTTTAAATTTATCGACGGTTTAACCATTTATCCAGCTAGCTGAATAACTCTTTTAATATAGCTACTATGACATACATAAAAATATACCATTTTTTAATGATTGGTCTTATTCAGCTAGCTGAATTGACAATTTACCAAGTTATTTAATAAAACATAGGTATTTATCATTTTCAAATTCTGGACAGTTCAACCATTTTTTCAGCTGAAAATGCAGATCACATGACCAAATATAAACATTTTACACTTTCATGCAAGAATAGGACTCAGCTAGCTGAACTTTAAATTAATACGGTTCGTTCAATTAACCCTAGATATTTTTCTTTATAATATTATCGACGGTTCAAACATTTATTCGGCTAACTAAATAAGACTATTAATACCGCTAATATGACACTATATAGAAATATATAATATCTATGCATGTTCAGTCTTATTCAACCAGCTGAATAACACTATTATTGCAGCTAATATGACTCAATATGAAAATATACCATTTTTATGCTTGATTAGTCTAATTCAGCTAGCTGAATCGACAATATACCCGTTTATTTTATTAAAAATAAATATTCCCAATTTTTAATCTTCGACAGTACAACTTCAGCTCACTGAATAACTTTTTTAATACAGATAACGTTGCCAAATATAAACATAATGCACTTTTATCCATCACTAGTCCTATTCAGCTAGCAGAATTGCAAATTTACTACGTTTCATTCACTAAACCATAGTTTTTTTTTTCATTATTGAATTATTTACAATATTTTCAATGTCCACATCTCTTAAAATGCTGGTATATAATAGGAAAAGAATTGCGCCACCTTTTTAATCACAACTGTTATTGGCGCCATGGAAATGCTATTAAATATTTCCCTTTCAAAAGCAATGAAAATGAAAAACTTTACAAATCAACTTTTGGCGCATAAAGCCTACGAAAGGCTTTAGCAAAACCGCAATTTACAGTGATTATATGATAATTGTAATATGTATGTATATATATACGACGACAAAGTACATTAATTTATATTTATTGTATATATTTATATTAATAGTAAAGATCAAAGTACAAAAGTACAAACAATCCAATCCCAACAGATCGCTGTTTCGCTTCTCCTTTCTTTTCGTTTAGTTTTCTATAGAAGATTGTGTGTTTTATTGTATGAGCTAATATTTATTATCACTTATTATTATAGAAACAAAAATGTGAACATTTATTTACAATTATTCAACATAAAACGGCGACAAATCCGTAAATAGCAGCAAGCAGATGGAAGAAAGAGGTAGAGAGAGAGGAAGAATATGGAGCAAAACAAAAACTAATGGAATATATGTAGGTATTTAATGAAATAAACAATAAAAAAACGAAATTAAATTGCCTGTCTATACATGACACAATAAGCTAGAGAGTTATATTAAAAAATTGTGTGAGAAGGAGAGCAAGAAATAAACAGAAAGAGAGCGTGATTAGTGTTGTCACACACCCGAGTAAAAGTGTTAAATTTGCACTTGTTACAGGGTGTTCCAAAAACACACGAGACAACCTGTTTTTCTACAACACCGCCACCGCTTAACAGCAACAACAAAAAGCCACAAACCGGCATCAATCACTTGGCTATGGTTAAATATAGATACAAAGCAGAAACAAATTAAAAAAAAAAACAGCGAATGATACAGTATGACAAACTGGCTCCTGAATGAATACGTCATCTCTTGTGGTGCGCTGACTTGACCAGTAGTAAAAAAACCTACAAACATACGACACAACACATGAAATAAAACCGGTTATGTGTGGTTATTTTCACCTTCTCTAAGACTTTTTTTATGGGATTTTGACACAGTACAAACAAATCTTTATTTATTTCTTAAGTTTTGTTTTTTTTCATAAATAAAAATACTTAGAGCCTAAAAAAATGTTTTTCATATACGCATGTACCTAACTAAATGTTAGTCTTTCGAGTTTTCAGCATATCATTGTATTTAGTTTAAATCGATTTTTAAATAGAAACATAAGTACTGTGATTATTTCCTATACAGCAGAATTTTTTCTTTATTGAAATCTAAGTGGAATAAGGAAATGAAGCATTTAGGTAACTAAAGAAAATAATTAACAATCTATAATTTCAAAAAATTTGTAAAATCAGAATATCTGCTATAAAAAAACAAATTTAGCTTTCTAATCAGCCATTTTTCTGCGGCTTGTGTGATTAAATGTAAGATTATTGTTTTGTCAGCCATATTCTGCTAGCAGAGTAAGAAGTTTACGATAAGTATAAAGTAATAATAACTCTATATAAGTACCTATTGTTCAGCTTTAGATGGACTTATATTGAGCCAATTATTTTGCAGCAGGTAGACAAAAATTGTGACGCAGAACAGTTTCTATTTTAATAAATAATTTATAGAAAAATTAGGGAGCATTATTTCATATTATTTTTATTTGTTATAATTTTCAATATTGAAAAGTATTCCCAAGAAATATTATTCATTTCTGTATTGAAATTTAACATGAAGCATTTTTGGTTCATAAAAATCTAATTAAGCAGGATGAATAGCAATTTTTGTAAAAAAATCTGTTTGATTAAAAGTGGCAGATTACACAGTGCGACAAAACAAACCCAAGTTGAAAAGCAAATGACGTGATATTCTTTTGCCTGTAAGTCTTGTCGAGTAAAACAAGAATTTTTCGAAATTCCCCGGACACCCACAAAATCAGGATTTGCAGGTAAAAAAAACAATTCTTGCCTTGAGAATTGAGCAAGTATCATAAAAATTCATTTACAATTGACTGAGTTAATAAGGTTTCATTAGTTTAAGTGCAACAAAGCAAGAACATCGTTTTTACCCGTAAATCCGGGTTTTTTGCGTGTCCGGCAAATTTGACAGAACAAAGTTTGTTATTGAAAGCCTTTATCCAGATTTCATATACAAGAAAAAGTTTTTGTGACTAAAAAGTTTATGAAGGCTTGCTAAAGGTTAAGCTAAGAAATCGCTACAATTTACCTATTTTTTTTTAAAAAGAAATCCACTATTTTATGGGGTTGGAATTTACAAATTAAAATAAAACATCTTTGGGATTTACGAAATTTGTTATTGCTCTGGAAAGGCTGAACCGACTTTTACAAAGTTAACGTCATTTGAAAGAGGACAAAACGGAACACTTTTGCCGCCCTTTTTAAACAATGCCAACTTTTGATTTTTGAAAATTACACAAAATTTGTAACAGGCTCTCACAAATCCAAAATAGTAAGTGGATTTCTGAGGACCTCATGTTTATACATATTTCTCCAAGAATTGTAGTAGGTTTCATCAATTATTATAAGATATTCGGAGGCATCTCAGAGTTTAGAATTTTTTAATGGCAATCCTTTCACTTATTTTAGATACGGGACTAGGCGCAATATTGAAAATATTAATTGATATTTATAACGGTGACTACTAGGCTTTCGAGCACAAACCATGATACAATATATGTAGTTCAGCAACAAATGTGCAAATACAACACTGGGGGTGTTTGACATGATGGTCCAAAGTTAATTGATGTATAAACGCTACTTTTTTCTTTTTATCTATATTCTCATTTTGCAAAAACACGACACTGTTTAAGAGGTTTGAATACAAACATTTGAAATGTAAACATCGAATTTGAGAATCACTTCGTAATCAGCTGTTTGCTTGCTACTCTACTACCTTTACAACCTTGTCTTTTCAAAAATTTATTTTTCGCCAGAATAATATTATATTATAGTCAAATTTTACACATCCATATACATATATTTTCCACAACAAATACACACACTTACTGATGACGACAGTCGTTGTTGAAACAGCTTAATATTTCACGAATTTTAAACATAATCCTCTCCTCCATCACTTCCCGTTTGGTCGTTTGTATTTCAATTAAATAGTCGTCGAACGAAATTAGAATTTCATTAGAATATTTTCAAAAAGTCTACACTTTTGCTGCTGTTGTTCATTAAACATTTAACTTAATTGGTTGTTTTGTGATTGTGTGTTGATGATTATTCGACATTCTTCTTTTATTCATAAACGTCTCGACGACGTACATAGTATATATTTATTTAAATTAAACCAAACGAAGAAACACTTTAAATTCTATTTCGCGACTCGTTTTTTCTTCTTTTCTCTGCGGTCAATAAATATTGTGCTTTAAACGCACGAACAACATTCAAACAATACAATACATCACAATAATAAATAAAGGAGATATTTGAACAATAAGAGCCACCACAATCATCATCATCATCACATCGGAAGAAGAACAAGCAAAAAACGCGCGTCGGCAATGTAGAAAAAAAACATATGACTTATGCGAATTTCGAAACGCGACTACTAGACGTACCAAAGAAATTCATTCAATTTCCAAGTAAATCTACACATACACTCAAGTGAACAGAGCTCACAACACATAACAACAACAACCAGCCAACTTTTTTGCTGTTGTTTGGGTCTCGTTTTTTGTATTGTTGTCATTGTTCTGCCTACGTTTATGTACAGTGGTTCAAAGCTAATACTAAGACTATATATATATTAGAGGTCCGAAAATCGTTAGATTTTTTTATTATGGTTCCTTTTTAGTTTTCTTTGAAGTGCGTATAATTGCGTGCGATTTTTAATTTAGCATTAAATACGATTAAACATAATTTTTATCGAATTTCCACAATCGATACTACAAATAATCCATTAATAATGCAGTTATCGATCACTAAAAAGGTATCTTTTTTTCCCTATAATCAATTTTGTTCTAATTTTTACCTCCGATATCTAAGTGAAAAGTCGATAACATCCAAATTATTTTTTCTTTTTATTTTGAGCCGCTCTATCCATTGAAGGGTTCCTTCCCCCTTTTAATAGTTCGTCAGCTTTCATTCTTTCGCTATTATTTTTGAAATGGTTTTCGAATCGAAAAATTGTGTAACAAATGACGTTTATACGGTCAGACATAAATGTGTGAAATAGACCAAAAATAGCATAGGGAACACATGTTTTTTACATTTGCTCCACTGTATTAATTTTCTTAATTGGTAGCTGCCGAATTCATCACTTTTCTATAGATAAAAAAATATATGTATGTACCTACCTAGTTCACTTTCTGTCATTGCAAATCGTTACTGATCCACTGTGCATCGCACTACGCGTTCAGAAGCAACAACTCAACAACAACAAAGAGCAGCGGTACAACAGTTTAAGCAGAGCCAATAACCAACCAACAACTACTAAATGCAAAATGAATAATAATAAAACTAAAGGAAACTCAAAAGAAGAAGCAGGAAAGGCAAAACAAAGTAAAAACAAAACTAAAAATAAAATATTTGCACGAATTTTTCATTAGTTGGCGTAGTGGACGGACGGACGAATTTATGGATATTCACAACACCAGTGGGGGAGGGGAGAGCGTAATGTAGCAATGTGTGCTAGAAAGAGAACTCTGGAACTCCCATAATAACTAATGAGGATGAGTGCAAGAGACTGCGAAAGTCAGTGCTGACAGATATTAATCAGTAGGCTAGTGCTAGTGCAAAAAAAGACAAAGTCCCGAGTGTTGAAATTTGAGAAATTTTGTTCGGGTTTGAGCGCATTTTTTCGAACACTACAGTCATATTTGTGTTGAAGCGCTTTAAATTTTTTTAGATAACCGTCAATGCATCCTTTATTTTTGAAAGATAAACATTTTTGGTTTAGAATAGAAACCACAGAAACAGGTGAATTTAACTACCTATTTTTTGGTATATTTTATTTTATTAATATGTATACCTACATACGTATTTATGTATGTATGTACGTATGGATTGTCACAGTCCTCTTCGCTTTTTATTGCAAACTAAATGTGTTTCGCTTTTAATATCATAAACTTACTTCAAAATTTCGTTTAATCAGTCGATTAAACTGTTTCATAAAAACTTTTTTTCATTTTACGAGTATATACCTTTCTCCATCACAATTTCTCCAACCTACTACATACATACGAGTATACCAATTGATTACGATTACCTTCACCTTAACCTTATACACATGAAGGTGTAACAACGTCATGAACGAACTTAATATACCGCACAATAACAACACAACACTAATACTCTCTATCCCACTCTTTGCTCTTTTTTTTTTAAAAGAAACGAAAATTATTTAGTTATGAGAGCAAAACGCAACAAATAAGCAAAAGAAGAAAAAATGAAAGCACACACACATATCTACATAGCCGTACAATAATAAAGAATTTGAAAACGTATTTTTTTCCAAATGCCAAACTTAAAAATCAACCATAGCCTCAAACCACAGTGTATAGGATAATTAAAACAAGTGTCGTTACTATACACATCCATCCATACATTCATTTATATTTACGTGCGAGTGGGTAAATTTTCTTTGTTGTGTGTTTTGTGGTGTGGGGAAGGCATTCCCCAAAAACAAAATATTAACTAGTCGTAAGAGGAGAGGTAGCAAAAACACACAAAACTCAACAATATATACATACAAACATAGTAAGTATACAGTGAGTGCCATAAATATACGTTATTGTGTAATTTTAATGCCTTGGACGTAAATCTTGGTTTATGAAATGTTTGAGTTGAAATCCATACACAATATATTTAGTAAGACCTGTATTAACAAAAATATTTGAAGGAGAGGCTGATAGCTCTTTCCGCCCGCCTCTCTCCATCAAACTTTGACACTTGCTTGGAAAAAGTTGCCGAGTGTGAATCTGGACATATATTCGAACATAAAAAATTTGTATTGTGGCTTAATGTCAAAAGAGTCGATTTTTAAACATATGACTTCTGACCTGTATGAATAATGACATTTTGTTTAAAAGGTCCTTTTTTCCATTCACATAACTAATTACATATTGTAGGTATTTAGAAAATGTTGCTAAAAAATGAATTATTTGTGTCCATTTTTGTTGCTGTACGTGGACAATAATTCTGATAGAAAATAATTTTACAAAAATAATTTTAAAAACAACGCCAAATTTTTTTTAAGAAAAGGTAATATTTTGTATAAAAAAAACTTTTTTTGGCATACTCTGTTTTCTTGTTCACAGCGATTCTAGAACACAGATATATTTTTGAATTTTTCCGTCCTTTTTATTTTTTTCATAAACAACTTTGGAAAAACAATATTCTTTACAGAGATTTTATTTTAAATGCATTTCTAAATTAGTTTTACTAAAATTTATCTGACTGAAAATTCTTCTAAATTCAAGTTCAAAAAGAATTCGGCAAATTTATTAAATTATTTTCAAACATGCATAAATTTTTGAATGCTTGCTCATAATTATGTAATTTGACTGCATTTACGTAATTCCGAAATAAATTAAATTTTTTTCAACATTTAGGAGTCTTAAATATCGAACTTCGTTTTCTATGATTTGAATTAAATTCTACATCCAGTGAAATTTAACATATATGTATGTTGTTCAGAATGTCAGAAAATAGTGGCAATCGTATCGGAAAATCGTAATTGAAGAATCAGCTGAATGTCAACACGCAGTCATTGATAATCGTAACACAGTATAGTTGTTACACATATACGATTGCACAGCTTACTACTACAATTTTAATTGAATTTTTCGACTCATAAAAATATCATTATAAAATGGTTTTTAACTGAAAAAGCTCGGGCGTCATTATGCTAAATTTTGGTTAAAAAAGCGTCAAAATGGCGTAAAATCGTCACGTCTGGTTGCACTGGACGTACCTGATATTATGGCACTCACTGTATACGAACTTATGTGCGAATGTGTACCTAATCAAAAAGCACAATATTAAAAGTCGAAATACCACAATTTCGCACTTATTCACTCATGATGGAAGCAGGCGAAAAAAAATACTCATAATACACAACACACGGACCAACACAACAACAGCGAAAAACAAAGGCAAAACAAAAGCAAAATCAACGAAATGAGCCAATGACCAATGACAACAGCAACAACAATAAAAACAAAACACAACAACAACAATACAAAAAAGCTGACTAACAACTTAAATTGTTGAAGGTTCGGGGAGCACCAAACGACCGAATGTCGTCGACGTCAACGTAGACGTCGTATATATGCATGTGAATTGTGAACAGCGAAAGACTAAACAACAGCATGATTAAAGTAAATAACCCACAGTGGCAGAACAACAACAACATTGGATGGGGCATTGCGGCGGCAACTATATAATCACACACAATTAAAGATAGTCACTGTAAACCACAGAAGAAGTAACAAAAACAGCAACCAGAAGAGATTAGCAAGCAACACATACTTACACCCAACAACAATGGTGATTCCGACAACAGCCTATCCCCCCGACCCCAACAGCAACCCCGCAACAGTTTGCAAACGACAAGCGAGCGAAACACAACAAACCGCACCAAATCATTGATAATAATATAATTATTGCCCCCCCCCCCCCAATCATCATCATCACCATCACATAGCCCCAAACACACAACACGAAGTAAGTATGTATGTATGTATGTACATATGTTATGTGTTTAAAGTAATCATGAGCTGTTTAAACTTAACTGAGGAAAAAATAAACAAACAAAAGCGAAAAAAACTACTCGGTCATATGTACATATAATGATACAGTGCCGTTTAGCCGCTGTCGCTGTGCTGCGTCATATTGTGTGAACAAGCAGAAGAAGAAGAAAAATAAAACAGCAACATGACAAAACGAAGCCATCAATTTAAACAGCCGCGACTCACTTCGTCGTGTTGTCCGTCTGTCCATCATTTCGTTCCCCGGTCTTGTATTTAAGATTTGCGCTGCTCTTTTTTTAATTTCAATGGTATGTGTAGCGGTGCTGTGAGTTCATAATAAAACAACGTTATGGGTAAGGTGTGTTGAGGGCCTGTTGGTGGTAGGTGAGACCAGAAACGACAGCAAAAACGTAGACACGTACATACGAACGTATCATCAAACGTCAATCATGTCAAATTCATTGGAAATGAGGAAACCCTCATTCAACCACACACTACATTTATTTTGTGCAGTAGGCATTTGTTGTTTTTGTTTTGCTTTGTGTTGTATGTGTGTTTTGTTTTCTTTGATTTTGTGATTCTTCGCTGAATTTATTCGTATTTCGTCGCCGTTTTGGTAGATGTGGTAGATGATATTTATGACTGTTAAGGGTGGCCAGGTGTTTTTTCGAAATGCAAAATTACCATACAGTGAATCAAAAAGTGGCAGCACACAATGAATAAATAAGTAATTTTTTTTGTAAACACTGAAACGTAAGATTGCCGTAATGTACTGTTTAGTTTCCAAAAAAATATACTTTCAAGCTGCGTATTAATGACGTCGTATACCGTCTTGGTTTCGTTCGACTAACCCCCAAATTCATTTTAGTAAGATAAAAATAGCCCTCACCAAATCAGCCTACTTTAAACTAATCTTTGAATTTCCTAAAGCGAAGTATACACGATTTGCAGATCGGACAATATTACCAGAAAAATGCAACCCTGTGAATTTACAACCATGTGAACATACAATTTTTGTCTTGCAACAGTGGCATTGTGAAGTAATTTGCAGATTGTTAGATGTGCGAAGTTTATGAATGTGACAACTGCGCCATTGTCAGAAAAACATTTTATTGGCAGCACTGTCTATAAAATATTTTTATTGGCAATCCTGCACATAAATATTAACAAAATATATGTATGTATTGTAAATATATGAAATTGTAGGTTTTCTTTCAATCGTCCGAACTGTCAATTCACCTTTGCCTAACAATCTGTTATTGTCCGTACAATTGCAGCACTATAACAGGGTTGATAACGTTGTCCGATCAGGCAATCGTGTATGCTTAGCTTAAAACTTTACGCGTTTCTTAATTTATTAAATTTGTTCTCTAAAATCTTTTTTTACGACAACATTAACCTTAATATCTATACCGCTGATTTATCATTGGCAGAAAATTCAATTAAAGAAACTTCGACCAAAATACAAACTACGAATATTTTTACGAATACAATTCGCAGAATTTGATATAAATTTAATTAAAAGAAATAATAACAAAAAAATATCAATAGAGTGAGAAAAGAAAAAAGGCAACAGTTTTCCGGGCAGACAATAATAACAACCAAAATAACCAAGAAAACGGCGAGGAAGATCATATCAATAAATAAACATCAACGCAGCCGAGTATTATAATAGACAATCAATAGTGGTGGGTGATGGGAGAAAACCAGTACCCAAGTTGTATGACGGTGTAGGGGGGAGAGAGGCAGACGGTGTGGTGGAGCGCACACCAAAACACGCGCGCGCTACCAACCAAAGCAAAGCGTAATAAAACGAATAATAAATAAAATCAAAAGAAAGAAAACGAAACACGATAACAACATCTGAATGAGAGTAAGAGTAACACAAACAACAGCGAAAAAAAACGCGGCAACTACGTTGCTCCCCAATGAGAAATGCCAAATGTGAGAAGCCGACGCAGACAGAGCCAATTACACAAAATGACGTGAACAAACTAATTGATACCCTTATAAAAACGGTTCGTAGGGTGAGGAAGGGGCTTGTCTACAAGTGAATTTCTTCAAGTTTGTAAGGCGGTCTCGCGTGTGTGTGTAGCTGTTCACAATATTAATCATTTCAATTTGCTACGCTTTATAAAAGAGAAATACATAAATCTGAAAAAAGAGAACAATCAAACCTTTAAATGTACTAAATTTTTTTGGGCGACTTAATTAAATGACCAGCTGCTGTTTCTTTTGTGAACAGAACAATTAAAATAATCATGTATTGAACCATCCTCAACACACTTGACATTTGACGTTTGAAGTTTGTCAATTTTGCTCAAGTTTTCCCATCAGATGTGTAAAAGGCAATCGAATATTAGCGAAGCATGTGTGTTATGTTTCTATCAGCTAAAATGCTAATCTTAAAGAAACTATAATTCCTACATCATTAAACAATGAATGCAAAAAGAGAAAAGTGAAGTGCGCGGTAAATGTTACGTTTACGGTCATTCGTATTTGGTGGTGTTAGAGAGTAGTGTTCGTGTAAAAATATGTAAAAGTCTAAAAAGAAAAGAAAAAGACACTAAACTAAAAACTACTCATGGCCTTAGTAAGTGTGATGATAATTTATTAACTATGTTAAACAACTTTAACGTTTATATGGTGTATTAAAACGCTTGGCAGCAGCAACATGTCAAAGGAAATATGAACAGCAACAACAGCAAAATTATGTACCTATGTGCATCTCGTTTCTTACTGCCAACAATCACCACTACTTCCTCCCCGCAATGAAAATGTCTTGAATTCATTATTACAACAGCTAAACACATAAGGCTGACGCCAGACCGCAAACCGAAGCAAAACAATGCGAAAACTGCTCGAAGTCACTGCTAAAACAACGACGAAACATGTCATGCCGACTGCAGAGAGACAGAAAATTTACACATGTGTTGAAGTGAGAGATCAGATTGAAAGTGTTTGTTTTTTCTCTTTCTTTCTTGCATTTGTGTTCTGCCGGAGCAAGGCAGTAATAGACACGCTTCAAAACGCGATCTCTTGCTGAGAGTAACACATTCCGTTACTTTCAGCAAGAGAGCGCGTTTTGAAGCGTTTCCAACTGTGCTTTGCTCCGTCAGAACACAAATGCAAGAAGGAAAGAGAAAAACAAACACTTTCAATCTGATCTCTCACTTCAACACATGTGTAAATTTTCTGTCTCTCGGCAGTCGGCATGACATGTTGCGTCGTTGTTTTAGCAGTGACTTCGAGCAGTTGTCGCATTGTTTTGCTTCGGTGTGCGGTCTGGCGTCAGCCTAACACGATACAGCAGAGCGGGTGTCGGTATAGCGGGTCGCGTTGTAGTGTTCGTTCGTTTTTATTAAATGTTGACGTTATTTCAAAGTGTGATCATCAAATCGTCAAGCTGTTGTCGTTGTTGCTGCTGCTGAGCGAGCTCGCGTCTGTCGTGCATTTTCGTTTAGGGGAATGCCTTTGCCTAACTGTCAACATTATACACTACCGACCTCATCATCGTTGCGTCTCCCACAATTCCCCTACACTCACCTCACCCACCACACAGCTACACACACTACTTCATTGTCTTTTCATCATCATCATCCGGCCTCACTCGCACACTAATGTGTTTTGGTGTCGCCAGACTGTCGTGTTTTGTCAAGTGCATGATATGTAAGTATTAACATTGGTATTTGTTTCGTTTCATTTGTTTTTTGTTTTGTTTGTTTTTGTTATTGCTTTTTTTTCTTTCTGGCTTAAAAGCTGTTGGTTGGTGGTGTAAGAAGAAATGAAAGGAAAAAAGTGTTTAATGTTAACAAGAATTTTTAGGTCAAAATTGCATAATAAATGTGTGATGAAAAACGAAATTGTCATGGCGTGTAAACCGCAGTTATTTATTTTTATATACATACTACTCAATTATGTATGTTTGTACATATGTTTAGATGACGTCGAATGACAAGAGAAATCAATAGAATTGATTGATTTTCAGCGTAGGATGGTGGTATATTAACACTAGTCAACGCGGTTTGCAAAAATTTCATAGAGGGGTTGAGTCTCATATTATAGAAGTAGCATAACTCGAGCACCATTTATTCGAATTAGTTCAGGAAACTTTTATAGAATCCAAGATTAAGTAGCACAGCTAGGTTGATCATATTTGGCAGAAATATTACACTTAGTTGCAGGTTGTTTAAAAATGAGCAGAATCGGTTAACGTTTTGATATTGTAGCTCCACTATAGAGGTCGCTTTGTCCTGATTCACACTCGGTAAATTTTTCTAAGCTCTTTCAACAAACTTTGAAACTTGCTGGGAAAAAATTGCCGAGTGTGAATCAGAACTTTGAAATAAGTACGATCTTTATGCCATAATAACTATATTTTAGCATTGTAGCTAAAACTTTGCAGTTTGTATTTTATTTTGACAAGAAAAGGTCATAATAAAATGTTTATACTATTATTTATATTGCCATATTATACTATAATATATTTTATATTAGATACCGTAGATACCTCATTTTTCAGACAAGCAGGCTGGAATTTTGCGGCCTGTGTTTCATATACATATACATAAATTCTAACGAACAAAAGTAGATCAAATACACTAAAAAAAAAATAGTAATAAAACTAATGATGACACATTCTTATATTAAGTATGCTACCTCGGCATCAATTCAATGACAATTTTCATTAAAATAATGAAAATTTACACGTTTTTTACGAAATTTTTCTTAATATAAAGATTTTTGAATTCGAATTAATGACTATCTAATCATTAGTTTTGTGTACGCGCTTCTTTAAATGTACGCATTTAAATTAAAGAAAAAAAACATTATTTTTGTGACAATCCGCATTATTTTAAGTAATATTTCAATACATTTAAGGATTTTCTACATTAACACTATGACGTAGACATGTCATAGTTTTAATGCCGAATCGGACTTAATTAACAGTATGAGATATTTGAGTAATAAATTTAAGGCTATGCTCCCCTTAAAGGAAAGGCTCTCTTGGTAATAAATTTTATGACTATTGTCATTGTTTTTAAGAATACATACGAGAGAATTTTACAATCTCTCCCTCCCTCTCTCGCTCAGATAATCAGTTTTGTTTGGCAATGTGTGAATCAATTATGGAATGCTAGAAGAGAAAATAGAGAACAGTATTGTTGTTCGTTTACTTTTAAATCGTCAGTTATTTACAAGCGATGGAAGGAAACGGTTGTCTGTTTTCGGGACGCGAAAAAATTTGATTGCTGTGAATATGTAACTATACGTGCATACATACGTGCATATTGCACCGAAAATAATTTTAATATGGGCTGTTCACAGTTATTTTTGCTAAAGCATAGCAACAACAACAAATGAAACCGTCGTGTACATGTGTGTATGCATGTGGTTATGCCGTCGGCGTCACCATCGATCTCTGTGATAAGGGAGTGCGTGTGTCATAGTTATTTTTGCTGTATGTTATTTATGGCGATGCATGTACATGCGTTTTTGAAGGAGATCTTGTTTGTAAGAGATTTGTGAAGAGATTTGTGCCAAATGGAAGATAAAAATGTGAGTAATAGATTTTGTAATACTGAAAGAGACAATGGAAAAATGTTTAGGTACGTGAAAAATAATATTATTATCCTGAAATAAACATCATATTGGCAATTACAAAATTAACAAAACACATTTTAATTGAAAGTATTTATTTATTAAAAATACCAGCGCATAATGCAGAAATGTAAAATTATTTGTGGCAATATAGAAATTTATTATTAATAATATGTTATACATATAACTATCTTTTTTAATTTTTTTAGTAAAACAATTTTAGAATGGGTCTTTTGTGAGAAGAGTGGCAAATTTTACAAAATATTTCAACGTAAGTATTATATATGAACGGCTGAAATATTTCTCTTAGTTTTCAGCGTTTTCCAATTGTGATATGATAAAATTTATTTGCATTTTTTTGTTTATAGATAATTTTATTTGATTTATTTTCAGAAAAAATTTAATTATTTTAATTTTAGATCACGCAATATTTGAAGGTAAATGTGATGGATATATGAAAAATGCAGTGCTGAATGCCATTTATAAATTACAACAAATAAGTGAGATTTGGAAACAATAGATTTGGAAACAATATTTGTAAGTATTATATATTTCTGAACAAATATATTTTATTTGAAAATCAAGAAATTTTATTTGGAACGCATATATTACGGTATTAGAACAAAATATATTTGCGAACTGACGTTCACATATAAAATACGTGTTTTCACACAAACAAAGCTATTGTTAAAAAGTTTTCCAAATATAATTTATTTAAAAAGATGTTTTCCTTTTTTGAATTTTAGTTTAAATTTTTCCTTGATTTCGTGTTCATAATTGCTTCATAAGTACTTCATAATTAAACCTGCTGTTAGATTAGGCCCATTTGGTCCAATTTTTGTATCGTTTCCTTTATAAACGGTAATATATGTATTAGGCCGGGTCGATTTGTGGGGAGGCAAAAAAGTCGCCCATTGCTCAGTGAAAATCGTATTCTAGGGATCAAAATAAGAAACTTTGCCGAAGGAACCATACCTCTAAAACGCATTCTGATGTCCCGGAATTGATGTTCTTTCTTCTGATGTTCGGAAGAAAAAACAGCCATTTCGCTGATTTTGTCATGTAAAGTGCCAAAAATTGTGATTTTTTTTGAAATGTTTGTATGGGGAATCCCCCAGGTGAGTTCCAGGGGGAGTGCCACTGGCATGGATGGATCGGCCCTCCAAAGTTAGTGGGGTCGGTCATACATTTGGACTCGATTGGAGCACTCTAAATGGGTCAAAGTGGGATTTTTTTCCGGGACATCAGAATTCGTTTTAGAAGTATGGTTCCTTCGGCAAAGTTTCTTATTTTGATCCCTAGAATACGATTTTCACTGAGCAATGGGCGACTTTTAAATCGACCCGCCCTAATATGTATGTATAAATATTGCCTTATAATTTGGTCCAAGGGATATTTTTGTTTTACTAAAATCAAAATAATAAGCGTTTTTGCTCAAAAATAATTGTAAATAAGCTGCTTTCTTTTCACGAAGTATTGCATAAAAATAAATATAAAATATTGTCTTCCATATTCATTTTATATGAAAAATGTAATGTTGACTAAATGGACTCTTAATCTAGGATTCGTACATATTTGATTATCTAACACCAGGGTTAAGAATGTCGTAAGCAGTATAAGCTTTTGTTTTACAGACGTAATTTTTAATAAGTTTTTGTAGTTTTGTTTGCTAACAAAACTTTAAATTTTTATTTAAAAATTTTTAAATCTAAGTCACGATTGATTTTTTTGAGAAAATTATTTTTGATAACTCAATTTATATGAAAAATTTCACTTTCGCCACTTTCAAAACAATCAGTTTCTATTATTAATAATATCTTACATAAATATTTTTTTTAACTTTTAGTACAGCAAATTTTGTATGGATCTATTATGAGAATTTGTGTCGTAGAAGAGTGACTAAATATTTCAGTGTAAGTAAGTATATTCCAAAGATTTGAATATATCTCTTATTTTTCAACATTTTGTGACAGTTATATGATAAAATTAATTTTAATACTTTATCGTATATAAATCATTCTGTTTGATTTCTATTCAAATTATTTTTATTTTAGTTCGCGCAATTGAACTTTATTTGGATATATGAAAAATGCAGTGGGGAATTAAAAATTTACAAATTGCAGCAAATGAGTGAGCATACAAACTATATGATATAATAATATAATATTTGTTTTCTATAATTTATATTTAAATTCCAGCCAAATTCTAGGTTAAAAATCATTAAGGTCGGTTCCGATAAAAATTGTTCATGGACACCAAATAGAGAAACGAATCCCGCTATAGAATCGATACATAACAATACAATATTCGAATAATAGTCAAACTTCATAGTGTGTTGGCCGATTTGTCTTTATACAATTACATATTGTTTTAAATTATAAAATGTTCAAGGTTATCCGTAATATGTATTATATTTTTTTGCATTTTCCAATATAAAATATACACGGGGGAAAATCGTCATTTTTGATATGTTTGAATTGAAAGAAATATATTTGGAAGCGATTTTTTCAAATACTATATATTTGTTAACAAATAAATTTTATTTGAAAATCAAGAAATCTTGTTTGGAACGCATATATTAATATATTAGAACATAATATATTTGCTAACTGACTTTCACAAATAAAATATGTGTGTACCCACAAACAAAGTTATTGTTTAAGAAGTTTTCCAAACATATTTTATTTTAAAAAAATGTTTAAAACTTTGCTTATTTTTTCGAATTTTAGTTAGTTTTTCCTAGTTTTCCTTCTAAACTTTATAGCTAAAAATGTATTTTAATTTATAAATATTCAAATTCATCACTTTTTGTCAATCCATCAATGCAATTTATATTCACGAAAGATTATACGATTTAAGTTTTAATTAAATTTTAAAAACATTTAAAATTTATAAAAAAATTATCTTTGAGCACCTGCAAAACAGAAAACTTGTCTTTCAATCAAGGCATTGATACATTGCCAAAATAATTAAATACAAATTAATCTTTATTTCGGAAATACTTGTTCCAAATAAAAAAATATTAGAATGGGAACATATTTTTGTTTACAACAATATTCTCCCAAACATATAATATTTATGTGTGTCAAATATTATATATTTGGAGTGTACTCTAAACATATGTATATTTCAAGCCGAATATGTTTGGGACAATATACTACAGAAGCGATTTTTTTTCAGCGTGTAACAAATAAAATATTTATTTAGAAAGATAAAGTGTTGTGTTATTGATTTTTCTATGAATATTCAATGATTTCAAAGAAAATGATTCATTTAAAAGAGTAACATTATAATCAATATAATGTAACGAATTGTCCATACATATTTAAAAAAACTGTATTTAAATGCATGTATGCCTTAAATTAATTACCAGTATATTCTTATATCAAGGACAAACATTTTAAATTTTATTACGACAATGTTTTAAATTATATGATATTTTACTAAAAATAAGCACGCGCCATACTTAAATTTACGAAAAAATGTGCTTATTTTAAGACCAAACATAATAAGTTTTATTACCCAAAATTCTTAATTCTATGAAATGCATCCTCAAAACAAGTTCTATTCACGTCATTAAATTAACTATAAAACATTCTTATTTTTATAGCGATTGTCTTTGGCTCGAAATCATTGCCGAAATCTTAAACTTTACGAAAAATTCATTGATTTTCAGTACGCTTTTTTTTTAGTGTAGGTACACGCTGAAAAAAAATCGCCTTTGTAGTATATCGTCGCAAACATATTCTGCTTGAAACATGTATATTTTTAGGGTGCACTCCAAATATATAACATTTGACACATACAAATATTATATGTTTGGGAGGATGCTGTTCTAGACAATACTATGTTTATATCCTAATATTTATACCCTACACCACACTGTGGTACAGGGTATTATAAGTTTGTTTCACGGCAGATGTTTGTAACACCTAAAAATAACACAGCTAGACCCACCTTAAAGTATACCGATCGACTCAGAATCACTAGCTGAGTCGATTTAGCGATGTCCGTCCGTCCGTCCGTGCATGTAAAGTTGTTCGTCGACTACAGGTCGCAATTTCACTCCGATCGTTCTGAAATTTTGCAGTTTAGAGTATTTCGCGGCTGTTAAGATCGCTATGGAATTTGGTTGAAATCGGTTCAGATTTAGATATAGCTCCCATATATATCTTTCGTCCGATTTGGCCCTTTAGTCCTATAGAAGCAGTATTTTACATCCAATCGTTTTGAAATTTAGAATGGTAGAGTTTCTTGATCCATGAACCAACATTGCCGAATTTGAAGAAAATCGGTTAAGATTTAGCTATAGCTCCCATATATATGTTTCGTCCGATTTGGCCCTTTAGTCCTATAGAAGCTGTATTTTACATCCGATCGTTTTGAAATTTAGAATGGTAGAGTTTCTTGATCCATGAACCAACATTGCCGAATTTGAAGAAAATCGGTTAAGATTTAGCTATAGCTCCAATATATATGTTTCGTCCGATTTTGCTCTTTAGTCCTGTAGGAGCTGTATTTTCCATCCAATCATTTTGAAATTTGGAATGGTAGAGTTTCGTGATCCTTGAACCAACACTACCGAATTTGAAGAAAATCGGTTAAGATTTAGCTATAGCTCCCATATATATGTTTCGTCCGATTTGGCCATTTAGTCCTATAAAAGCTGTATTTTACATCCAATCGTTTTGAAATTTAGAATGGTAGAGTTTATTGATCCATGAACCAACACTACCGAATTTGAAGAAAATCGGTTAAGATTTAGCTATAGCTCCCATATATATGTTTCATCCGATTTGGCTTTTTAGATCCAATTGTTTTTATACCCTACACCACACTGTGGTACAGGGTATTATTTAAGTATAAAATGTCCCAAAAGTGAATTTATGTAAACAATTTATACATGAATTACAAAATTTATATATCAGAGTTATTCAATATTACGAGAGTGGTGTAGGGTATTATATAGTCGGCACCGCCCGACTTTAGCCTTTCCTTACTGGTTTTTATTTCCATATGTTATTTCCCAAACAAAGATCTATTTGCGTGAATATATATCTATTCTTTAATTGTTTTAAGTTTTCAGCAATTGAAAGGTAATTTTTAGAAATTTTTAATATTAGTAAAATTTCTTTATAATTAAAAATAATGACTTGGAATAGTTAGAAAATAAAAAAAATGTTTTTCAAATAGAATTATGCCATTTTTAATATGAAAGCATAATTCGAAAACAAGGAAAAACTTAAAACTAAAGTTCAAAAAATTCAGCAAAGTTTCGAAAATCTTTTTTTTTGTAAATAAAATATATTTGGAAATATTCATAAACAATAATTTTATTTGTATTTAAACACATATTTTATTTGAGAAAATTAGTTCGCAAATATATTTTATTCTAATATATTAACATATGCGTTCTAAATACATTTTATTGATTTTCAAATAAAATTTATTTGCTAGAAAATATATAATAATTAAAAATTTGTGTTCCAAGTATATTTTCTTTCGATTCAAACAAATCAAAAAAGGCGATTTTGCCCCGTGTACATGATTTGATATACATATGTAGCTCTACTACAGGGCTCAGTCTTAAATATATTTATGTAAGCCGTATACGCCCAATTTTTCAAACTATTTGTCACCATATAGAAATCGCTCTCAATATATTTTCTAATTTTTTTATATGCCACTTTCTAGTCGATATACATATCTGAAATTTTGCTGTTTGTGTTTTATTTTGTGTTCGGTATGTTCTGATATATGTAGTCCCCACTTAAAAGTAGCTATAAAGATCTTCTGTAAACCATAGGTGCCACATTTTCTAATCAAGTAAAAAATTTGCTAAAAACAGATGGGTTTATGCTTTGATACTGTTAATTTATTTTTGACTAAAATGTTTATAAAATGTAGCTAAATGGTAAAATAAAATATCGCTACAATTTATTTTTTAAAAACCTATTTTTATTGGCAAAATACTAATGGCGATTTCGTTTTTGAAAAAAAATGTTGCACCGTCGATGTTAAATATTTACAAGAAAATATATTCAACTTTTAATTCGAAATGATGTACTCCATCGAAATTAGCTTTACTCCAGTTTTCAGGACAAGGGTGCAGAAAATGCTGCACTTTTTCCAAAAACGAAATCGCCATAAGACAGGTCCGGAAATTTTTGGCAGTTTTTTTCTAACTTAATTAAATAAGAATAAGTACATTTAAAGGAATTCTACATAAAAATGGCGCGTTTGTTCTCCGTTAAACGACGTAAACTTTGTAAAAATCGGTTCAGCCATTTAGGAGCGATTACAAATTTCGCAAAATCCAAAAATGAATTTTTTTATTTTTTTTTTTAAATTTTAAATCCCCATAAAATTTTGTTTCAAAACAAAAACTGATCAATTGTTTAGTCGAAATTTTTTAAAATTCTTTGGACGAAATTGTTTTGATTGCCATTTGGCTATCTGCGAAAATATAAGCGTTTTTAGGCTTTGTGGAGATACTAAGCCAATTCATAGAATTCACAGTAAAATATAGTATAATGGTCTGGGAGGCGGAAGTAAATTTCGACTTCTGGTTCCTCAATAAAAAAGTCTCAGACGTATCCTATCTCCCAGCTCAGACCCACCCGTGTAGCAGTACATTCCCACTAGCATATGAGTCAGAGTTCCGTTCTCCCAGGAGCTGATTTGACACGATTAGAATTTGTGATCGAATCAAATCAATTGCAATAGATCGAAGATCTTTTGAATTTGTTAAAAAAATCCATTGTAGGTTATAACCGAAGGCATATTTTAGGATATGTTATTAAGGGTTTATATTACGTTTTTAATTTGGAAATCGCTTAAATATTTATAAATATAAAGGCCCCAAAAGTTATTTTTTTATTAATTGCAAAACTTTTTGATATTTTGAAAAATATATATTTTTTTCCACTTTTGTAAATGATCCTTAGTGACGTTTGACTTTTGTTATTCGATGCCCTGATATAACGAAATAATTTTAATACAACAAACAGACCACAATAGGGAATGAATAATCAATGAATTAGTTTATATAATAACAGAAACCGATGAATAATCTTCTTCTGTTTATTTTTCCCAAAAAAAATTAAAAATTCATCCCAATTGTGAAATAAATTGCTCTATATTAATCTCTCTAGAAGCTGATTTATAGTAAGTAAACACAAAATGTTAAAGAAATCATCGACCAAGTCAAACGAGGGAAATCATTACGCCAGAGAAACAACGGATCCACTTAAAATATTTTCAATGGAAATACATAATAATTTCTAACAAAATGAAAATAAACACACATTTGCGACGTAGAAGGATATATGTATGTATGTATGTATGTACATTGAAACCAAAAATTTCAAAACATTTGTTGGTCAATTTTTTGTACGAATTTAATGGTTTGCGAAAATTTTCCAAAGCGTCGTCGTCGTCGTATTTGTTCACCTTTGAAATTGTGAAATATTTTCGTTTTGCCAAGAAACGACTATTACGATTCGCGTTTGTTGTGTATTTTTTTTCTCGTTTTCTCCACCTACGTTATTAAAAATCTTCAAGAATCTACATTCAGACATATACATGGTGTATTTATTTATTTGTTTATTGTCTAATAGCATTGCTGCTGCCGCTGCCCCCCACACAGAATTTTTAGATTTGAACATTTTCACATTCAAAAGAAATGTGCTAATTTATTTTTAGCCAAACCAATCGAGAAGAACCACACACAAAAATGAAAATATTTGACGTACGATTTTATTTTGGCTCCCGGCATTCACTTTAATTTGCCATCAGCAGAACGAACACGTTCATTGTGAAAATGTGTTTATTTTTGTGTATTTTCATTTTTAATTTTTCTAGCTCTTCTTTCGGCGGGGTCTTTTGTCAAGAAAAAAATATTCCTCATAAATTACAAATATATTAGGTATGAATTTTGGCTTTGTTGTTGTTGTGTGGTTGTTTCTTTGGTTTCTAAGAAAAATGAGATTTTGTGAAAAATGCTTTCTTGAAAATCATCAACTAAATGTTTTTAAAGGTTTTACGTCATTTGTTGGGAATTTCCTGTTGAAATTTATGTGCTCGTGTTGATATGTAAAGCCCACGAATAGAAAAAATAGCATTAATGTGGGGGAAATCTATTTATTTTCTTAAACGAAATAAACATTTTTCAACATTGTATTTGTGTGTCAGCCATATTTTAAATATTTTTTATATATTTTATTGTTTCTGCAGAATTAATTACGAGTATAATATATATAGACATCATTTATTTCTGTAGTCGAGATATTTTATCTTATCGATTTAGTTATTAATTAAGACTTGTTGGTCCTTCGAGCACAGGCAAACATGTCTCAGTTGTCGTCTATAGGGAAAAATAACTTCATTCCTTAGATTTTTGTTACCTACAAAATGAATTTCATTTATTAAATCCAAAACATTGCATATTTCATCCGTCTGCATATTTTAGTTTGTTTACACTGTGGGAACTTTTCAGCACTAAACGCATTTAAACCGCAATGAATTTTAACACAAATATTAAAACAAAACATAATCACTAAAACAAAGCGTGGAATTCCTACAGAAAAAACTCGGAAACATAAACAATCCAGCACAGACATGAAAAAAAGAGGGGAGAATACAAAAAAAAAAAGCCAAAAATATCTTCAACATGACGCAGTAGGGGGTCAAATCAATTTATATACCTCTACGTATTTGTTGTTCGCGCACTCGTATGGCATGATTAAACAACCAACCAACCAGTCAGTCGCCACCGCCACCACAACCAGCTATGCTCAAGACGACAACCAGAAACCCAACCAAAAACTGGAAATAAAATTTTGCAAAAATAAAAAAACTGACAGCAACGAACTTTTTCGTGCAGTGTGTTACACAGAGATCACGAATGATAGATAGACTGAGAGACGGGCGGACGGACATATAGACAGACTGGCTAACTGACATGAAAAAATCGGCCTACAAGTTTACAAGTTTAGGTGAAACATACCACATGCAGGAACTGCGTCAGCAGCTGTTATTGAAATCGGGCAAAGCCGTCATGAATCGCGCTACGTAAGTTCGTAGTGATATGAGCGTGGGCATGTCAAGCATGTTTTCGAGGTATGGAGTGTGAGTACTTATGACGATGTATCTACTTATACAGCATGTCTGCTGTATTTGTTGCTGCCATGTCGAATAGAAAAAGGGGGTATTCCTCGCACGAGAAGATGTATACATTCATAAATTCTTACATACGTATGTAAGTATATATGCGAAACATATGTTAACTGAGGTTTGAGCTTTGTGATTACATGTCTAGAGTTGCACTTAGTTTTGGTCCTTCGATTGAGTTAAAAAATGCTTCAATTTATTGTAGAGTTTTTATTAAAGGAGTTATGGCCTTTTAAAGTTATTTTAAAATGTTAACCCATATAAGAGTGATACCAAAATATTGTCCTTTTTGGTATATATTGTTCTTATTTAAGGAGCTTGACCGAAAAAATCGGTGGTCCAAAAATATGGTCCTTTTTCCTCCGTGGCTATTATTTGCAATCATAGTGGAAATCGACGTACCCTATTGGACCTGAAACATTGGTTCTTGAAGTATTTTATTTTGCAGCGAACCAGATGAAATTATTTTTTTCAAGAAAGTTATAGTCGGACATATATCCCATCGATTCTGGAAAGTAATGAAGCCACCTACGATTCCATTAGCTTTGGCAAGATTGAAGTGTTGCCATGTAAAAAGTACGCTGGAGTTTGCCATTGAACCGACCTATGTAGACTTCGGAAGGTAAATAGCCAAGCGTATCAGAAGATTTTCCAGCCTACCAAACACTTGAAAATCGCGGTGAAACTTTTAAACTACATACAAATCCTAATAGCTCAGATGAGCTTTGGTGGGAAATTCGAAAGCAATTTTTTGATTTACGACCGTCTCTGTGAAGTGAAAAGATCTTCGACTCTATTAATTATGTAAGAACTATCAATTTTGCCATTGAATATCAGCCTAGTCGTGGATCCGATAAATATCGAAGATAACATTTGTATCATAGAACATAATTTTTTGACTTGTAAGTCCATGTATTGATGTACAGATGTCCGAAATCGAGGTAATTCCGCAGCTAGTCAAGAATATATTATGTAGGAAGTGATTAAATCCATCCACGACACTGGGCCTTTATAGGATTCAAAAGTGTAAAGCTTCTGAGGACACTATCCTCCTTCTTCTGCCTTGCGGATCAGCGTATCTTTTAGCCTAGCAGAGACTTAAAAATTGAAGCGAAACTTCTGATATACAAACAAATACCAACAGGTAACGCTTGGACTTGGTAACGCAATGCACTTTTTTAGGATTCAGAGGAATGGGCTTGGATTATGTAAACTAAGATTTGAAAATAGAAGTGAAACTTGTGATCTACAAACAAATCCCATAATTTAAGTAACCGACAGCAATCTTTTGGATATTCATTGCATCAGGTTAGCTTCGACAGATGTATTTCTAAAGTCATGCATTGATCTACGACTGTCTCTGGGAAGTGGAGGAACATTCTAATCTACAGTTTATGTAAGGTTTGTCAATTGGTCATATCAGCAGATCCCGCTGTCTACAACCAGCTTAATTGACCTATGAGGTCTTTGGATAAGATAAACTATAAATCGGATCAGCGGATTCTTTAATCTACCAGAGTCTTGAAACTTCCAAAGTGAAACTTCTGATCTACAAACAAATTCTAACAGCTGAGGACTCAACAGTATCTTTCTTTGGATAACCATTGCCATTGCATCAGAAGAGCTTTGTGAGAGGAAATTCTAAATTCGTGCTTTGGTTAGCGCTTGACTCTGAGAAGAGGTGGAACACCAAAGTACGAGGATTCTGGAATATAAAGCTTCCCGAGACACTATTCTCCTCCTCTAGATATTAAACCGATATGTTCAGATCAGATCAGCGGATATTGCAACCTACAAGAGGCTTGAGAACATGGAATGGAAGCTTCTGATATGCAAAAAGTATGTCGAAGATTATGATTGTCATTGTACCGGTCTATTCACAATTTGGAATATTTAAAATATCGAGCGGATCACCGGATCTTACAACCCACGAGAGACTTCAAACCGAAGTGGATCTTCTCCCAAACCTCAGCTGAAGTCTTGCTTTGGTTTACGGCTAACTCTGGGAAGGAAAGGAATCTTCGATGTCCTGAATACAAGGTGATTCCACAGATGGTCAAGTATCTGAGAAACTTTTCGCTGCACCCTCGTATATATCCATAGATATACGAGTACATACACATGGATGTACATATGTAGATATATAAGTATATGCAATAGGTTTGTGTATACGATTTTAATGACTAAGAGTAGAGGAGCGCGCGCACTATGGCGCTGTCTGACTCTTGTATTTTCTTGACGTCCGAGGTATTTCCTCACGAAACATTTCACATTTGTTGTTGGCGTTTTCTGTGTTTATTTGAGTTCAAGTATTCGTTTTTGTTGTGTCGAGTGTGTGTGGCGTTGTTGATTTGGCTCCGTAATGTTGTTGTTTCTCTTGGTATGCTTCAACGTCATCTCGTCGTTCGCTTTTATCATTGTCGTCGCCGCCGCCGCCGCTGTTGTTGTGTTAATTATCAAAATGACCTTCTTCTTCTTCGCTACGCTTGGTATAGTTTTCTTCTTCTTGTTTTAGTGCCCCGGCTTGTTATGCATTTTAATGATAATATTTATGATGTACTTTTTTCCAAGCTCTCTTTGTCTCTCACTCTCTCGTTCAGTGGCCCCTAATCACACATACCCTTGCTATCGTCATCGTCCTAGTCCATTGAGGATGACTTCCAATAACAAAAAAAGCGGCCATTTAACACATTTGAAGAGGTTCACACAAGCAAAACAAAAGATACCACCAGAAAAGAAAAATAAACGAGATTTCCAAAGAGTCACCCCGGAATGAAGTCCTATTGTTGTTTGTCCGTCCGTCCCTTCGTGCGTTCACCATCGTCGTCGTCCGCGGCAGTAGAAGCAACAGCTAGAAGCAGGTATCCTGGCGCCGCTGTAATGACTTTTTGTTGTCTGTCTCTCTATGGCGGGCTGTGTATGGGTACGTGGTCTACCATGAGGCATGCAACAAGTTTTGTCTGGATCATGATGACGACGACGAAGATGACTACCCAAGGAAAAACGTTTGGGTGTGTGTTTACGCACAGAGTTCACCACGTACGTCCTCTGTACATATATACATATGTATGTATATACGTATCTGTATATATAAATATATATAATTTTCTGGCATGATTATGTGGAAATCCCGTAAACACTGCTGCTACCCTCTATCTATCTAACCATCATCCATCCGCGTCCGTCAGGTCCGTCCGTTTTGTCTGTGCCTGTTGGCATGAGTGCGTATTGTTAGTTTTTTCTCTGTGTTTCTTTTAAGTTGCGAGTACTTCAGCTCTCAAGAGTTCTTAGCTGGCTGGTGTTTAACGATATGTTTCGTATATGACGTAGTCGGCTTCATCGCACAGTTGTGATCAAAAATGTAGCCAAGAAAATAAATAAACCCTATTTTCGCAATGTTTACATTTTCGATTTTCTTTGTTCCCATGAAGCCTTCCTTCCATTAATCGCTTTCTGGAAGGTAAAACCTTCAGAAGATCTTATTCCCACAGAAAATGTCTATTCTACGTTTATAAGACCTTTTAACGGTTCTCTTTTCGTGCAATAACTTCTTGACCTTGGCCCATCTTTACGAAGCCTTAGGTTAGGTTAGGTTAAAAGAGAGGAGACGCTTTAACATATCCTAAGGTTTCCTAAACTAACCCAAAGGTAGGATACCTATTCCATATCTTTCTTTCCTAAAATACCTTTGAAATTAAATTTCATTATTCTATTAAAAACATTCAAAGTCTCACATTTTCCTATGAAACTCCTAAAGAAGATTTTTGAACGTATTTTTCTCTGGAAGACCCCGACTTCTTTCTCTATACTTAGGAATTTCTAATGGTATTCTATCTATAGAGAACCTTCGAAATATTTCCTTTTTAGAAGAGTCTTCTTGCTACTGAAAATCGTTAGAAGGTTTAAATTTTCTATAAACATTCTGAAGAGCTCCTTTCTTCGAAAGATGTAGATTCCCTAGGAAAGAGATTTTAATACAAGAAGATCTTCGAAAGGTCTTACTTCCCTAGATAAACTTTTAATGGGATCATTTCCCTTGAATACCATCGAAAGAGCTCCTTTCTTCGAAAGATCTAGATTCCCTAGGAAAGAGATTTTAATACAAGAAGATCTTCGAAAGGTCTTACTTCCCTAGATAAACTTGTAATGGGATCATTTCCCTTGAATACCATCGAAAGAGTTTCTATCTCTAGTAGACTCTCTAGAAGTCTTCATTCGTTAGACATCTGATTGGAACGGAAATAAGACCTTTAGAAGCCACCATTCTAAGCAATGAAGTATAAGCAAAATACCTTATTTTAAGTCCCATAAGCAAAATACCTTAACTTCTACCTTGATACATTCTGCAACGTCTCATATCCTTAATGATCTCCGAAGGCCTAAAGATCTTCGAAATTCATTTTTCTCAGAATGTTTTAATTTCCAATACACAAGGAAAATACGTTGCCTTCTACATTGCGAAACTCTGAAAAAGTCTCATATTTTCCTGAAGGATCTACGAAGGCCCAAAGAAGATCTTCGTCTGAAGAGTCTTCTTGCTACTGAAAATCGTCGGAAGGTTTTCATTTTCTATAAACGTTCTGAAAAGTTTCTTTGAAAGATCTATTCTTAAGGCTTACTAGCCTAGATCAGTTTGTAATGGATTCGTTCCCCTGAAGACCTTCGAAAGGATTTAGAACTCTTGTAGATTCTCTAAAAGTCTTAATTTTTCGACCTTTAGAAGTCATCGTTTAAGGATTTAATGGAAGCAAATATACCTTGCCTTCTACGTTGCTAAACTCTGAAACAGTCTCCTATTTTCCTAAATGATCTTCGAAATGTATTTTTTCTCTGGCAGACTCCGACTTCTGCTTCTACTGCTATTCTATCTATGCAGAACTTTCGAGATACTCTTTTCTCTACAGAAAATCGTCAGAAGGTTTTCCTTCTCTATAAATATTCCAAAGAGTTTCTTTCTCTTCTTTGCAAAAATGCTTGTATTGCTAGAAGATCTTCTTTCCTCAGATAAACTTGCCATAGACTTCCTTCCCAGCTAAAGGAGGGGCTCGACCTAATTTCTTTCCTTGTAGACCATCTAGTCATTTTTTGAAGTCATCATTCTATGGGATGGGGAACCATTTATAGGTTTATTAGTCCAAAGTACCTTTCCAAAGCTTACTACGAGTATAAAAAACATCTTTGGAGGGGCTGCTTTCGCAAGATAAACTTGTTAAGGGTCTCCTTTCCTAGATACATTTGTAATGGGTTTCTTTCACTAGAAGACTTTCTACATTCTAAAGAGATCCATGAAATCTTCTATGGACTGCTTTTCATGCGAATGATCGTTTATTCCTAAAATACTTCATTTCCTTTCCAGATTAAGTAGTTGCCTTCCAATAATATCTTTCTCCTTAGATAAATTCCTTCCTAGATAAATTTGTAATGTGTTTTTTCACTAGAACACCTTCTTTCTTTAGTTGACCCTCTAAAGACCTTAGACCAGTTACTGAAAAGCAAAGAAGACCTCATTTTAGGCAACGTTTCGATTTGTTTTAAAAAATACATTTTAAACAAATTCGGAAGGTCTTCTCTTCACAGGAGATCTAAAGGTCTATAGAATACTATCGAAATATCTCCTTTCCTTAGACAAATTCTCTTCCGAACGGTCTTGCTTCAATTAAAAAATCTTCCTTTACTAGAAAAGTCTACCTTCCTTAGACCTTTGAAAGGTCCCCTATGGGAAGATGATATTCTGAGACCACCCACAAATGCTTTTGAAAAGTTTTTTGGATAACAAAGACATTTATCCTTAGACTAATCCTTTTCGTACAGAAAATCAATGAAAGGTCTTGTTCCATTTAAAAAATCTTCCTTTACTAGAAAAGTCTTCGTTCTCTAGACCATTTAAAGGTCCTTTATCGGAAGATGATTTTCTGAGACCGCCCCCACAAGACTTTCGAAAAGATTTCTGGGTAATGAATAGCTTCTTGGGAAAAAGAGCAGCAACGAAGAAGACATTTTTCCCAAAGTCTGCTAGGTGTAGAGGATATTTCGAAGATCGTGAGAAAAGAAAGTATTTGTAGGGAGAAGAAGAAAACCTTCCCAAAGTCTAGATGATATTTCGAAAGTCGGATGGGGAATCAGCACTTATATGTATGGAAGAATATTAGTCAAAGGTATTGGTATGGAAATAAAAAGTCTATCGAAAGGAGATTTGTATAAAGATCTGTGTCGAATGTCACATATGGAAATTAGACCTATTGGATCGAAAATTTAGGAATTAGAATTTTAAAGTATTTTATAAGACAATTAAGACAATTGAAGGCAGAAATAGAAGACACCTTTGTTTAGATAGCAATCAAGGGTATCCGAACTAACCTAACCGATATCCGGGACCTACAAAATTTCTATCGACAATCTATTTGTGCTTTTATATTTTCCACTACTGTAAATCACTGTATCTCTTTCACAGTGGCGGTGTGTGACCGCTTGAGTGGGATAGGGATTCCTCTCTTTTGTTTGTTTGAAGTACTTCTTATTTGTTGTTGTTTTTTTTTTTGAAAATAAAAAATAAAATTCCCAAGAAATTCTTAAAATATTCCCCGAATCACTTCACACACACAAAACAAAATTTTTTCAATTTTTGTTTGGGAGCGTTTTTGAGATGTTTTTCTTGCTTTGTTGTTGCTATTGTGTCATCCCTTCCACTGATCGATATGAATCTGATCTTTTGTTTTGACTTTGTTGTTTGCGACGCCCCGGTTTTTTGTTTGTTATTTGTGGTGGATTTTTAGAGAAATCACCTAAATAATTCTTTTCTTTTTATGACTTTGGCGATGATATTTTCTGGTTTCGCTGTCATTATATTTTGTTGTTGTTGTTGTTGTTGTATACGGCGATAAAAATAGATGGAGAATTCCGATAAAAAATAAATATATACAGACAGTAAAAAAATAAATAAATATAAAATAAAATAACACTCACTTAGTATAGAGACGTGTTTGGATGGAGTGGGGGAGGGAGGGATTGAAATGAAAATATTTCAGATTGTTTTGCAGTGTTGTCTCCTCAGGTTTGGTGCTTGGTAGATAGATAGCTAGCGGCAGTAGGTGGATGGCTGGATGGATGCCAGTCGTGGAAGTGATCCGTTTTTTTTAACAGCGAAGCTTATTCACAACACATTTTTATATCCTCTTGTTGTTGTTATTTTTTTTTTGGCCTATTCTGATTATTAGCCCAAATTCTTTATAAAATCCCACATTTAGCTAATTTTTTGGAAATTGACTTTTTTCCACAAATTTTCATCATTCATTCACACTTTGTACTTTGTACCGGAGAATCACAGAATTATCCGTTTTCTGGGATATGAGAGATCTTTTATGGTTATGATTTTGTTGAAAAACACTTTTCAAACAATTTTCAAAATTTTCTTTAAATTATTCCATTTATTTTGCTTTTCTTCTTTCACCTTTAACGTATTTATTTCATTGATTTATTTCTTCTTCTTTTTCTTGATATTTCTTCTTTTTTTATTTACACAATTTCTTTCTTCACAAATTAATATTCAATTGCATTTTTTTTTTGAAAACAAAATGATTATTCAAATTCATTACCGCACAAAATTGTTTTACATTCGTCTCGGCAAAAACAAATGGTATTTGTAGTATCAGTTGCGGCTAATCGCCGAGCGAAAATAATAACGAGAAATACAAATAAATAAAACAGCTAAAAAGCGACAAAACGCGCGCGTTCTACGGAATCAACAGACATTGCCAACTCAAAGTACGATCAACAACTGGCTGGTTGCTTGGGCTGCTACCGTAATCGCTCGCTTGCTCGATCGACTGTTGATCATACAACACCAGCAACAACAACAACCCAGGCAGGCAACCAAACCGACACGATCCCTCTGTGTGACGGACGAACCGACCAACCGATAGTCAGGCACACAGTCAGTCAGTCACACACACAGGCGTTTCTACCATTACTAACACCACCACCTCCTCTACACCAGCTAGCACTAAACAACAACATCGTCGTCGTCTTCACACAATCAGGCAGTCAGACTGCCGCCGCCTGACAGACCACAACAACATATAGAGTCAGTCCAAGAAACGAACGCCACCAGGCAGGCAGGCACTAGCGCTAGCACCACTCACACACCATCCATCCAAATCCCCCCAAATGGTTTGCTCAAAACAGATGGACGGACGGATGGGTGGACGGACGAAAGAACAACAAGACATTCATATACCAACGAACGAACATTTAATAACGTAATAGATTTGCTCTATCTGCAAGTATTTACCCAGCGAGTAGCTTTATCGTAGTCTAACCAGCTCTCTGGTCACACAACGCGTTAAACTCTAGACACCTAGTCACACACAAAGTCAGCGCTAGTCAGTCCATTCACTCACGTCGTTGGCGGTGTGGTTCAGCCACTATCTTAAATATGTATGCTTGATCGATTGAGCGAGCTATTCTTTGTATGGTCGCGCTGGTTCGGCTATGTAGACGGTGCAGACTATGTGATTTTACAGCAGGGTGCTCATTTATAACTTCAGGACAGACGACCTGAGATTTTAGGAGCCCATTAGACTCTACACGAAAGTATCCAGGGGCGAATGGTATCGATATCATTTTAATTCTTCCATTAGAGAGTATGGATTACGACGACTCTATAACATAGAGTTCTGCAACAGGTCTTGTCTAAGACCAAAGTGGGTCTGTTTTTTGATATGGGATCCTTGAATTACACTCTTTTCTTATAAGCCCCTCGAGGGCCTGTTATCTACAGAACAAACTCGCAGTGTTTCCCTTTCTCTAGACGCATTTGAAACATCTGTTTTTTCAAGAAGAAATTGGGAAAGTCCTCTTTCCCTTGAACGTAAAAAGATCTTCTTTCCTTCAGAATTAAATCTTATTTGCCACAAATAACTTTAAATGGTGTTCTTTCCTCTGAAGGGTTTCGAAACATCGTCTTTCCCTACAGAACTTTCGACTATGTATCTCATTCCTTAGATCTTGGGAAGGTCTATGTAGTCATCCACAAAAGACTTTCGAAATATCGCCATTTGTAGGTTGTGCTGGCGTAGAAAACCTTCAACGACATAATTCCTTAGACCTTTGAAAGGTCTATAAAGTCATCTACAAATGACTATCCACAAAGACCTTTCCTTATGAGTCTCTAGAGTATACTGTTGATAGCAGTATTTACATTACAACTTTCGACGATCTCATTCCTTAGATCTTGGGAAGGTCTATGTAGTCATCCAGAAAAGACTTCAAAATATCGCCATTTGTAGGTTGTGCTGGGGAAGAAAACCTTCAACGACATTTTCCTTAGACCTTCAAAAGGTCTATAAAGTCATCTACAAATGACTTTCCACAAAGATCTGTCCTTATGATTCTCTAGAGTACACTGTTGATAGCAGTATCTACAGTACAACCTTTCAATATCCTCCTTGGAAGAATCTCGTTTATCTAGTAACATTCGAAATATTTTCGTTGGCTTATGAAGGTCTTCTTTGCCTTGACGAATTTAGAATTATATTCTATTTCCCAAGAAGAATTTAGAATGGGTTTCTTTTCCTTAAAGAATTTTGAAAGGTCTTCTATCTCTACAAAACCTTAACTCATTCCTTAGAATGATCTATAAGTCATTCACAAAATCCTTTCTAGGGAAATATTGCCATTTGTAGGTTTCATTGGCTATAAAACCCTTCCTAAAACCTGCTGGGTAAACAATGGGAAAAATTTCCTTTCTCTAGAAACATCCGAAAGATCTCTTTTTCCTTGAAGAATTTAGGAAGGAATTATTTTCCTTGAAAAACGTCGAAAGGTTTTATGATATCGCTCTAGCTCACCGGCGGCTTAAGATAAAGCCGATATATTTTGGGGATATTCACTAAACAAAACAAGCGGTCAACCGCAATATTTTTTTTTACCCGCCCTATTATATATGTTTTTATTGTAGAATCGTCCATTGACATTTGTCCCAATTGTAGAATCGAAAGTTGAAAAAATTATAAACAGAAGAACTCCTTTTTGAGGAAAAATTCCGTTGCCGCAATGAAAAGCGAACGTTTGTTAGACTTTGGAAAATTTGTTGGTTGCGATAATTTTTATTGAGTGTAGTGCGTTTAAGGTTCGTTGACTTCGCCCCCATTTACTAACTATTCGTATTTCCAGAATATTTTAGAACCCGGTTTAGCATACTTGCATCTTACATCTCACCTTAGGTGACCCTGGCTCCCACGTTTCTTTTACGGCACTTCTCCGGGTAACTCCATCCATAACTGTTGAATACTTTTTAATTTGTTTATGGCTATGGTACTTATGTGTATATTTTGTGGGAAGTGGTAGATAGTGAGTGCATATGCTGAGAGTATGGATGGATGCAGGAATACCGAACACACCACAATTCTTATTGTGTATATGGTGTTGTTGCTGCCATGTTGCATGTATGTAAAGGGGTTTTCAAGAGGTGGGCTTTGATGTTGAGCTAAAAAGTCTCATGTACATATTTCATTGTCCAAATTTTCTAGGGTCCAAATTCCAAAGACTCTGCTCCATAGATTCGGTTGGATACTGCGATAGTATGTGATCAGACTCACTTAGGAATATTGTCCCTTAAATATATATGTTTCTTCAACCAAAAATACCTTAAGTTGCCAGACGGTGACACCAGCTAAATACTTAGATGCTAGCTTCACAATCGAATAAGAGTCCAGAGTATCCAAACTTTCTTTCGAGAGTTTGCAGTACACATAGTTTCCACAGGTTCTGCAGAGTTCGTTGGTAGAAAAATGCAATACCATTGCGTGCCTTCTCACCAGACAATGACCCATCATAACAAACATGATTAATGATACTTCCAGTCTTTTTAAGAATAGCAGATTTCCTTTTAAATTTTAGCTATTCAGTATATTTCTGGAATGTTTACTGTCTGATGAGTAGCGCAGAATTAGTTTACTTTCCCTGCAGAATTAGTTAGCCTTTCCACCTCATTTGCACTACAATTGCCTGGAAGATTCGCATATCAGGTTGATTTTGAACTATTTAGACATCTCGTTAGGAGGTATGTGGGCTATTATTGAATTCAGGAATACAGAATCCAGGGATTTAAAGGAAATTGAGCGATGGCCTGGGTTATATAGACTTTGAAGGCATTATCATTGCGGCTTATTAGTACTACGGCTTTGGAAAAACCCACAAGAAAAAAAAGTCTCACATGCTTTGGGTCACATTCTGAACGAAGTCCAGTCGGTGAACAAATTGTATGATAACGCTGATTTGATGATTTTCAGCCAAAATCTAGACCCTTTGTAAACGCTTCGAAGTCCTGGCAGGGAATAAATTTTTTGATCATAAATTTATTTTTATAATGAAAAACAGATTTTGTTAGATTTCTGCCAGAAACTGTAAACATCGACCGGCCCCAATTGGAAAACCCTATACATGCTAAAGAAAATGTATGCAGTATATGCATTTCTTTATGACCGTAAATACTCATTCATGCACAATTTGGTTATTCGCTGTTCGTTGGTGTAGGAAAAAAGAGCCAAACAAAAAAAGAATTGCTGTACGTCGCTGTCGCATCGTGGGGCCACCGTATCGTATGTTGATTGTCGTTACGTAGACGTCGCCGTGTCCCCATATGAGCACTGAACTTGGTTTGCTGGTCGGTTGTTTGGTTGGGCGACATGTTGTAGACATTGTGTTGTCGCCGTTTCAATTGTCGTTGATGTTGTTGTTGTTGCTTTTGCTTGGCTGCTCGTCGACTTATTGGCATTATGCATAAGAATGGATAAACATTCAACCGTACATATATAGAAGGAGACAGTCATGTACATACATGCATATGCAGCTATATATGTACGTTAGTTTGCTTGTATCATGCACTGTCACTGTGATTGTTTTGTTTTTGTTGCCGTTTTTTTATTTACATTTTCTTTTTTCCTACAGAACACACTCACTCACTCTCACATGCACTCATTCGCTCGCCACACTCTTTGGCTTATTGCGCGCTGCGTTGCATTTTATCTATCTGGCATGGCTTTTCTTTTTTGTTTTGTATATTTGCCGTTTTAGTTGCTGTTGTTGTTGTTCTTGTGCATGACCAACTCAGAGGGAATTCCTTGGTTGATGGGGTTATCGAGTAGCGCGCACGAGATATAGACAGAGAGAGAGAGGGAGAGGGACATGCACTTTTAATGATGATCTTAAGTAACTGCGACTGGAGTGTGTTATGAATGTGTAAAAGTGAGTGTGTGCGTGTGTGTATGTTTTGCTGGCTATAAGTATTGCTGTTGGAATATACCTGCGTGTTTACCTTGTGTTTTTGTTTGTTTGCCGCTCGTTCCTTCTTCTTCCTCTTCCTCTTCGTCGTAGTCGTCATCGTCGTCATTTAAAGCGGATAATGATTTTAAATCTTTTACTTCGTTTGAAGGGAGATTATTTTACGTTAATTGTCTTCACATGTGGGAAACCCTATGGCTGTTGTTGTCGGCATTTATGTTGTACGTATTACGATTTTTTACGTGTGGTGTGACGCAGCGCTCTTCCATCACTCTCGCTCATCTAGTTTGCGCGTTGTCGCGGTCATTACATTTTGATTAAATATCATTTTTTCTTGACGTTTATAGGTTGTTTTGCATATGATATGCGTCCATTCAGACATATGTATGCATGTATATGTTCGTTCGTTTGTTAAATTGATTTTAATTGAATTGGACTGAGGGTTAAGTGTTATATTGCTGCATATTCGACTGAATATACAAGAAAAATTAGTAGTCGGATAAATATTCAAATATGTACATTGAGGTGTAACGAAAATGAATGGCTTCTTATATCCATTCTTATATCCAATTCTTATATCCAATTCTTATGGTTCAGAAGCTGTTAAAATACGGATCCCCAAAAATGTATTTAACTGAGATTGGTGCTCCAAGGATGCCAGTTTTTGATACGTAGGGCATTTGTAACACAAACGAATGCAATATAAATCCGTTCTTAACGAAATTTGTCACAGATCTTTATTTTGCCACAAGGACGATCCCTAATGACATTGGAGGTACACATAGGATATTTACCTTCCTTCCTATCTTTGAGGAAATATTGTACAGAGTATCTTATTTGAGAAGAAAATACATAAATATATGTACAGGGCTTTCCAATAAGAGTGATATGATTTCTTTGAAAAAAACACACTTATTGTTAAGGAAATTCAAAAGTTCTTTATTTAATATAAAGTACAATCGATACAATAAAGTTCTAAATAAAACGTCACTCAAATGGCCTCCACGACTTCTTCTGCAGAAACGAATTCGATGAACCCAATTTTCGAACACTTTTTCCACAAAATCAAGTCGTATGTCATGAATGGCACGTTCAATATTGGCTTGTAAAGCTTGAAGGGAGTCTGGTTTATTTCGAAAGACCAATGACTTCAAATAACCCCACAAGAAATAGTCTAATGGTGTTAAATCACAACTTCTTGGAGGCCATTCAATATCACAATTTCTTGAAATAATCGAATCTCCAAACTTTTCTCGCAACAGTTCAATTTTTTAATTTGCTGTGTGGCACGTAGCCATAATCGGTCAATGGCAAAAAGATAGCTCTTAACGAGAGCTAAAATATTGCTAATGGATGTCAAGGTCGTAGGTCGACTGGAAAGTGTTTTTTTTGGATTTAAATCTGATCGGGAATCGGTCAATGGCAAAAAGAGAGCTCTTAACGAGAGAGAAAATATTACTCATTGGTGTCAAGGTCATATACCGACTGGAAAGTGGTTTTTTGGATTTAAAAAAATGAACTTAGCGCACGAAAAGTTGCAATTGGAGAACGATTATTTTGATAATAATACTGAATAATTTGTGAACGTTGTTCTTGCGTATATCTCTCCATGATGAAATTGTAAACACTACTGAATACAATGAAAAACAAATGACAGATCATGACATGTTACAAATGGCCGAAACGTCACGTCAACCCGTTACATATATGCATATTGACTGTATAAAATACCGGTTAATATTTAGATATAGCCCCATATATGTATACGAGTATTTCCATACCTTAGTGTAACTCCGATTATGTCATGAAAACTGACAACTTTCAAGAAAATCAAGCCACCCAGTCTTTGGACCTCAAAATTATAATATAGATTTACTTTATATTGTAATTCATATACATAAATAAAAGATATAATAAATTTCGATATATCGATAACTGCCTCAGTAAGTTATCTATAAAAATCATGTTATTTTTTATTGAAGGCAAAAGTAGAAACAACTTTTATACAAATTAATTTAATAAAAGAAATAATAATTATGTTATCGAATATATGTCGATAATTTTTTTACTTATCGATATCTCGATTAGCTACAGTAGGCTTAAGTTTGAAAAAAAAAGATTTTTTGGCGTAGCAATGGATACAGAGTTTCTATAACTGTTTTAGTTACCGTTAACTGCCGTATGTATCCATAACTTCTTAGTTATCGATTGTTGAAATTCGAAAAAAAATTATGTTAATTTTCATTTAAAGCAATATTGAAAATTAAATGTATACAAATAAATTAATTAAAAAAATAATCAAATGAATAACTAAAAAAAGTAGAGGAGAAAATCGGTAATCCGAAGTAACTTTGATCCGCGTAGCCGTCTTTGGACATACATACTCCAGAGGAGAAAACCATAAGCACGACCGAAGCCCGATAACCAAAAAAATACTTTTGTCCGCATAGGTCCTACTTTGGATATTTTGATAACTCGCAAATTAGCGATGTTGTTTTCCTCAGATGAGTTCATAATAATATAAAAGTTAAAAAAACTATTTATTTAATCTTCAATTTCGATAACTAAGGTAGTTATCGAAAATCTTATTTGTATTTTTCCGTTTTTTCATAGTTGAGCTCATTTTACAAAAAAATTTAATATTTTTTCGTTTTAACGCACTGAAATTATTAAATTAATAAAAACTACGACCTCGTGAGGATATCAAAATGTAGTGCTATGATAACCAATAGAGTGAAGTATATACCAATGATGTACACCTTCGAGAGGAACTTTGCTACTAAAATACTTGCCGAGAAGAATGAGTTGGCAGAATACGGGAAAGTATAAACCATCTCCACTTCTACACAGAATGTTCGACGCATGATTATAAGGTTGGCTTCGGAGTACACTGTAAGAATATACTTATATATCACGAGCAGTGTATATCAGTGCGAACCTACATTGGTCTATGTGAGTTGAAAAAGCTGGCTGCCACCCTAACCTAAACACAATCATCTACTGGGAAGTTTAGCCAGACTAAAAAGGGATTTTTTAAATTCGATCTTTTTAGGATTAAAAAGGATACATATTGTAGCACTACCAAATCCAAATAGGGTAGGATCACTATCGTGAAATTTTATGTTCATACATTTGGAGGTTAAATGGGTCAAAATGGGGTGCATGATATGATAAATATAGCGTGATCCATTTCGAGGTTTCCTACTTTTTTAAAGAAAAAAAAACACAGAAAATTCAAATTGAATGGGGAATGTTTATTATCATCATAAAGAACATTCTTTGGCATTTAAATTTTGAAGATTATGTCTATCAAATGGCTACGTCTCAGATGGTCCATCCGTTGAGTCCAATTTTCGATAACTCGTTCGAGCATTTCGACTGGTAACTGGCGAATGACACGTGTGATGTTTTGCTTCAAGGCCTGAATCGAAACAGGGTTTGTCCGTATAATCTTTAGACTTTACATATCCACACAGGAAAAAGTCTAACGTTGTGATATCACACGATCTTGGTGGCCAATAGACCGGCCCAAAACGTGAAATTATCTGCTCACCTAAGTGTTCTCTCAATAAATCCATTGATTGATGCGATGTGTGGGAAGTGGCGCCGTCTTGTTGAAACCAAATGTCGCCGAGATCACGAGCTTCAATTTCAGGCATCAAATAGTCGGTTATCATGACACGATAACGGTCTCCGTTCTCACCGGCATCATTTTTGAAGAAATATGGACCGATGATGCCACCGGCCCACAAACCACACCAAACCGTTGTTTTTTCTGGATGAAGTGGTAGCTCTTGAATCTCTTCAGGTTGCTCTTCGTCCCAAATGCGACAATTTTGCTTGTTTACATACCCATTGGGCCAGAAATGGGGCTCATCGCAGAATAAAATCGGATCTTCTTTGATCTTTTCAAGAGCCCATAGAGCAAAGCGATGTCGCTTGGGAAGGTCGGGCGGCTTCAGTTCTTGCATAAGCTTTATTTTGTATGCTTTCAATTTAAGATCTCCACGTAAAATGCGCCAAGTCGTTCCATACGTCAGTCCAAGTTGCTGCGAACGGCGACGAATCGACTCTCCACGGTCTTCGTGTACACTCTCAGCTACGAACGCTACATTTTCCTCACTGCGTGCTGGACGTGGTCTATTCGGTCGAATATTATCCAATGGGTGTCAAGATGGGTGATGGTGTTGCGAATAGTACGCTCAGTAGGCCGATTATGTTGACCATAAGTTGAGCGAAGTTCACGAAACACATTCCTCACAGAACATGAATTTTCGTAATAAAGTTAAACGATTTGTAAACGTTGTTCAGGCGTAAGTCTTTCCATGATGAAATGCCGAACAATACTTAACAAAAATAACATGACAGCATGACACGACTCACACGTGATCTGTCAAAAAAGGCTATTGAAAAAAGTATCTCTACTTGAATCACCCTAGTCACAAGCTTTTGTGTGAGGGTAGTTCTTGCGAAATAGACTTAGTACACAAAACAATGGTAAATGGGACAAGTTGGGATAAATATTGTACCAGTGCTAAAATCTGGAAATTTTTTGTAATGATAACCCTTATCCTACATACATAAAGAAGAAAACTAATGAAACCTAGTTTCTGTTTAGAAGCTATACTCTAATTTAATAAACCTACTACCGAATTGTTTAAACAATTTTATAGGTCTCCTATATAACAATCTTCCGATTTGATATCTAATGCTATGAATGAAAACAAACATTTATTTGTTATTTTTTATCAGGGTGGTGCAGGGTATCATATAGTCGGTTACAGCCGATTCTAGTCTGTCTTAGTTGTTTTTTTTTTTTTTTGTTAAAATTCCATTATATTTTTTAGCCATAAGTTGATTCATTTCCTAAAATTGTTTTGCTACGAAATTCCCACTATTAAATTAATATAAAATAAACATTGTGTTTTGCGTTTTAAATATTTTGTTTTCATTGTTTAATTGTTTTCGTTCCAAGATTTTATCGGTAGATTTGTGTATATCTGCGGGGTATTTGGATGTTATGGTCAATCAACACCTTAGCTAATTCAACAAAAATGCATGTCTGTCTGTCGTAGAATACATATCTGCTGCAGTTCAAAGCAATCATCCAGACAATAGACATTAAGTTAAAGATATACTTTAATCATACATATATTCGGACGCATGTACATTTTTATATATATATATATATGTATATATAAATAAATCTCTGTATATATAAGCAATCAATTGAAGTGGGTTGAAAAAATAGCAAAACAAATCTAACAATCTAAACATAAGTGAATAAATTCTCTAACCTAAAAGATCAATAGACTACATATCTATATAGATACTGATATATATGTATGTACATATTTATCTACCATATGTTACTTTCGGTGTATGTAAATATGTAGATTTAAATATTTGTGTGTTTCTACAATTAAAAAAAAATGCTCAACATCAAATAAGGCGAAATAAAAAAAATAAAAAACAAAAAATAGAATCTAAACACAAATTCCTATCGTCAAACGAAACCCAAATGGCGCTCACTTCAAGTGTTCAGTGTTCTGCCAAATGAACACTGAACACACCACATACCGGTCGTTCGGCGGCGGGCGACGGCGGTTAGCGCGCGGCGGCACTAACACCACACACAACACAACAACAGCTTTGCCGCTGCCGCCGACGACAACAAGAACAACTCAATTGAAATAGAAAAAATTTGCTAAAAATACAAATTGAAATCGACAACAAAAAATCGAAATAAATAAATAAATGAACAACGACGGACGACGATGGTCATACCGAGCGACAACAAAAACAATAGCAACAGCAAATCTCATATCCGCACAGCAAAACAGAATTTTAAATAGTCGATCGCTATTTTCGAATATTGTATTGTGTGTTTGTAAGCATTTTTTGCGCAAATGCCAACAACAAAAGCGGCAAAAATAAACAATAAAAAACTGACGTAGTTCTGTTTGAATAGGAACGAGTGTCCGTCCGTCCGTCTCTATGAACGTCCATTCGTCCATATCTCATCCGCAAATACTTTGATCTGAGCAGACAGCGATCACTAGAACTAAATTCAAAAGCTGATATAGCTGTTGGTGGGGGACTCTGATGTGGATGCTGATGCTGAAGATGATGATGATGCGGTTCGTTCTCTCTTGGCACTTCCCTCAGTCCCCGGCTTTTTTTTTGCACCACCAGCCAAATGTTCTTCATCAGCAATTTGTGATCTCAAATAGCCAAAGCAGTGAATTTTATTTATTTTTTCGTTTTTTTTTTTGCATTCGCAAAAAATTATTTAAAATTACGGCAACTACCACTGGCTCACTAATTGCTTGTTTTGTATAACAGATTATTCTAATACTGTAGAGCTGCCGCCTTTTTTAAGTTGTCTTTTTTCTTATTTCGTGTTGGCAACTCTATTTTCGTTTAATTATTTGGCAAATGTTGGCGTTTTATTTTAAACTACACCAATCTATCTCTAGCAGTGCCAGAGCAGCTGAAAAAGTTGGCTGCTCTGGCTTAACGTACGACGTTGTCATTTGTTTTAAGTTTATAGCACAATTATTTATAGAGTGACTACGACGACGACAACAACGACGACGACTTTTGGGGCATTAGAAGAAATGTGCAAATTCCTTTGGAAAAAAATGCAAACTTAAACGATTTGAAAGCACTGAGGGGTGAAAAGACAGATAAACACCTCAGGCAGACAGACATTCAAAAGTTTTGTAATCTGATAAACTGTCTATGATATCAATAAAAATTCGGTTTAATTTGAAGAATTTAATAATTGAATACTTTATGAATTGAAAACTAGTACAATTTACTGATAAGATGATTGGATAATCTATTAAACGACTAAAAATATATAGCGTGATCCATTTCCAGGTTCCCTACTTTTTTAAAGAAAAAAACACAGAAAATTCAAATTGAATGCATTGGCGTAGCAAAGGATTTTTGCTGGGGTGGGCTATAGCCCCAAGAAGAAAAGTTTGATTTTATGCTTTCAAATTATTCACGGATGAAATTGTAAGAAATTAATTCATATTGAAATCAGATTTATTACAACTTTCTATGATAAATTAATATTTTACATAAACATGAATTCGGTCTTTTAAAATAACAATTGTTTAAAAACAATTAATACTAATAATTTTATTAATTAATTAAAGAGGAATTAAATATTTTATAATGAACATAAAAACTAGTAGTATGGAATAAAATATAATAGGAATAAAAAATTAATTATTCTACTCTTTAAAAAAAAAGAATATCAGAAACAATTTTACTATTTCGTTTTTGATATTTAAAATGGTCAAATTTCAAAATGGATCTTGGATCATTGTAGATCTTAGTCATGTGCCATCGCATCGATCACGCGCCATCGCATCGATGTCCTTCACAGCCAGAAAAGTGTGGAAGCCTTATTGAAACTTACAAACTTTTAAAGAATTTGGATAAATATTTACCAAGATTTTGTTTTTATTCGATCTTTTTTGAATCAACATTTTATGTGCATATTTCTATCAACTATTTCTTTCTCTGATTGGCTTATTGTCGTATGAGTTTTGAAGATATTTTTAGCACAATAGTTTCTACAATTAGCGATTCCTTATCAATTTGCAGGTTACTTCAATAATCATCAATAAATTCAGAAGTTCCATTCAAAGCTTTACCAAACAATTTACTGCTTTAGTTAGATGAAAACTTAAATCTGTTCTCCAATATTAAAATGCTATCGTATCATCAGGCAAATCTACATATTGGCCTTTAACTAATGTTGAATTAACCGAAACAAATTTGGTAAGCATTTTGTTGGCAGCCCAGCTGTTTAAACGAAAACAGCTGGGCTGCCAACAAGTTCATGTCAAACATGTTCAGTTTGCTCTATAATATAACCATGTTCAGTTTGCTCTATAATATAACCATGAATCGACTTACAAACGAACAACACTTACAGATTATTTAAGTTTATTTCACTTTGGGCGCGGTCAATTGGCCGCATAGATCGTGCGATTTGACGCCTTTAGATTATTTGTTGTTGGGCTACGTTAAGGCTCATGTCTGTAGGGACAAATCCGCAACGGTTGACGCACTGGAAGCCAATATTGAAGAATTTATTCGTGAGATACCGGCCGATGTGTTGGAGAGAGTATGCCAAAATTGGACCCAGTGTATGAACCATTTGAGGCGCAGCCGCGGTCGACATTTACATGAAATCATCTTTAAACATTGGTTTATATAGACCGTTCTCGACTCAAACAAAAATTTCATACATTTCTCTAAATTTTATGTGTTTTCTTTTAATCAAATCCGAAAGTGAAAATATTTGCTTAAATTATTTATGTTTTGTAAAGCAGTGTTAAATACATGAAGATTCAGATTGCTTCCTACTGTAAACTATTTTTTAGTTTTACTAAGACTTCGAACTTCCAAATATTTTATTTTGTAGAACATTGCATATTCTTTTGAAATCCATATGATTTCCAGTTTTGGAAATATGTACAGCATTGACAAATTTTGATGATGATTGTATGTTCGAATAGGAGTCGACAATTACCCAATTTTAATTTGTATGCCTCGCAGTAATTTAAAACACATTACATTTGTACCATTATAAGACTTCAAATTATTGAAACATTTCCCATCTTATTTTTTTGTAAAAAAAATCAGTTTAAGTAAAGAATTGGCATATCTGCTTACAGAACTATCTACGAAACCTAAGAATCGTTCTTCTACTTCAAAATTGATTGCAAACCTTTGAGTTTTTAGATTTATAACAGAATTAGCAAAAATTCATATTATTTCTGTTATTAGTAACTGTAAAATTGATAGATGATTGGAATTGATAAAATTAAAAAATCCAACTGAAATATCTGTGGGGTGGGCTAAAAAACTTCTGGGGTGGTACTAGACCACCCCAGCCACCCCCTTCCTACGCTTATGATTGAATGGGGAATGTTTATTATCATTTGAAAGAACGTTCTTTGGCATTTATTTTTTGAAGATTATGTCTATCAAATGTTGGCCGCGGCTACGTCTCAGATGGTCCATCCGTTGAGTCCAATTTTCGATGACTCGTTCGAGCATTTCGACTGGTAAATGCCGAATGACACGCGTGATGTTTTGCTCCAAGGCCTGAATCGAAGCGGGTTTTTCCCACAGGAAAAAGTCTAACTGTGTGATATCACACGATCTTGGTGGCCAATCGACCGGCCCAAAACGTGAAATTATCTGCTCACCGAAGTGTTCTCTCAATAAATCCATTGATTGATGCGATGTTTGGGATGTGGCGCCGTCTTGTTGAAACCAAATGTCGCCGAGATCACGAGCTTCAATTTCAGGTATCAAATGGTCGGTTATCATGGCACGATTACGGTCGCCGTTCTCACCGGCATCATTTTTGAAGAAATATGGACCACTGATTCCGGTACGTCGGATCGGGAATCGGTCAATGGCAAAAAGATAGCTCTTAACGAGAGCTGAAATATTGCTCCTGGGTGTCAAGGTCGTGGGTCGAATGGAAAGTGTTTTTTTTTGGATTTAAAAAAAAAATGGACTTAGCGAAATTGGCGAACGATTATTTTGATAATAAAACTGAATAATTTGTAAACGTTGTTCAGGCGTAAGTCTTTCGACGATGAAATGTTAAACAATACTTAACAAAAATAACATGACAGTATGACACGACTCACACGTGATCTGTCAAAAAAAAGACTATTTAATAAAGAAACCCTACTTAGATCACCCTATAGCTTGTAATCCCTGTACAACTTACCAAGGGGCCATCCTCACACCAAATTTCATTATTCTAACTTCAGCCAGAAGAATTGGCGTATAAGATGTTAAGATAATCTAGCAACCGAATGAAGATTCTCGTATAATAGGACAAGTGCTACGACTATTATATATTCACACCAAATTTCCAGATTTTGCCTATTATAAAATATTTATCCCATTTCTTCCATTGCGCCTCATTTACCATTCTACAAGCACGAAGTTGTGAAAATCGCTCCTGTCTGAGTCTACTTTGCATTCTGTCCTATCCATCATTTTAAATAAATGAAATTCTAAAGTACGAATTTCAAAAAAAAATCCCTCATTAGATGATTGGATAATCCAGTAAACGACTGAAAAGATATAAGCACAAAGGTTAACCTCACCCGAAATTTCAAGGCTTTAAGGGTAGTAGTACCGCATTTATCCCTATTTTTTCCCGTTTCTGGCCCATTTACTATTCTAAACGTACAATGTTATGAAAATAGCGTTGGGTTCCGAGTCTATTTCATAAGGACTACACTCGCACCAAACTTCACGAATCTTAGCTCCAGCCATTTAAATTTGGCGGCTTCCCATATTTATCCCTATGTGACCCATTGTGCTCCATTTAACCTTAAAAACGTGGGAAATTAGAAAATTGGCTCTCATCCCCGGCTCTCGTCACGATTCTAACGCTACCTGTTTCACTTTGTTGGTGGCACAATATGTATCCTTTTCCCCCCAAAAGTACAAATTTCGAAAAATACTTTGTTATCCACAAAAATTTCATTATTCTAACTTCAGCCGGGTGAATTGGCTTATTAGATGACAGGATAATCTATTAAACTAATGAATATGTAAGTACACACCAAATTTTTAGATTTTGCCGATGGTAAAATATTAATCCCATTTTCTTCCATTGTGCCTCATTTACCATTCTACAAGCACGAAGTTGTGAAAATCGCTCCTGCTCGAGTATATTTTGCATTCTGTCTTTTTCATCATTTTAAAAGTATGAAATTCTGAAAATCGCTTCCTGTCTCGAGTCTATTTTCGAAGGGTTACACTCACACGAAACTTCACGATTCTATCTCCAGTCATTTGGATTTGGCGTTGGTACCATATTTATCCCAATTCGCCTCATTGCTCCCATTTTTTTGAGAATCGTACTTTTAGGAGGTTACTTAAAGCAAGATTTTCAAAGAATTGATTCTTATCCAGGGTTTACGTCTCACGGACTACCATCACAACAAATTTAGATTTGGTAGCGGTATAATAATTATCCATTGTGAACCTAAATGAACAAATTTCGAAAAATCTCGTGTTATACCGAGCCAGCTTAACTTCAACTGTTTGGGGTAGATGCTGATCTGGTTAAGTTAATAGGGTAGCTTGTACATCTGACTCGCTTAGACTATGTAGTCCATTGTGCTACCGTATGTAGAGAAGTAAAAATGTTAGATTTCAATAGTCCCTTCCGTTGAATCAATAAGTTTAGTTTAAAAAGCCCAAGATTTGGAGGATGTCAAGTTTTCCAGCTCACCTAAGAAATGTGAATCTCTGGTACCAGAATTCCTTTCATAGAAAACGGGGCACAAACACAAAAGTGTACGTATGATAGTGCTCATAAGAGCACTGTCTATCAAGAAGAGCTTGGAATCATGCTGGCTCTTTTGCACTTCCATTCGCTTGAATGACCCATCAGACCCTGCTCCATAACATGTTGATTTTAAACTGTACAGCCATCTCGTTGAGATATCTGCGGCAGTTGAGGATTGCTTTTGAATCCACAAATACAGAAACCAGGGATACTGTCGCTTGTTGTCGTAAGAGCACTATCTATCACGGAGAGTTTGCAGGTCGCTCAAGGTATGCCCACGGATCACTGAAGCGTGTAAGGTAGTTCCTAGGAAATGACATATTGCCCAATACAGATGTCATATTGCCCAAACCCCATATTTTTGCAACAACAACACCATACATTGATTTGTTTTGGGCGATATGACATACATGGTTTTGGGCGATATGACGCTACGGCTCTCTGATAATAACGGGTTTTCCAATAAGAATGATATGATTTCTTTGAAAAAAAAAACACACTTATTGTTAAGGAAATTCAAAAGTTTTTTATTTAATGTGAAGTACAATCGATACAATTAAGTTCTAAATTTGAATGGCCTCCACGCCTCCATACATGGTTTTGGGCGATATGACGCTACGGCTCTCTGATAATAACGGGGTTTCCAATAAGAATGATATGATTTCTTTGAAAAAAAAACACACTTATTGTTAAGGAAATTCAAAAGCTTTTTATTTAATGTGAAGTACAATCGATACAATTAAGTTCTAAATTTGAATGGCCTCCACGTCTTCTTCTGCAGGAACGAATTCGATGAACCCAATTTTCGAGCACTTTTTCCACTAAATCAAGTCGTATGTCATGAATGGCACGTTCAATATTGACTTATAAAGCTTGAAGAGAGTCTGGTTTATTTCAAAAGACTTCAAATAACCCCACAAGAAATAGTCGAATGGTGTTAAATCACAACTTCTTGGAGGCCATTCAATATCACAATTTCTTGAAATAATCGAATCTCCAAACTTTTCTCGCAACACTTCAATTGTTTCATTTGCTGTGTGGCACGTAGCCACAATCGGTCAATGGCAAAAAGGTAACTCTTAACGAGGGCTAAAATATTGCCCATGGGTGTCAAGGTCATAGGTCGACTGGAAAGCGTTTTTTTGGATTTAAAAAAATTGACTTAGCATCATTTTCAAATATGAACGGAAAGTTTATTTTTGCTCTAGCTCCTTAACGGTACGTCGGATGGGGAATCGGTCCCTGGCAAAAAGATAGCTCTTAACGAGAACTAAAATATTGCTCATGGGTGTCAAGGTCCTAGGTCGACTGGAAAGTGTTTTTTTTTTATTTAAAAAAATGGACTTAGCACACGAAAAGTTGCAATTGGAGAACGATTATTTTGATAATAAAACTGAATAATTTGTAAACGTTGTTCTTGCGTATATCTCCATGATAATATTGGAATTTCCATATTGAAAAACCCGTTATATAACAGAACTCATTCTCCACTAGGTAGAATGTAACACAACTTGTCTAATAAGGAGTATGTATATTTCTCTGGTAGATATCTCTTTATTCGCTTCTCAGAACTTTGATTGTATTCTAATCCCTTCTTAATCCTTATACTTATACATATATGTGTCATATATACCCTTCTAACGAATTCTATTTAAACCGTGTAACTGATTTCAGTTTCTGATTGTCTATATTCCATTTAAGACAATTTTATTTGCTCTCGCATCCACACTCCTCATACATTATCCTTGACGAAAAATCCAAATTTTAACGATCATACAACATTTTGTCACCCAAGGGAATTTTTCGAAAATTGTTTCGCTTCTGACCTTAGGAAATTTGTCAAATTAGAAAAACACGATCATTTCATCCATCCAACCAAACATATGGATTCAAACACAAAACTGGAAAAGAAAAATGATGATCACAGAACAGACAATTGGAAAGTTCGTTCGTTTACCTGGTGACTCCGGGGTATGGAAGGGAAACCCTAACAGAAAATCACACAAAAAAAAACTTATAGACATTCCCTCACACACATATGGTAACGAGAGAAGACTAAGAAAGCAAAAACAACAAAACATACTGATACCAACAGCGGACGGATCACCAGTTCACAGAGCAGAAACAACAATAATAAAATATCAATGGATGGCAGATACACCAAAGACAGACACAAAGTTAGCCTAGCTAGCCCGAGAGACAAGGCGACAGACGAGGCAGACAGCCATCAAACCAAATAAACTGATATGTTGTGGTGCTATGTACACACACACATACTCGTAGAGAAGAGTATGCAGACTCGAAGCAACGATCAGCAGGCACAGATGGAGTAAACGATCAATCGATCGATCGACCGATCGATCGTCTACACAATCACACGCTGAGAAACTTAATCAGACTCATACATGTTTTCGTGGCGGAGTGGTTGATGGGGTGTAGTAATCGGCAACATACTTTTGTGCTTGGGTGTTGTTATTGTTGCATGCATGCATGATCGTTTAAATCGTACGTTCGATCGTTGGTCGTTACGTACTGAGTGTATGTGTGTGTTGTGTTCGTTGTTCATGTACATACATATTTATGTATATATCCGTTGGACATTTTGGTGTTGGTGGCGACATAAGTCTGAGCGATCTTTTACTTAAAGACCATAAAAAAGACTAATGTTGTTGCTGCTTGTAGTTCGTTTGTGCTTATAATCAATATGCTCGTACACATATGTAAGTATGTATGCGGCATTCACACATTCGTATCTACATTAATACGTACTCATACATACCTAAATACACATAACACATAACGACGAACCACTCCAACAACAGTGAATGTGTTAAAGAAACTGATTTATATTTTGTTATAGATGATGAAAAAGTCGCCACCGAGGCGAGATTCCCTCAATTCAAAACAATAATACACTAGACTTGTTATTTCTGTTGTTGTCGTTGTTGTTCTTGCTGTTATTATTACGAGTTTATTTTTATAAAGCAAGTGCTCTTTTTTATTATTATTATTGTTAGTGGTGTTGTAGACATTTCGATCGTTGCACAGTGGTTGGCAAAGTATACGAATTCAATTCAAATTCAAACAAATAAGTAAGTGTTCCAACAGGACACTCAAGCTTACAATCACACTATTCACTCATGCAAGATCCCATTCCTCCGGTCCGACACATTACCAGATCTGACACTTCTCAAAGGATATGACTGGTAGATAGACCGATCCACATGCTTAAGTGTACGTTAAATCGTCCCCTCTCTTTAACATAATCTAACCTAATTCCAGCTCAATCAACTAATTTTTATATGAAAAGATAAAATTCAATTTATGACTGGTTTGAAATATACGAGTACCATTTAAAGAAGTTCCAATAAAACATAATTGCAACAACTCGTTTACTGTCGTCCTTTAAATGACTTTTAGATCACCTTTATATTGAGTATAAAATCATTGAAAAGTCCCTAAACCTGGCGTCCCCAGAAATGTGAGAAAGACAAAGTGGCACCTGTGTGAGAAGAATTGTATAAACATTCCTCGACTCTAAACATCTGTACAAACCGAATAACATAGTCGGTCTGGATAATCTGGCCGATTACATCACTACATCATTCCCTTGGCGCAGCCTGTTCAAAACTAAGGTACAAGGGCTAGGAAGAAGACATTCAACAAACTATTCAACAAGGCCAAATCTACGGGTGTCACTTATGACTGACATGCGTATATAGAGCAACTCAAAATCTATAAGAAGAACCTTAGGAAAGCAAAAGCATTATTTGTACACCTTCTGCGAAGAAGTGAAAAAGAGGTCTCAGACTTCGCAAGGCTACAGAAGATACTATCCGCTACACCCGGTGGGTTACCTGCAGGATAAGGTCAAAAACTGAAAAAAAAACAACGAGCAGTTGTTGAAACTACTGCTGGATGCACATTTCACCGACGGAACTCAAGGAACAGCAGTACCAACAAGTGAGCGAGGGGACAGACAGACTACAAGCGTCGGTCGCTAGGTTGTTAACTGTGAAATCCAGAACCAGCTGGGCGTTTAACAGCTTTGAGCCCTTCACTGATAGAAAAAGCTTCGTCATGACGACGAATTTGTACATCATCACGATTATTTTTTCGTCAAAAGTCAGCTAACGTACGGAATAATCCTCTTGATGAATTTGTTCGTCACCATGACGAATTTCTGTTTCCAAAAACATTCGTCCTCAGGATGATCCATTCATCACCACGACGAACCCCATTCATCATCATGACGAACCCCATTCATCATCACGACGAATAGCATTCATCACCACGACGAACTCTATTCATCACCATGATGAACTCCATTTATCACCACGACGAATTCCATTCGTCACCACAACGAATCCCATTCATCATCACGACGAATTCCATTCGTCACCACGACGAATCCCATTCATTATCACGACGAATCCCATTCATCACCACGACGAATTCATGCCCACGACTATCTAAATTTTAAAAATTCCAATAAATGTTCTAGTCTTAAACCATTTAAAATGGTATGGAAAATAAAATTATTTGACTGCATTGCTAGGTTCAGTTGTGAATATTCGTTTCATGACGCAGTTCTTATCAGGTAAGGCTGAAATCAAACAAACCAGAAGTATTCATTACTTCTGCTATTTTAAATCAAAAATAATCACATCAAGTAAAATGCACAAATGTTTCTCTCTAATACAGCTTGTCGAGCTGCAAGTACGAGTATGCATGTGTTTGATTTGTTTCAACCAATCGGTGCTGCGTGGAACACACACGTGGACGAACATAACAACGTCGCATGTCTTACTTTGTTTTGCTGTAGGAGTTGACGTTGCCGTAAAGGGCGAATAAGTCGATCGTTCTCATGATGAATGGATAATCTTATTGACGAACGGTGTTCGTCATTAATTATTAGATTTTTTAAATTGACCTTTTACAACAAATTATTTAACTAAGGTAATCAAAACGCATATAGCACAGTACATTTAAGCAGAAACTATAATTTGATTGCTTCGTTTGATCATATTTTCAGCAAAATGGCCAAATAAATCTTTTCGTCGTGGGAATGAAACCTTATCGTTCACTCGACGAATTTCGAAATCACCAAAAACATGACTTGATGATCGTGTTCGTTCTATTGACGTACAAAAACATCGCATGTACGAAACTTTTCGTCACCAGTACGAAGATATATTGACGAAACTGATTCGTCATGGAGACGAACGGTTTTTCTATCAGTGTTTAAGTCACCTGAACCAGACGGCATTACTCCAGCAGAAATGCAGAAAATGCTGAAGTAAATGTATTTAGGCTCTATCAGGCTATAATATATCCCCAATCGATGGAGGGATACATACCCAAAGCGTAAAGATATTGGACACTAGATCAAACGCTCAGGTTTCAGGGTAATTAGCCTATCCTCCTTAGCATCGCTAGGTTGTTGACTAAGAAATCCCGAATCAGCTGGGCGTTTAACAGCTTTGAGCCCCTTGAATCACCTGGACCAGACGGCTATAATCAACAGAAATGAAGAAACTGTTGAAGATTTATAAAGGCTGGCTGTATACAATTTATAAAGGCGGTATCAGGCTCTCATATATCCTCAATCGATGGAGGGATACCAAAGTGGTATTCGTACCCAAAGCGGGAAAGATATCGCCCACTAGCCCAAAAGGATTTCAGCCAATTAGCCTATCCTTCTTTCTATTGAAAGGTCTGAATTTCTGGGTACTATCGAATCGTCCCTACTTTTTAAGGAATTCACTATGGTGGCCTTTCTTGACATAGAAGGAGCTTTTAACAATATTCTCTCTAAGGGGAACCTTAGCTTGATTAGACTAATTCAAAGCCTGATCAACGGAAGACGCATAACAGCGAGACTTGGGTCCACAACTCTTAACAAGGTTTGTAAACAGAGGTACTGTCTCCACTAATTTGAAACTGAGAGGTGAATGGAATCCTGTTAGATATACAACGTTGTAGTTGCAAGGTTCTGACATAATCGGACGAAGTGGCAATCACAGTAAAGGGCACATTCCCCAGCGTCCTCAGAAACATCCTACAAGAGGCTCTGATCAAATTGACTTTAGATAACTAAGCGTAGTGATATCCTGGGGAACTGAAAAGCTGTTAAACTTGCTAGGAAAGGGACCACATTACAAATTCTCGAACAATTTGCATATATTGTTGGGCCACTGTCCACATGTAAGCTTTGGATTAAGCAAGATACATTCGCGCAGTCCAATGAAAGATGGACGGACTGAGAGGTCAAAATATTTTCCCACACTAGAGATGAAAATACTGTCTACGCTAGTGTCCGTTATGACGGGACATCTGACCAACGAACACGCCATGTGTTGGGTATTGCCTCCAATGACTTCTGCAGAAGCTATAGTGATGGGGAAGAAGTGGAGAGCACTGATCACCTGATTTGCTACTGTTCCAAGTGTTCTGTTATATTTCTAAGGGCAGGACCCCTGCCGCAGGAGTCTAAACAAAGGGCTGAGGATTAAACATAAACCCTGAAAAACGGAGATAACTTAACGAGGAAAACGAATAATACGATTTCAATATCTGAGATGGCCAAACTTAGTTGGAATGACCACATTGAAAAAAAAAACCACAAGACTCTTAATTGTTGGTCGTTGTGCATAATAGCTATTGGTTCAAAATGGGAACTCAGGCCAAGTACGACACTGATAGACCACAAGTCGTGTCTTTAGAAGGTGCTCGAGTCACTACATTCAAACAGCGGAAACTTCCGACTATTTTGTACCAGACAGACACTTCTTGTATGGACACTTTGTCTGATACATGGACTTTTTATAAAAGAACCTTACACCGAACTTTACTTCTGCCTCCCATCCCTTAATGTAGGCCTTTTAAGCGGAATTTCGAGCAATAATTTAGTGTGGGCACTGGTTTAGAAACACCACGAAGTCAGCATACTTTAATATCTCCACAGTTAGTTCTATGGTGATTAAAGCTATAACGTTTGAAAGAGTCAAGTCAGAACTGTGATGCGCTATAAAAGTCATGTTAAGGAATTCCTAAAAGGTGGGTGATAGGACAAATCGGAGTGCTTGGAAATGAACGGAAAAATAATTTGGCTTCAAAAGGGCAGTGAAAACCTTTCAATGCCATGGATTATGTCTTAAAGCAATGGCTAAGAGAATAGTGTGAAAACAAGAAGTTTAACAAAGCAAGAGCGAGATTACTCTAACAGGGCACTCAAGCTTACAAACACATCTCCACCGTATATGTCAAACATAGGTATAATGCAGGACATATATACGAGTATAGGGAAGACATTGAAACGATGCAAATCTGTAAATCCAGATTTGCCCCTGCAAAATCCCAATATTTCGAGTTTGGCATATTTTCAGATCCGACTCAACACAGAAGATTTGACTGGAAAACACGGAAAACAATCTAAAGTGCAGGTCCAGATGTCCTAAAATTCAACATATCACATGGCATCGTTAAAACTCAGGCAGCTGTATGCAGTGGAATCATTGAGCATTTGACCTCTCGAATCCCTGTTACCATCCTAAGTCGCAGCGAACCTTTCAACGATGTCATGTTCTTTTCCTCGCGCGCTATGGTTTCTCGAACTTCCGCTTGGACTGAGCTTCCTTAATAAAAAGTACCCACTTTTGATTCGTTCGGCGCCACTGTGCGCCTTCATTAAACCGATCAAGTAAGTACTCGAAAGACCAAAAGACTGTTTGAAATCGTCTTTGCGCCAAAGATGTGGAATGGGGGGAGGGGGACGACCGACGTGCTGGGCGATGATTGTACCCTCGATGCCGCTCTGATGCTGATGAATATTTGCGGCCGTACGAGTATCTCATCGGATGATTGTTGTCGGGTTTTTAAAAAATAAAATAAAAAGCGCTCATTATCGTTATATGATCATCATCATGGTGGCGATGATGATGATGACGACGACGATCTGTCGAGAAAAAAATCTTGACGCCAAGCCGTTTTGTGGCCGCCGTGCTTGTGATTGTGTGTTTTTATTATTATTCACTTTTTTTGTTCGATTCGTTTCATTTCGTTTCGATTTTTTTTCTCTTACGGAATTGGGAATTGTTGTGTCATGTGTAATGTCATCGAACCACTTTTTTCGTTATTGTTTTTTTTTTGCTTTTTGGCTGCTATTTGTTTGAGGCTGGGCTGAGGTTGGTTGGTTGGTTGTTGGCTAGGCTTAGGACCTGATCATTTCACAGATAATTGTGTCGTGTTTGGTGTTGTTTTTATTTCTTTCTTTGGTCTGTTGTTGTGTGTGTTTTGCTTATTTTCGTGGTTGTTGTTTTAAAGATACATTTGCCGGTTTTTTTAACATCATCTCATCTCGTTTCGTCTCATCATAGTTTGGCCGATTGTCGATCGGTAGATGTTGTTGTTTTTAGTTAGTCATGACTTTGATCGTTTTTGGAGTTTAGTTTGTTATCTGGGGTGTGATGTTGTTCGGCCGAGGCGGAAGAAAGAGGGCGGTTTAATGAATAATATCATGAAATCAGTGTAGGTAATTCTAGACCTAGTCGACTCTTGTGTAGATGAATACCTAATGGTCGGAAGACCTCAGAGGGCAAGTCTAGTATAGAGTAGAAGACCCTAGTATTGAGTGGTCGACTCTAGTATAGAGGAAGTCCTCAGTGGTCGACTCTATTATACAGGAAGACCTCAGAAGTCGACTCTAATATTGAGGAAGACCTCAGAGGTAGTTTATAGTATAGAAGAAGACCTCATAAGTCGACTCTAGCATAGAGGAAGACCTGAGAGGTCGACTCTAGTATAGAGGAAGACCTCAGAGGTCGACTCCAGTATAGAGGAAGACCTCAGATGTCGACTCTAGTATAGATGTGGACCTCAGAGGTCGACTCTAGAATAGAGGAGGACCTCAGAGGTCGACTCTAGAATAGAGGAAGATCTCAGAGGCCGACTCTAGTATAGCGGAATACCTCAGACTTCGACTTTAGCATAGAGGAAGTCCTCAGAGGTCGACTCTAGCATAAAGGAAGTCCTCAGAGGTCGACTCTAGTGTAGATAAATACCTCAGTGGGCGACTCTAGTAGAGAGAAATACCTCAGTGGGCGACTCTAGTATTGAGGAAGACCTCAGAGGTCAACTCTGGTATAGAGTAAGACCTCAGAGGTCAACTCTAGCATAGAGGAAGACCACCGAGGTCGACTCTAGTATAGCGGAATATCTCAGACCTCGACTTTAGTATAGAGGAAGACCTCAGAGGTCGACACTAGTATAGAGGAAGACCTCAGAGGTCGAATCTATTATAGAGGAAGACATCAGATGTCGACTCTATTGTAGAGGAAGATCTCAAAGGTCGACACTAGAATAGAGAAAGACCTCAGGGGTCAACTCGGGTATAGAGGAAGACCCCAGGGGTCGACTCTAGTGTAGAGGTAGACCCCAGGGGTCGAGAATCGTAGAGTAAAACCTCACTGATGGACTCGGATATATACGAAATCATTGGTGATTGACACCATTGATAGTTTCCTTCTCCCTTTTACCCAATTATTAGACCACTCTCTTAATATGTCGGCACACGCGTCGCCAGTTAAATGATGATGATCCCCATATTAATGATGTTGAAATGTCGGTGGTGGTGGCGGCGGCGGCCCAGAGCTACCGACTTTTCTCTCTCCACTGATCTGTAGATCAAACCAGCGTAAAAACAGGTTTAGATTGATTCATGATCTTCATCACAACGAATAACGAACAACAACAAAAAAGCGATTGCTAACAAAATAAATAAACAGAAAAACACTGTTCAGGAACTCATAGGTGTGGGGCCGGGCAGGGCGGGTTTCGAAAAAGTGATGATGACGACAAGAAGAAGCGAAAAAAAAACAAACGACAAGTCCCAGAAAAAAAGAAACGGTTTAAGCGGAAAAAAAATCCACGACAATAATCAATGAGTTGCCAATGTTGTTACACGGCCAGACCTGCAGACGTTGGAGGAGGGCGGAAGAAACAAAAGGTGGAAACACTCGCGGGAAGATACAGCTGTCGGTGAATGAGCAAACTTCGCAAACTGGTCCGACGTTGTCTGGCGATGATACGAGTACTCTGGAGTAGTAGAGTAGGTATAACGATTTTTTGCTAATCTTTGCTGTCATTGAAATGCACGATCAAACGGAGTGGAGTGTGTGTCTGTCTGGATTCTCTTCTCCTGTCTGTCGATCTTCACATGAAATGTCGTCACTTTGTCGGTGTTTGATGTATTCGTTAAGTTACTTTTTTTTCTGCTGTCGCTATTGTTGTTTTTTCTGTCTTCGTGACCATAAATGTATTGAGTTTTCTCTCTCTCTTCAACTCTTGGCGTGTTTTTCTGTTTGTTTAACATTTCAACAACAAAGTTGCCGAGACAATATTCTGACTGCTGTGGCTCCAACAGTTATCTTCCTTTCCTCCTCCACCTCATTGTCTGATGATCATGGCCCCACTTCCTGTGATCTTCGGTGTGGATCATTTAAGATCATTTAGGTTAGAAATGAATTAAATCATTTTAATTGAAAAGAATATTTCATAAAATTAAAGAAAAAAATCTACAAAACAATTCCTCACTATTCCTGTGAAATATTAATGACATGACACTCTACCAACTCACCTACTTGGGCACTCTTTTTTCGATGTAAATTTTGCTTCGCATTGATGTCAAAATAGCATTAAATTGAAATAAATTTTTCAAAATTGTGTTCAAATTTCATGTGGAAAAATTTCCTATAGAAAATTTTGTTCACATTTCATGTGAAAAATTTCCTATAGAAAATTGTGTTCACATTTCATGTGAAAAATTTCCTATAGAAAATTGTGTTCACATTTCATGTGAAAAATTTCCTATAGAAAATTGTGTTCACATTTCATGTGAAAATTTCGCGTGAAAACTCTTTTGCACAGACATATTTTTATATGCTAATTTCTGAATGTCAAATAGATGTGGAAATTTTCTATAGACGGCTGAAATTTCTATTACAATATTTATATGATAAGTATATTTTTGAATACATATTATTTATATTTTATGTTAATTTTTTTCGTAGAAAAATTATTTATTCGCTAAAATCCAATTGCTAGTTAGCTTAGTTTGTCGAATTTATATTATTATATTTTTGTCGTATTTATTTAATTATATTTTTTGAGTCCAATTGCCGCCAACGATGTGTAATTTTAAACGATTTATCATTGAACCGTCAACGATCGCCTGACGCTGTTAGCACTAGTAAAATGCTTATATATTAGATACAGGACGGACGAACCCAGTCTGTCGTGCTGACGAATGTATCCGTCTGTCTGATATTTCATCGACATCGAGTATCGCATTTGTAAGTTTTGTAAGAACACTAGTTTTTAGTTTCAAATGGGAGGGGAATTATTCGGCGTTCAGGGGGGGGTGATGATGATGACGATGACGCCAATGTTGAATGACTGACTGACTAGCTGAGCGATCATGATTATCATGACGATAATAATGTTGTAATCAATCGACACTTGTTTTCTAAATTGTTCATTACAGTAGTCGGCCATTATTTACACGCTCGTATTGTTTGATTGTCGAAAGCAAATATCGACTGTTGTTGTTCATAGCCGCCATTCAAGCAAATCACTAACAAATGTATATGTATGTACACGAATATGTACTTACTTTCACATATATGCATGTATGTATACGTATAAATGTATGTAAGGCTGTGGGGCTATACACATTTGATTATCGGTTAATTGGGTGATATTACAACGTAAATTTTCGTGAGTTTTTTATTTTCTCTGTGCGAAGCAAGTGTATTTTGAACCCTAATATATTTGAAAGAAATTGATAAAAGACAGTGTGTTCAAGAGGAACTTTTTCGAAAATTGATAAAAAAATATCTCTTCATTTTAATTAATTAAAGTAAATTTTCTTTGGACAACTGCTTCTGAAGAAAATTCTTAATAAAATATATGTATTATTCTTGCTTAAAATATTAACACCCTGTGTTGCAACAGGGTGACCCAAAGTTTGCACACTTTGTTTACATCCTCTCTGGATCAATATTGAACAGAATGTTAACTTACGCCATGAAAAAGCAACGCGATTTTGTTCCGCGTGAAATGTATGAAAAAAATGTGTATGAAAACAATTCACACCAAATTTACTATTGAAGAGTTTTTACATAAAATGTGTAGAAATTTTATAAAAAATATTTTACCTAAAATAGTTGAAATTTTCTATAGATTTACCCAAATTTTAAAAGCGTCGCTTTAGTTTTCACTTTATTCATGTAACCACTGTGCCATAAAATTTTTGGAAAAGGTGTGAACAATTTTATAGTCTGCAGCCCAATGTATTTTAATTGTTTAACATTTTGATTCATTACTGAACGTAAATTGTATAAATAAAATGATTGAGTGGAAAACGTGTTGATAATGATAGCCTTTGATTAGATTCGATTCGATTGGATTTTTTTCACTAAATTCTGTATGACATGTCTCATAATTCATAATAATTTTCAGTGAAAAAGAAACGAAGAAATAATTGATTTTAGAGGGTTTAAAAAGTAGTTTGTTATAAAAACATCGATTATTAATTACATACAGAAATGTGCACAGGAAATAAAACACGTATGTGTAAAAAATATAATAGTGAAAAACTGATAAAATATAATATTTGAACTGTAACAATAAAAATAAAATAAATTTAAAACAATAGACACATTTCTTGAGAAAACAAAAATTTAGAAAATTTGAAGACATGAACAATTTCATGAGAAAATATTTTTTCCACGTGAAATACGTCGAACTCATTTCGTGTGAACATTTTCCTAAAGAAAATTGTGTTCACATTTCATGTGAAAATTTTCCTAAAGAAAATTGTGTTCACATTTCATGTGAAAACATTTCCTATAGAAAATTGTGTTCACATTTCATGTTGAAAAATTTCCTATAGAAAATTGTGTTCACATTTCATGTGGAAAAATTTCCTATAGAAAATTGTGTTCACATTTCATGTCAAAAATTTCCTATAGAAATTTGTTTCACATTTCATGTGAATAATTTCCTATAGAAATTTCTTTCACATTGCATGTGAAAAATTTCCTATAGAAATTTGTTTCACATTTTATGTGAAAAACTTCCTATAGAAAATTGTTTCAAATTTCCTATAGTGTTCACATTTTAGTGGAAAAATTTCCTATAGAAATTTATTTCACATTTCATATAGAAAAATTTCCTATTGAAAATTGTGTTCACATTTCATGAGAAAAATTTCCTATTAAAAATTGTATAACATTTCATGTGGAAAATTTCCTATAGAAATTTGTGTTCACATTTCATGTGAAAAATTTCCTATAGAAAATTGTGTTCACATTTCATGTGAAAAATTTCTTATAGAAAACTGTTTTACATTTCATGTGAACATTTTCCTATAGAAAACTGTTTCACATTTCATGTGAAGATTTTCCTATAGAAAATTGTTTCATATTTCATGTGAAAAATTTCCTATAGAAAATTGTGTTAACAATTCATGTGAAAAATTGTTTCCCATTTCAATGGAATAATTTCCTATAGAAAATTGTGTTCACATTCAATGTGAAAAATTTCCTATAGAAAATTGTGTTTACATTCATGTAAAAAATTTCCTATAGAAAAGTTTTACATTTTTACATCTATAGCATAGAAAATTTTCAAAAACATTTTCTATAGACTTTTTTGATATGAAACATTTCTAAAAAACATCGCTTTTAAACACAATTTGCAACATTTTCAAAACACATCATTGATTTCCATTTCATGTGAAAATAGTTTCATATTTCATGTGCATTTTTTTCATTTTCTTCCCAAACAAAAACAATTTCTTTTAACAGTTTTTAGTAATTAATCCTTTCAAACTAGTAATTAATTTGTAAAAAAGTGGCAAATGACAAACGTTAGTTGTCAGTTGGTTTAACTTCAATCTGTTATTCGAATATTTAATGGGCCATTTAAAATTCCGGTGACATGAGGTCTGCTAATGTTCCCACCTAAATTGTAGGTTAGCATTTATGGCTTGTCTCTCACGATATTGATTTTTTTTCAAAATTTATCGTTAGATAGGAGAAATGAAATTGAAAGTACAAAACATAATATAATTGTTAGAGAGAATGGGGCGTCGTGTCCGTCCGGCGTTCGATAAAATTTTGTGATATCACAAAAAATGGTGTGATTTTAATTTGACTTTAGGGTTTGATTGCCGCATGTGCAAACGAATGATAAAAAATAAACTTTGATTTGTTGATTAAATGGAATTTCGAATGTTGGGATCTGGCAGTCAACGTTCACCCAGCCCATTGTGGCGAGTTTTCATCTTTATCAAGGCAACTTATGTTAGAAAAGGTGCCATAAAGATAACGAAATTATGCCCCCACCAATTTATTGGTACGGACGGAGACAAGTTATTCCCCCCACTGTGTGTGTGTGTGTATAGGGTAAGGGAAAAACCCAAAGAAATTTTCGAATTAGAGCTGTTCGAGCAGATAACGGCTAAACCCGAAATGCAAAAATAAAGGAACGAACAAATGAAATAGAAATTCTTCTCTGGTTTATCAAACACTAAATAAAGAAATTGTCATAAAAATTGTTTTTTCATTGTTGTTGTTGCTATTCGCGGCTGTTTTCAGCGCCAGAAGTATTCAAACGTCATTTTATATTTAGCAGCAAATATTTGCCAACAATTTCGTTTTATTTGTTTGTCTTGCCATGCTTTGGCGTTTAATTTGGTTTTTCGTCATTTCTTCTTTTCTAAATCGAAAAAGTGGAAACAATCCGATTTGTTTTTTGGCACTAGAATTGTGCGATTTTTTTTTGCTCAAAAATATCTGATAAATATAGCACATCGTGGGTTTTGTTTGTGTTTCTCTTTTGTACCGAATTTATAGTTGATTTTGAAATTAGCACAAGCGGAGGAACCTGTGAATATTTCAATGTCAAAAAATACATATGAATATTTGTCTGAGTGGCTTCCTTTTCCAAATCTTTGCAAAACGAAAGATCTAATCTTAAAAGCTCTTTCGGCTATCAATTTTCCATCAATCACAACAATTTAGTCGTTTTTGGCGACAGCAACAACATTAAAATGTCACAGTTAATTGATTTGTCAAAGGAATGAACAAATATTGATGCAAGAAAAAGAGAAAGAATTTCCACGGGAAATATTTTCGTTGAGTATTTAAAATATTTTGTAGTTTTTGTACTGGAAAAAATTTCTCTAGAAAATTCCACAAAAGACAATTTTCCCATAACAAATTTCATATGATTCTTTTCGCTTATTTTGTCCGTTTTTTTTTGATAAACTTAAACTTTTAAACTTTTGCCTACAAATATTCTACTACTTTTTATTACATTTCATAATTCTATTTCAGGCGGTGTGTGAAAAAATTTCACCAGAAAACTAAGAAGAACCCAGTGAAATAATCCCTTTCTGTTTCATTTCCATTTCCGTTGGAGTTTATCAATTTCTGAAAATGGACTCATTTGGGGGGGTTATAACCATTTTAAGTTGTCAAATTCAAAGCTTTGTATTTCCAAATTTTCAGCAGCATTAATTTCAAAAATAACATTTTAAATCCATATTACGTCAATTGAAATTCTGTTTAAATTCGATACAAGTAAATTGAATTTTTTTTAAATTTTATATGGAATTTTCGACCTTAATTTGATCTTTTTATACAATACAGGGTATTATAAGTTTGTTTCACGACAGATGTTTGTAAAACCTGAAAATAACACAGCTAGACCCACCTTAAAGTATACCGATCGACTCAGAATCACTAGCTGAGTCGATTTAAGCATGTCTGTCCGTCCGTCCGTCCGTCTGTCCATGTAAAGTTGTTCGTCGACTACAGGTCGCAATTTCACTCCGATCGTTCTGAAATTTTGCAGTTTAGAGTATTTCGCAGCTGTTAAGATCGCTATTGAATTTGGTTGAAATCGGTTCAGATTTAGATATAGCTCCCATATATATATTTCGTCCGATTTGGCCCTTTAGTCCTATAGAAGCTGTATTTTACATCCAATCCTTTTGAAATTTAGAATGGTAGAGTTTCTTGATCCATGAACCAACATTGCCGAATTTGAAGAAAATCGGTTAAGATTTAGCTATAGCTCTCATATATATGTTTCGTCCGATTTTGCTCTTTAGTCCTGTAGAAGCTGTATTTTACATCCAATCCTTTTGAAATTTAGAATGGTAGAGTTTCTTGATCCATGAACCAACACTACCGAATTTGAAGAAAATCGGTTAAGATTTAGCTATAGCTCCCATATATATGTTTCGTCCGATTTGGCCCTTTAGTCCTATAAAAGCTGTATATTACATCCAATCGTTTTGAAATTTAGAATGGTAGAGTTTCTTGATCCATGAACCAACATTGCCGAATTTGAAGAAAATCGGTTAAGATTTAGCTATAGCTCCCATATATATGTTTCGTCCGATTTTGCTCTTTAGTCCTGAAGAAGCTGTATTTTACATCCAATAATTTTGAAATTTAGAATGGTAGAGTTTCTTGATCCATGAACCAACACTACCGAATTTGAAGAAAATCGGTTAAGATTTAGCTATAGCTCCCATATATATGTTTCGTCCGATTTGGCCCTTTAGTTCTATAGAAGCTGTATTTTACATCCAATAGCTTTGAAATTTAGAATGGTAGAGATTCTGGATCCATGAACCAACATTGTTGAATTTGAAGAAAATCGGTTAAGATTTAGCTATAGCTCCCATATATATGTTTCGTACGATTTGGCCCTTTAGTCCTATAAAAGCTGTATTTTACACCCAATCGTTTTGAAATTTAGAATGGTAGAGTTTCTTGATTCATGAACCAACATTGCCGAATTTGAAGAAAATCGATAAAGATTTAGCTATAGCTCCCATATATATGTTTCGTCCGATTTTGCTCTTTAGTCCTGTAGAAGCTGTATTTTACATCCAATCCTTTTGAAATTTAGAATGGTAGAGTTTCTTGATCCATGAACCAACACTACCGAATTTGAAGAAAATCGGTTAAGATTTAGCTATAGCTCCCATATATATGTTTCGTCCGATTTGGCCCTTTAGTCCTATAAAAGCTGTATATTACATCCAATCGTTTTGAAATTTAGAATGGTAGAGTTTCTTGATCCATGAACCAACATTGCCGAATTTGAAGAAAATCGGTTAAGATTTAGCTATAGCTCCCATATATATGTTTCGTCCGATTTTGCTCTTTAGTCCTGAAGAAGCTGTATTTTACATCCAATAATTTTGAAATTTAGAATGGTAGAGTTTCTTGATCCATGAAACACTACCGAATTTGAAGAAAATCGGTTAAGATTTAGCTATAGCTCCCATATATATGTTTCGTCCGATTTGGCTCTTTAGATCCAATCGTTTTTATACCCTACACCACACTGTGGTACAGGGTATTATTTAAGTATAAAATGTCCCAAAAGTAAATTTATGTAAACAATTTATACATGGATTACAAAATTTATATTTCAGAGTTAATCAATATTTCGAGAGTGGTGTAGGGTATTATATAGTCGGCACCGCCCGACTTTAGCCTTTCCTTACTGGTTTGAATTTTAAATGGAACAATATGAATTTCACTTTGAATTCTAAAATGATTTTTTTTTAAATTTTAAACCGATTTTTTTTTAATTTAATTTTTTTCTTTTGAATTTCAATTAAGTTAAATTCGAAACAAGTAAATTGAATTCGAAAATTGTTTAATTATATATGGAATTTTTGATATTTCATATTTTAATTGATGTTTTTGAATTTTAATAGGTTTTTTTTAATTTGAATTAATTGAAAATAGTGTAGTTAACTGGAATTAAAAAGATGTCAATTGAAATTCGAAATATATAAAATTAAAAAAGTTCATTTGAAATTAAAAAAATCTTATTTAAAATTATAAAATGCAACTTAAAACGCGAAGTCAATTAAAATTCCACAAAATTCAATTTAGGTTTAACAAATCAGTTAAAAATTAGTTTACGTTTCTTTGAATTACACATGAAATCGTTTGGAATACAAAAACTATTTTTGAATTCCAACGGTTTTAATGGTTTAACTAGAATCTTGTCAATTTCACATGGAATCTTTTCAAATTCAAAGAACATCAACTGAAATTCGAAACATGTTGAAGTATTATGCATTTTAGGTGATTTCTTTGAATTTCAAATGGAAACATTTATTTTTATTAATTAAAAATTTAAAAGGCGATTGATATTCAAACGACCTGAATTGAAATCGAATCTCGTAACTGGAATTTCCAATGACGTAATGGGTCTTCCGAACTTTGACAGCAAACAAAATGACGATACCAATCCACATGTTATACGATACCAATCCAAGAGCATCCAATACATCCCGCAAAATAACAGTTTGGTTAGGTGATATCCACTGATTCAAATTTGATTAGGAATTTTTGACATTTAAGATTTCGAAATTCTACCTCAAATTCTTTTAAAAGTTTTCTCTCACGATTTGGGATCCAGATCATATGTTTTCTATTAAATTTTTCGAAATAAAATTGTGATACTGCAAATCGTTGGGATTACGAGTATATTTTTTCACCAATGCAGATTTTATTAGAATTTGGAACATTTTTAAGTTACCACATGTTCTTTTCACAGTTTTCCTTCACAAATTTAGCTCGAAGTTCTGTTTTCTTTTAGCTTTTTCGCTAGAAAATTTTGATTCTGCAAATCATTGCTGCAAATGTTATTAGAATTATGGACCATTTAAGACTCCAAAAGTGTACCACAACAAGTAAGAAAGTTTCAGTCGGGTAAACCGACTAAGGTATACTTTCAATATTACATTTGTGAGTAATGTAATATTGAATATTACTCGAATTATTCTGTCAATTTGTGTGGGAGGTACCAGAAGGGGTTTATCAAATACACCTTTTTTTTGCTGAACATTAGACTCTTTAAATTCATTGCACTGTGCTGACTTATAAGCATTTATGTGCACTGGTATAAACGTTATGAGACATTGAAATGTGGTATGATTTGGGCATTTTGTGTGGGAGGTACAAAGAGGGGCGTGGCAATAACGCCCATTTTTCACAGGGCTATAGACACTATAAAAAAATTACACTGTACAAAATTTCAAGTATTTTTATACACTGGTATTAATGTTATAAGCTGTTAACTTTTGGTGAAAAAAGGTACCTTTGTGTGAGAGGTACCAAAAAGGGCGTAGCAACAACGCCAATTTTTCCCTTGACTGTAGGCAATATAAAAGCATAATACTGTACAAAATTTCAAGTTTTTTTATACACTGTTATTAATGTTATAAGCTGTTAACTTTTGGTGCAAAATGGTGCATTTGTGTGGGAGGTACCAAAAGGGACGTGGCGACTTCGCCCGTTTTTCTCGAGTTGATAGCGACGAATAAGCTAATACTATGTGTGGAATTTCAAACGATTCGAATAAGTAGTATAGCAGTTATTAAAGAATCAATATTTCACAACATTTTGACCCTTTGTGGGGGAGGTACTAGAAGGAGTGGACCAATATGGCCCATCTTCGAACTTAGCCGGAGATAGAAAAAAATATTACCACATACCAAATTTGAGGTCAATCGGTTACTCCTTTCGAGAGTTATCGTGCGCACCAGCCAGCAGACAGACAGACAGACAGACAGACGGACGGACATTGCTCATTCGACTTAAAATGACCCAAAACGGATTTCCTCCGAACATACTTGGGGTCTTAGGTCATTCCTTCGACGTGTTACACTTTTTTCCGTAGCAAATGATATATACCCTCGTCACACTAAAGTGAGGGTATAAAAATTGGATAGTTCAAAAATGCGATTCAAGTGAAATATAATACATACTTATTTCTTTCTTTTTATCGAAATTTTATTATATTTCTGATGTATTATGCAAAATATTCTTCACGATATTTTCTATGTATGTATTTAAAAATCACGTTAATATCTACGCAATCATTGTTAGGTAAGAGACGCCACTTTCCTATGCTATTGCATTTGCATTTCACCTGTCTCCTAATTTATTTGTAGCTAGCTATCCCTAGATATGAGGTAATATTTTGAAGTGTAAATAAGATTGCAGTTTTGCAACTGACGTTTTTGTTACGTTAATTTAAATCCATCTCGAGGAGAGTCGGAGGTGTCATAATATTTAACAATACCTTTTCTGGGCACCACATGCCACATAAAATATTCCTCAAAAGAGAAGAGCTCGCCGTGAAACATGAACTACCGTCATGGTAATTAGTGTGGCGGATGGCGGCGCTTTCCTCTTCTCTACTCTACTCTGTTCTGCTCAGCTCAGCCACTTACATACCTGTACCTGTCGACAATGACACGGCGCTGAGGGTATTTCCCCGAAACTAGTCAATTACGGTCGAGGCGAACAGGTAAAAGATAACATGTCACTTGTGTCATTACATTATTGCCTGAGTTGTCAGAGTTTTGTGGGTTATTGTAAAATTGTGTTGGTGCTAATTGAAGACAAGTGGATTAAGGATGAAATCCTTTTTCCCAACAACACATACGCTTAACTACATACATAGACAATCGCTCCCTCGAAAGAGGACGAAACAAGTGTTTTCATATGAATACACCGAGCATAGATTCTTTGAGTTATTTATGGGTTTTTACACGGAATTTTTGGAATAATATGTATGAACTAAAGTTCGAGAGACCTGGTAGGGGATTCCTTTTAAAAAAAGGATTTATTAAAATCGTTAGGATTTAGAATGACAGAGAGAGAGAGTAACTTCTGAAATCGAATATTAAAGGAAAAAGGGTTTAAACTTACCTCTCTGTTTTTCACGGGCATTTTCCAAAGTGGATTTGCTGCGTGAATTTACTGTAGATTCTGCAAAGAAAGAAAAACAAAAAATATATGTGTGTTAGTCAGAAACCGTGAAATTTTTTTGAAGATTCTTACACAGAAAAAAATAATATTGGAAAATGTCAATTGAACAAAAGTGATTGCAAAATTTTACATCCTCAACTGTAAATTTGATTATTTCAATCAAATTAAGTCATTAATTAAAAAATTTTACAGATTTTGTAGGCAATTTTCCTGATAAAATTTAAAATAATATTTACAATTATACGCGTATTTTTTAAAACATTCCTTAATAAAATTCATTTATTTCAATCCTCGTAACTGGATTTTTCCCTAATAAAAATCAATTTATTTTATTGAGTATTTTCTTAATAAAAAATATTTTATATTTTATGAAAATATTTCGTAATAAAAGTCCGATTTTTTATAGAAAAATTTGTTTACAAAAATTATTTTATTAAAAATTTTCTGACGAAAAACCACAATTTTATGGAAAATTTTCCGAAGAAAAATTGTTTGATCGATAGCCGAAAAGTGAGTCTTTGGGTGCAATTCTCATTTGCTCGTGTGAGTCGCCCCGTGATAGGCTTTGAGAGTTTGGTTATCGAATCATCAATCAAAGGCTTTTTTGAAAAGCCTGCCATGTAGACTACTGATGACGGGGGTCACGCCCCAGAAATCATGATATAGTCTGTGGGCACGCAATGAAATACTTGCAATATATTTTGCCATGTAAAATACTTGCTTTCTATCACTGTATAGAAGCAGCTTGGTCTATAGCCGAGAGAGTATCTCAGTTTAAATCATAACGATTACAGACCGAAATAATAACGGGCAACCGACATTATAAAAAAAACTCCAAAAAGAAAATATTAATAAGCAAACAAAACTAAGGCGTTTATGTAAATTTTTCCTAATACCGCAAATTCCAAAAAAATAATATTATTATATCACTTTCCAGGAATGACAAATCGTATATTGGTCCAGGATTATGGGGATACCAAAGTGACGGACATCGGCCACTGAATGAATATGAAAGGAAGTCAGGAAATGTCAGATTCCCCGGCGGTAAGGATGAAAATTCGGCAAGATCATTTGTCTTCAATTCACGTGGGATTTTCTTCTTCTTAATGTAATTAATTTTCTTCTTCTTTGCAGGAGATTGATGATGTGGATGATGTTGGGAACAGGCTGACGATTCGCGCTGGATTTTTGACCCCCAAATGCTGTCGTCCGTATAAATCCGTCTGTCCGAATAGTATGTAAGTATTCTTTCTTTCGTCTCAAGTATATTAATATATATTTGTATTTTTGTTAATAGTTTATTATTATTATTTTCTTCAAATGGTGGTCATTAATGGTTTTTTTTACTTTTCTTCCAGGCGGAACAACCAATTGGCAATCTTCTACGGAACTCTACCCTGGCCTGAGCTCAACCCCGAGTACACTCGCGCACTTTCTCCACTGATTCTGAAAAAGGTCTGTATTAAAGTATTTAGTATTAAGATTTTTTAAAATTTTAGGTTTATTTGTGTGTAAGTACAATATATAATTTAGTTATTTTCACTTTGCTACTTTCAAAGTGAATAAATAAAAACGAATTTAAAGCCGGAAGTACTTCTTTTATTTCGATGGAAATCTCTTCGTAAGTATATAATGGGGGAGCCACACGTCCAATCGTTCTTCTCGGTAAATCAAAAAAGGGCCGACATTTTCCCATTTTCCACCGTCCAAACCTTCGCTTTCCTACCTTCCCTATTTCTTCCTGCTTTCACCTGTCATTATCCCTATGTGTTTATAGCAAAACAGCTGTTCATAGGAAAACCTTCTTCTTCTTCTTTTTTTCTTTTTTTTACGCTATCAACCCAACTGTTGCATTTTATTTGAATTTTTAACCCCTTTAAGGGCGCACACTACACATTTCCTAATAAAAATCCACGTATTTTAATGAAAAATGTCTTAATGAAAATCTTCGTATTTGACTGAAAATTTTCTTATTAAAAGTCAGCTTTTTTATCGACAATTTCCTTAATAAAAATCCACATATTTTATGTAAATTTTCTTAAAACATTCCACGAATTTTATGGAAAAGATTCTTAAAAATTAATTTTTTTCTTTATGAAAAAAATCTTAATAAAAATCTGTATATTTTATGGAAAATTTTAAATGTACATATTTTATGAAAAATTGAAAATGTTCTTAATACAAATTAAATACAAAAATGTTCTTAATAAAAAAATTCTATGAAAAATATTCTTAATAAAAATTAACTTATTTTATGAAAAATTTTCCTTATAAAAATCCACAGATTTTATCAAAATGGTTCTTAGGAATAATCCAAGTTTTTTATGGAAAATTGTGTTAATAAAATCAGCGTTTTTTTGTGAAGAAAGTTCGTAGCAAAAGTCCTGTTATTTTACAAAAAAAATCACAAATAAATTTCTAGAATTTAATGGAAATATTTTTGTATAAAAACCATGTATTTGATGAAAAATTTTCCTAATAATAATTAAAAATTTTAGTTTCTAAATAAAAATGGATAATTTTCTTAATAAAAATTCGAGTATTTCTGTGGAAATATTTTTAAGAACAATGTATATCTTATGGTGATTTCGTTTCTGAAAAATAATATCACCACATCATGTTGAGACATTTTAAAAATTCCCCCTGCACCCACTGCTCATTTCGCATTTTGCATGCGAACAATCGAACGAAAATCGTGCGGTGAGTAAAACCCATACCTACATTATGGCGCAACCATTTGATAGTGCATTAAGAATGTACGCTTTCAATTAGGTTTGTTTCTGAAGTTTGCTATTTGACGATGCAACACTCCACACCGTGGACAGGGCTGAGTGTGGAAAATGCGATATTTTCGCATTTGCGGAGTGTAATAATTTTACAAACGAAATCAAAACCCGTTCATACGGCTGCACCATTTTTACAAACGAACCTAAAAATGCGGTTTTAATGTAAAATGTAGAACATTTTTTTACATTTTTTTGCACAAACGAAATCACCATTAATAAAAATCTGACACTTTTATAAAAATTATAAAATCTCATAAAAATATCCAAGTGCTTTAGGCTTCATATTGAGAGTCTTGAAAAATTATCTTTATTAAAAATCCCCATATTTTTCTTAACTAAAATTCATTTATTTTATAAAAATGCACATACTTTATGGAAAATTGTTTTAATGAAAATTAATGAAATTATTTTATGCAAAACTTTCCTAATAAAAATCCGCGTATTAAAGGGAAATTTTTGTTAAGATCTGAGTATTTTATAAAAATTTGTTAATTAAAATTTACTTATTTTATTGAGAATGTTATTATTATAATTCTACGTATTTTATTGAGAATGTTCTTAATCAAATTCCACCTTTTTTATGGAGAATTTTCTTAAACAAAATCCACGTATTTGAGGCATATTTTTTTAAAGAAAATGTACGTATTTGAGGCATATATTTTTTTTAAAGAAAATGTACTTATTTGAAGGATAATTTTCCTAATAAAAATCCACGTATTTGAGGCATAGTTTTTTAAAGAAAATGTACGTATTTGAGGCATATATTTTTTTAAAGAAAATGTACGTATTTGAAGGATAATTTTCCTAATAAAAATCCACGTGTTTTAAAGACAAATGTCTTAATGAAAATCTATGTTTTTGAAGAAAAATTTTCTTAGTAAAAGGCAGCTTGTTATAGACAATTTTTTTTATTAAAAATCCACTTATTTTATGCAAACTTTTCTTAATAATAATCCACGTATTTTATGCAAACTTTTCTTAATAATAATCCACTTATTTTATGCAAACTTTTCTTAATAATAATCCACGTATTTTATGCAAACTTTTCTTAATAATAATCCACGTATTTTATGCAAACTTTTCTTAATAATAATCCACGTATTTTATGCTAAATTTTCTTAATAAAAATCCACGTATTTAATGGAAAATGTTTTTAAGAACACATCTACGAATTTTATGGAAAAGTTTCTTAATGAAAATCTACGTATTTGACGGAAAATTTTCTTAATACAAGTCTGTTTTTTTATGGACAATTTTCTTAATAAAAATCCACATATTTTATGTAAATTTTTCGCAAAAAATTCCATTTTCTTAACAAAAATCTAAGTCTTTGAAAAATTGTTTCTAATAGATAATTTTCACAAAAAATTTCTCAAGTTTTCTTTTTAAAAACCAAGTGGAAAATTTTCTTAACAAAAGTTCAAAATATAAGTTTTCTTAATAAAAGCCAAGAATTTATTGAAAATTTTCTAAATAAAAAGCTGAACAATTCGAATGTGAACACATTCAATAAATAAATCTAATTAAAATTCATATATTTGTGGAAAAATTTTGTTAAGAAAAATGTATAGCTTCTATGGAAAGAGTCTTAATAAAAATCTGACTCTTTTATAAAAATTAAAAATTGTCATAAAAATAACCATATATTTTATGGAAAATTTTCATATTGAAGGTGCACCAATTTGTTGAAAAATGATCTTCATTAAAATCCACGTATTTTACGAATATTTTTCTAAACAAAAATCCATTTATTTTATGAAAAAATTTCATAGGAAAAATTATATTATTTTTTTTAGAAATATCAAATTTTTGTATAAAAAACGCGAATATAATGCAGAATTTTCATAATAAAGTATAACATATTTAATTAAGAAAAAAAATGTTGAGGAAAAATTTCTTAATAAAAATTGCGATTTTAATGGAGAATTTTTTAAGTTTGTAGAAAATTTTCTTAATAGAAATCCCCGAATTTTTTTGGAGGATTTTCGAAATCCGCGAATGTAATGCGTAATTTTCTTAATAAAAATTAACGTATTTAATATTCGTGATTTCTTAACTTTGTGGAAACATTTCCTAATTAAAATCCCGAATTTCGAATTTTTGAATTTTCTTAGTGAAAATTATCGTATTTTATGGAAAATTATGTTTGATAGTTTTTTTTGTTAAATCCACGTATTTTATGGAAAATATTCATTTAAAGATCCAATTTTCTTAATAAAAATTCAGAGTTAGAATCTGAAGACTTACGGTTCCGATTATGTGTATACTATGTCTAGACGTGACCATAATATGGTTGCCACAACCATTATATTGTTGTTCATAGTATCATAGTATAATTCTCTTGTAAACATGTTATCGTAAAATTATTCTTTTTACAGAAATTGTATTGTTTTGGTAATAATTTGTTGTTGTTAATAGACATAAGACAAATATGTTATTATAAAATGTCTGCGGCGATCAGTTCCGACACAAATTAAGTGGTTGCTGTGACCATGTTTTGTCAGATTTAAGTAATTTTATTATTTTTATTGGTTTGTGTGTAAAACAGAAACATTTCTGTTATTATAAATTATTCCAATGGCTTTGGAAATGGAGCGTGGACAACTTATAGAAAAATCCAATATATTAAAAATACAACAAGCACACACAACAGCCAATCATTCGTTTTTCCTACGCCCACTCACATGACTTTGACATTACTTTTTTTCGCCAGAAAAATATTATTAAATAAACAACAGATAATAAAGAATAACAATACCAACCCCCCCCAAAAACCCCCTCTTCATCTCTCATCGAAAGAAATATTTATAGAAAATCGTAATCATTTTCTTAAAAATTCAAAATCAATTTACGTATTTTTTTGGCGTCTCATTTGGTTTGAGTCCAAAATGTTCGCATTATTCAAAGATTTTTTTTTTGGCATAGTGTGAGAATAAAAGCGAAACGAAAAATCCCCTAACCCTCTATGAAACCGAAAAAAAGTGCGCCGAAAGTCTGGCAAGTCATACGGAATTTCTATTTCTTTGGTCGCTTAAGTGATTTACACTCAAGTGTGATATACATGTATATCCTTAGAGAGAACATTTTCTATTTTTAGCGAAAAACGAACAAGATTTTTTCTAAGTTATTTTTTTTTTGGCAAATTGCAAAAATTCGTCGTGGAATTTCCCATGAAATTAAAGCGATACACTTAAACTATAGGAATTTCAAAGTAATAAAATCTAATAAAATATGCGCGTGTACATGGAAAATTCTCAAAAATTTTGTGAACTTTTCAAAGCAAGTGTTTTTAATTTTTTTTTATAAAATTCCTTAAAATGAAATGTGTTTTCGCAGGAAATATAAACCATAATATAAACTTGTCGTAGAAGAAGCACTTCCTTTTAAACTACACAGATCATACAATATTCTGCATATTTAATTGCTAATAAAAAATACCATTTCCCTTTATGCAATTCTTCCTAGGAAATTTCAATATGTTCCCCCCATTTAAAATGCCTTGTGTTGTATGGAAAATACACTTTAAATTTCAAATTAAGCACATACATTCCCGCAAAAGGATATGTAGGTATTATTAAAAAATAATACAAATAATTTTCCTACAATTAAAACAAAAATTTCCACGTATTTCATAAATGAAATCCTTATCATTCTAGCATAAGATTAATTCCATGTATTCCATAAAATAAATCCTTAACATTATAAAGCAAAATTCCAAGTATTACGCATACAAATTTCCATGTCACATTTCTAGGTATTAATGCTTAATTCTTTGCGCATGTAACGCAAAAATACTAATAAATTTTAGAAAAAAAATACTTAATAAAATTCAGTAAATTTTATCGAAAAATATGAACATTTTGATTAAATAAAATACATGAATTTTATCAAAAATTTAAAAGAAATCCAAATATTTCATGGGCATTATTTAGTAAAAATCTAAGTATTTTATGGAAAAACAAAAAATTAACATGTTTTAGGGAACATTTTCTGAATAAAAATCCACATATTTTATTGGAATTTTTCATAACAAAAATTCACATATTTTATTTAATAAAAATCGAAGTATTTTATGGAATAAATCCATTTATTGTATGGAAAGCTTTCTTAATAAATAACATTTGGCTGACATTTACTCGTACAACGTTTTTTACAAAAAATGTTTTTGACATTTTTCTTAATAAAATTTCACATTTTATATAACATTTTTTTTCATATTTTATGAAAAATTGTGTGAAATTTTCTAAATAAAAATTCACATATTTTAGGGAAAATTTGCATATCAAAATTCACATATTTTTTTTAAATAAAAATCGAAGTATTTTATGGAAAAATCCATTTATTGCATTGAAAGCTTTCTTAATAAAAAACATTTGCTTAAGACATTTACATATTTTATGAATACTTTTTTTTTCCAAAAAATGTCTTAATTTTATGAAAAATTGTCTTAACATAATTAGCATATTTTATGGGAAAATTTCTGAACAATTTGAATATTTGATTTTATTAAAAATGAACACATTTAATGGAAAGTTTTCTTAATAAAAATTAACATATTTTATATAAAATTTTTCTAGCAAAAATGCATGAAATGGAAAGCTTTCTTATTGGAAATCCCCATACTTTATTGAAATTTTTAAATTAAAATCTCCATATTTTATAAATTTTTATTTTCTTGTTAAAAATCGTGTATTTTGTGAACAAAAATTCACATATTTTACGGAAAGTTTCCTTAACTAAATGCAGCTATTTTAAGTGAAATGTTCTTAATGCAAATCCATATACTGAATAGTTTACATATTTCATGGAAATTTTTTTTTATAAAAATGTAAGTATTTTATTGCAAGTTTTGTTTTTTTTTTAACAAAATACATATATTTTATGTAGAAATTTCCGAATAAAAATCCACATATTTTATGGAAAATTTTCTTCACAAAAATCGATATATTTAATGGATATGTTCTTCACATATTTTATGGGCATTTTTTTTTTAAATTTTTAGGAAAAATTTTCCACATATTTCAGGAACAATTTCTTTATAAAAATCGAAGTATATTATGGAAATGTTTCTTAATAAAAATCTAGTTATTTTACGAGAATTTATCTTTTTCAAAATACATGGAAATTTTTCTCAATAAATAATTCACATATTATATGCACAAATTTTCTTAAACGTATTTTATCGAAAGTTATCCTTGAAAAATTCACATATTTCATTGAAAATTTTCGTAATAAAAATCCAGAATTTTTCGAAAACTTGTCTTTATATTTTATGGAGAAATTTTCTTACGCGTATTTTATCGAAGTTTTCTTTAAAAAATCCACATATTTCAATGAAATATTTCTTATTATAAAATTTCTTATTTTATAAAAGAAAAAAATTTATAAAAGAATAAAATTTATAAAAGAAAATTTATTAAAAATTCGCATAATTCCTTGAAAATTTCCTCATTAAAAATCAAAGATTTTATGGAAATGTTTTTAATAGAAATCTAAAATTTTATGAAAAAACATTTTAAAAGAAATTAAATAAAATTGGTACATTAAATAACTGTTTATTTTCTGAGTTTCCCTGAAGCTGATTTTCTTTTGAAATACTGTTCTTTTGGAATATAAATCAATCCAATATAATCGTTATAGCTGCATCAAACTATAGTCACCCAAAGTGTGTTGTGTATATATGTGTCACGATTTGATATTAAACAATAGTATTTTTATTGTTTAATTTAAACATGTTTCCCTTTATAGGAGTGTAACTACAATATGAATTCATAAAAACAGTCAGAAATAATCGCTCATAAATCTTTTATCAGTTTGTATTAATTGACAAACAAATTCTCTTTTAAAATCAATAGAGGTACGAGGGCGTGGCGAAAATACTATTTATTTTATATAAAAATATTCCATTAATGGAGAATGTACTAATCTTATATTAGGCTTATAAATATATGATATGATCCTATAGTTATATAGTAGAGTCCTCTGGTATTTGCTTTTTTGGTTTTTATTTTTTATTTGGGTAATTTTTTCACTAGACCCTCGCATCCTTTTATAAAATAATACTAAAGCTCATAATAAAATACTCAACAAGTGACGTTGTCTGTCGTCAACAAAAAAAAAGCGCCAATTGAAATAATTTATAATACGTATGTAAATCGATAGATAGAGACATTAGGGTGGGCCATAGTATTGGATGAATATCTTCAGACTAGGGTAATCAAAAACCGCACCGGTTAACCGGTTAATCGGTTTCTCTTTAAAAACCGCCTATCGGTTTTCGGTTTTTCTGCATTTTTGAATAACTCGAACCGTCGGTTTTTTCAACTTGGTTTATTCGACTTTTCGGTTTTTTGAAACCATTATGAAATGATAATGAAAATATTATTTTTGAAACAGGAATCTACCTAAAATTTTGAAAACATCAATATAAAAACCGTTGACATCATTGTTGCATATCCATCGATTTCAAAATGCAGTTTTGTATGTATTTATACTGTTTCCATTGCTAACATCCCTATAGACTTCGTCTGCATATTTTATCAAGGGTCTAGGTGATTATTGCCGTATAGAAATTAATTAACAATCCTTTCTAATTGAAATGTAGGTATAAATAAATAAAAATACATATGTCCAGTTTCACATTTCGACAAGTTTTCATCTCTATAGTATGCTCAAGCCAGAATCCGCTACTACTGATAATATATGTACATAATCGGTTTGCCATTTGAGCCATTCATATGACGGTAAAAGCTAAGATCATAATCAATTTTTTTTAAAGAAATCTTTTTAAAAATTGAACATATATATTATAAATATTGCAGAGATTATATTATATCATAAATGAAATCGGAACAATTACATATTATAAATAAAAATATGAAGTGTTTACAATACAATTTTCAAACAAATCTTAATTTAATTGGAATATGGTCGCGAATTGAATTTGCACTACGCTTATTTTACGTCATCTAACAAAATTTTAAGCATTTTTATTACAAAAGAAAACACCGAAAACAACCGGTTCACCGGTTTTTTATTTTCGGTTAAACCGAAAACCGGATTTAGAGTAAACTTTATTTTCGAAGAAACCGAAAACCGTATTTTCAAAATAACCGGTTTTTTGATCACCCTACTTCAGAAATATTAATGGTAATTATTTTAATAAAAAACATTTTTTTATGAAAATTTTTCTTAATAAAACTACATCTTTTTATGAAAAATGTTCTTAATAAAACTACATCTTTTTATGAAAAATTTTCTTAAAAAAAATCGAATTTTTTATGAAAAATTTTCTTTATAAAAATTTGCATTTTTTATGAAAAAATGTTCTTAATAAAAATCCACGTTTTTTATGGAAAATCCTATTAATATAAATCCACGTTTTTTTTATGGAAAATGAAATTAATCAGAGTCTACTTTTTTATGGAAATAAAAATACACGTTTATTATGGAAATAAAAATCCACGTTTTTAAGGAAAATATTCTTAATAAAAATCCAAGTTTTTTATGGAAAATGTTCTTAATAAAAATCCACGTTTTTTATGGAAAATGTTCTTAATAAAAATCCACGTTTTTATGGAAAATGTTCTTAATAAAAATCCACGTTTTTAAGGAAAATATTCTTAATAAAAATCCACGTTTTTATGGAAAATTTTCTTAATAAAAATCCACGATTTTATGGAAAATTATCTTAATAAAAATCCACATTTTTTATGAAAAAAATTCTTAATAAAAATCCACGTTTTTTGGGGAAAATGTTTTTAATAAAAATCCATAATCCATAAAAATGTTCTTAATAAAAATCCACGTTTTTTGGGGAAAATGTTTTTAATAAAAATCCATAATCCATAAAAATGTTCTTAATAAAATCCACGTTTTTTTATGGAAAATGTTCTTAAAAAATTCCACGTTTTTTATGGATAATATTCTTAATAAAAACCACAATTTTTTTGGAAAATTTTCTTAATAAAAATCCACGTGTTTATTGAAAATTTTCTTAATAAAAATCCAACTTTTTTTGGAAAATGTCCTTAATAAAAATCCACGTTTTTTAAGGAAAATGTTCTTAATAAAAATCCATAATCCATAACAAAAATCCACGTTTTTTTATGGAAAAATTTCTTAGAAAATTCCACGTTTTTTTATGGAAAAATTTCTTAGAAAATTCCACGTTTTTTTATGGAAAAATTTCTTAGAAAATTCCACGTTTTTTTATGGAAAAATTTCTTAGAAAATTCCACGTTTTTTTATGGAAAAATTTCTTAAAAAATTCCACGTTTTTTTATGGAAAAATTTCTTAAAAATTCCACGTTTTTTATGGAAAATGTTCTTAATAAAAATCCACGTTTTTATGGAAAATGTTATTAATAAAAATCCACGTTTTTTAAGGAAAATGTTATTAATAACAAGTAAGAAAGTTTCAGTCGGGTAAACCGACTAAGGTATACCCTCACTTTGTGAGTAATGTAATATTGAATATTACTCGAATTATTCTGTCAATTTGTGTGGGAGGTACCAGAAGGGGTTTATCAGATACACATTTTTTCGCTGAACATTAGATACTTTAAATTCATTGCACTGTGCCGACTTATAAGCATTTATGTGCACTGGATAAACGTTATGAGACATTAAATTGTGGTATGATTTGGGCATTTTGTGTGGGAGGTACAAAAAGGGGCGTGGCAATAACGCCCATTTTTCACAGGGCTATAGACACTATAAAAACATTACACTGTACAAAATTTCAAGTATTTTTATACACTGGTTCTAATGTTATAAGCTGTTAACTTTTGGTGCAAAAAGGTACCTTTGTGTGGGAGGTACCAAAAGGGGCGTGACAACAACACCCATTTTCCCCTGGACTGTAGGCAATATAAAAGCATAATACTGTACAAAATTTCAAGTATTTTTATACACTGTTATAATGTTATAAGCTGTTAACTTTTGGTGCAAAATGGTGCATTTGTGTGGGAGGTACCAAAAGGGACGTGGCGACTTTGCCCATTTTTCTCGAGTTGATAACGACTAATAAGCTAATACTATGTGTGGAATTTCAAAAGATTCGAATAAGTAGTATAGCAGTTATTAAAGAATCAATATTTCACAACATTTTAACCCTTTGTGGGGGAGGTACTAGAAGGAGTGGACCAATATGGCCCATCTTCGAACTTAGCCGGAGATAGAAAAAAATATTACCACATACCAAATTTGAGGTCAATCGGTTACTCCTTTCGAGAGTTATCGTGCGCACCAGCCAGCAGACAGACAGACAGACAGACAGACAGACAGACAGACAGACAGACGGACGGACATTGCTCATTCGACTTAAAATGACCCAAAACGGATTTCCTCCGAACATACTTGGGGTCTTAGGTCACTCCTTCGACGTGTTACACTTTTTTCCGTAGCAAATGATATATACCCTCGTCACACTAAAGTGAGGGTATAAAAATCCACGTTTTTTATGGAAAATTTCTAAATAAAAATCCACGTTTTTATAAAAAATATTGTTAATAAAAGTCCACGTTTTTTTATGGAAAATCTTCTTAATAAAAGTCCACGTTTTTTTATGGAAAATCTTCTTAATAAAAATCCACGTTTTTATGGAAAACGTTCTTAATAAAAATTCACGTTTTTATGGAAAATGTTCTTAATAAAAATCCTCATTTTTTATGGAAAATGTTCTTAATAAAAATCCCATTTTTTACGAAAAATTTTCTAAATGAAAATCCACGTTTTTGTTATGAAAAACCAGGTTTTTTTAAATAAAAAAAAACTCATTTTAATGGGAACATTTCTTAATAGAAATCCCCGTTTTCTGGGAAAATATTCTTAATAAAAATTCACGTTTTTTAGGAAAATATTCTTAATAAAAATCCTCGTTTTTTAGGAAAATATTCTTAATAAAAATCCACGTTTTTATGGAAAATGTTCTTAATAAAAATCCACGTTTTTATGGAAAATGTCCTTAATGTCCACGTTTTTTTATGGAAAATGTTATTAATAAAAATAAATTTTTTATGGAAAATGTTCTTAATAAAAATCCTCATTTTTTTATAGAAAATGTTCTTAATAAAAATCCACGTTTTTATGGAAAATTTTCTTAAAAAATCCAAGTTTTTATGAAAAATGTTCTTAATCAAAATCTATTTTTTCTTAATAAAAACCCACGTTTTTTTCTTATTAAAACCACTTTTCTTTATGAAAAACCAGGTTTTTTATTAAAAATCCAAGTTTTTATGGAAAATATTCTTAGTTAAAACCACGTTTTTATTAAAAATGTTCTTAATAAAAATCAAAATTTTTTATGGAAAATGTTCTTAAAAAATTCCACGTTTTTATGGAAACTATTCTTAATAAAAATCTAAAATCCAAGTGTTTTATTAAAACTATTCTTAATAAATATGCATGTATTTTATTGAAAATCTTCTTAATAAAAACTAACATGTTTTGAAAATTTTCTTTAAAGAATTATGCAAATATATCATAATAAATATTCACATGTTTTACGGAAAACATTCTTAATAAAAACCACTTATTTAAAAACTTATAAAAAAATTATTAAAAAAAATTCTTATAAAAATTATCATATTGTTTAGAAAACTTTTTAATGAACAATCTTTATAGTTTTGTTAAATTTTTCGTAATTTTCGTAAAATAAAAATTCACCTTTATTCTCATTTCATTTTTAAAATGAAATGTCCTCATTAAAAAGATTAGACTTTTACGCCAAATATAGAGAAATGTCGAACGTTTTCAATTGTATCCTAAATAATTTATAGGACGTCTGTGACTTTATATCAGTCTGTTATTTTGAGCGAATTAGGAAGAGATCACTTAAGTATTTTTTCCGCTTTTTTCGATCCTATTACAGATACAGAATTGACGGATACAAAAGTTCTACATTTATTATATAAAATTATACAGCTACCCTAATATACATACATATACGTTTCAGTGAATAAAAATATATTAAATTTTGTGCAAAAAGTACGTATTGAGTTATTTATTTATTATACATATATATGTATGTATATACGTATGTCCGCACACATATGGCGTATGTAATATGTTAATATGTAAATAATAAATAGTAGCGACAAGAGCTGTACATATTCTCGTAAAATGTATAGATATACTCGTATGAGCTTTAATAGGCACACTTACGTCCATATAAATAAATGTATACATATACATACATAATATATATTGTATCTCTATATATGTATGTAAATATGCAAACATTTATTAAGCTTACGTAATTGATGTATAGCAGTGCTTAAGCACTTTTTTATACAGGGTAATCAATAATAATTCGAACAAATTATTAAAATTTTCTGTACTTGTTCATTCATTAATTTATCGAAAATTTTCTTAATAAAAAAAACGAGTTTTTAGGAAATTTTCCATATAATCCATGTATTTTATCGAAAGTTTTCTTAATAAAACCACGTATTTTTATTAAAATGGTATAGCAATAAAAATCGAAAAATTCGTAATAAAAATCAAGGTTTTTATTGAAAATATTCTAGATAAAAATCCACATATTTAAAAAAAAATGATTATCGTTTTTCATAATAAATACTCTCTTGTTTTCATATTTTTTTTAAATACACAAATTCTTACCAAAATTTTTTTCTTCAAAAATTAACCTGTTTTTTCGAAAAAAATCTTAAATTATTTTATTGCAATTTGTCTTAATTAAAATTGCCGTATTTTCTCGAAAATTTTCCTTATACAAATTCCTGAATTTTCTCAAAAACTATTCTTTTCAAAAATCCATGTGTTTTATTGAAAAATCTTCTTCATAAAAATTCATTTATTTTATTGAAAATTTCCATAATACATAACCACGTTATGTTATGGAAAAATTTCTTAATAAAAATCCATTTATTTTATATTTTGTTTAATTCATCCTTGTTTCAAGGTTTATTCTTATTAGCTCTAAATGTCAATGTCTTTAAAAATTGTGACATTTATCTGTATTCAGTTTGTTCCAATTGTCTCATTATTTCTAATTTTATATTTGTTCGAATTCTTTTGGTTCACCCTGTTCATTCATTGTTGACACATGTCCGTAGGTGTTTGATTCTGTTTTTTGCTGGCGGTTGTTTCTGTTTTTTTTTTTTGTATTCAGCAGGCATTATGAATGCAAAATAAAGAATAAACACTAAATAAAAGATACTGTAGTTATTTTTTTCTCAATTCTCTAATAAAGTGAACTGAATGGCTGAACATGCATTGGGATATTTGCAGCATTTGGCAATTAACAGTAGTAGTAGCAACCGCAGCAGCAGCGGCAACAACAACAACAACAACAGCAATATCAACAATTACAACATTTTCTATGTCTGACGTTGCATAGCGTCGAGTCTCAGTGGTCGCAAGTATCTGTGTCGGTGGGCCTTTGTGTGGGTCTCTCTATAAAATTTAACAAAATGACATACTTTTGTTTTGCATTGTCTCTCGCTCTGCCTCTCTCTAATGCCATATGAGTGTGCATGGGTCTGTCCGAACACTGACATTCTAATGTTTTTTTTTTTTACGTATATTGAAATAAATTGCAAAAAATAATACATGTCAGTTGGGAAAATTGCATTTCTTTCGGTGCTTAATTGAACTATACACATCTGAGCTAATCAACAAATGCTGCTATGGTGTAAAAATAGATAGAAAGAGAATGTATTGTTTGTTATTTTTAATTTGATGATTTAAATATTTATTTACAGAATTATTTGGCAGAGGAAATCGATAAACATTTGATTAGTTTTTGGGGGTTTTTTAGGTCGAAGGACCAAATTGATATAAGGCAAATGTAAGCTTAATTTTATAGTTATGCTAGATCGAAGGACCAAATATATTAATATCAGTTTATATCCGTACAAGTTGTATTAATTTTACCTCGAACGACCAAATATATAAATGCTAGATTAATTTTGAGATGATGCCAGGTCGAAGGACCAAATATAATAATTTAAGTTTATATTTGCCATTCTTACATGACCCTTAAATATGTTCAAATTATTTTGCAGTCCTATTTCTGGATTATGATTTTAAACTACATATATTTTTGGCGAATTATTTGGTAGACCAAATCAGTAAACGCTTAGGACTTTTTGAAGTCGAAGGACCAAATTGTTGTAATATAATAGTGAGTAGATCCATAGAAGTTGTAGAAGTTTAAGGCCGAAGGACCAAATATATTAATCTTAATTTATATTCCTTTCTTACATGACCCTTAAACTATTCCCTTATTCTCTTCTGCTTTCTTATTACCCAAAACTTCTGCTATATTCCTGCTCTCGCCTGTAGAAGCTGCAATTCATATCCAAGTGACCACTAGACAGACATTGGCTTAACGTGCGCCAAACCTTTTGCTATGGTTTCAGTTTACCCCGGCTTAATTCTCCGACACTGCCGCGCCGTGCAGTTTGTCGTCATTGCTCTTGTCTTTGTTTGCTGTTTTTTCGTTTCTTCTGTTTCTTCGGATTTCTGAGCATTTTTTGCCAACTCTGACGCCTATAAATCGCTGCTACTGTCGCCTAAAGACTTAAAGCGTTTAAAGAAAGGTACACCGACAGACAGATGGACCGACGGACGTGTATAGTTTGTTCAAATGTGGTTTCGTCTGGTTGGCAATGCCCGACCGGCTTTATATGCGGACATAAATTTCAACCAAAATTCTGCAAGTGGCTCCAACAAGGCTTTTAAATGGTTTTTTGGTTATGGACCATGTTTGGTCGAGAGCGAGAGAGAGCAGGTGTTTAAACTGAATTTTTGTTTGTTTGTTGTTTTTTGGAAATTTGAGTCTGCTTCTGAATTCCTTAAATGGAGCTGCAAGTTGGAGGTAATTTTGTTAGGGGTTTTTGGGGAATTAATTTCAAATATACATATATATTTGAGACTATTTGACAAGTGGAAGGAACAAACCAAGAAATAATTGTAGATGGGTCGGAGGAACAAAGAAAAATTATGTTAAACAAATTAAAAAAAACGAAGAATTATTTTTGGTCCTTCGAACTAACCTAAATATGTAATTTTTCACACTATCAACTAATAAATATAGACTATTTTTACGCTTCGATAAATAATGTCATTTGATATGAAAGAAAATTAAATTACAAATTTATATTCTCATTTTGAAGGTAAAACAATTATGAATTGTAACTTTATTTTGGTCCTTCGATTTGACTAAAATTACATAAATTAATAAAGTTTTACTTAAAAAATTCCAAAAATTATTTTTGTTCCTTGTGCTGCGCAAAAATTTTGCTAGGTCGAAGGATCCAAAATAACTTGTGTTAGAACGATCGACTTGTACTTTCTTAATTTAAGTAATATTAGTCAGATCGAAGGACCAAAATTAACCTATGGTTCATAATTGTTTACATCCAAGTTAAAAATATAAATTTGTAATTTAATTTTATTTTATATAGAATAGCCAAATATACAGAAGAATGAAAAGCTTCCTGTTTATTATGTGAAAAAGTCTAATTTAGGTTAGTTCGAAGGAACAAAAATAATGTTTCGATTGTTTACAAGAAAAAAACCGTTTATAATATAATTATAACGGAATTAGTCCGATCGAATGACCAACATTAAGGGCTGTGTTAGGCAAACGTAAGCGTAACGCCCCCGTAGCGTAACGAATCATCTGATTCAATCTGAAATATGGATATCAGTGTAAACGATTAGCCAACGGACGGCTGAATCTGCTGAAATTTGATTTGGACGGTACGTTTACGTGTATTTGCAAACAAATTTAGTAAAATAATGAAAAAAGAATATATTTATGCGAAACTTTTGAAAAGTAATGATAAATAAGTAATAAAATGGTAAATAAGTAGCAAATAAATATAAAATAAAATTAATTTGTTGCTATTTTTGGTTGTGAATGTCTGAGTACGTTTTTCAAGTTTTGGGCAATTGCTCCAAGGGGAAACATTACGGCGGCGCTAAATTACGGTTACGTTTGCCTAACCCGGCCTTAAATCATTCCTAAATAGAAATTTGAGTCTGCTTTGAATTCCTCAAATGAAGCTGCAAGTTGTAGTAAATTTTGTTAAGGTTTTTTTTGGGGGAATTAATTTCAAAAATAATTTTTGAGACTATTTGATAAGTGGAAGGAACAAACCATTAAATAATTGTAGATAGGTCGGAGGAACAAAGAAGAATTATGTTAAAAAAATAATATTGTTAGGTCGAAGGACCAAAAAGAAAGAAAAATTATTTTTGGTCCTTCGAACTAACCTAAATTTTTCATTTTTGACACTATTAATAAATAAATATGGAGAAATTTTCGCTCTTCGATTAATTATGTCATTTGATATGAAAGAAAATTACATTACAAATTTATACTTTAATTTTTAAGGTAAACAATTATGAATTGTAACTTTATTTTGGTTCTTCGATCTGACTTAAATTACATAAATGAATGAAGTTTTTCCTTAAAAGTTGTCAAAAATTATTCATTTTAATTTCCATTATATCAATTGGCCACATATAAAAAAATAAAGTTAATTCAGGCAAAGAACCAAAATAAAAAAGTATTCAAATATAAAACAAAATTCACTTAATTTAGATAAAAACATGAATTAATATCAATAATAATACCAATAATTTAAGTAAGTTTTGTCAGATCGAAGGACCAAAATAAAGTTTCTCTTTTTTTATTAGTTGACATTGTCAAAAATTACCAATTTAAGTTAGTTCGAAGGACCAAAAATAATTCTTAGTATTTTTTAGGCAACATTTCATTGATTTAAGTAATTTTAGTCAGTTCGAAGGACTAAAATTATATTAAAGTTCATAATTCCAAGGTAAACATTTAAAGCTTTTTTATTAGTTTTATTTTATATAGAATAACCAAATATATAGAGGATAATAAAAATAATACAAGGTGGCGCAAAAGTAATCCTCCTATCAGAAAATGCTATAAATGGCGCAAAAGTAATCCTCCTATCAGAAAATGCTATAAATTTTGCGATTGGCCCCTAATGTCAGTTCTGTTTTGACATTTGTGTATTAAACACTGCGAAATACACGTTAATAAACAATGTTACGCTACACTGCTCCAGAACGCGGAATATTGCTGACTATTTATTTGACCAATAATCGGTCGGTGACGTTGGCACAAAACATCGAAAGGTTACTTTTGCGCCACCTGTTATATATAAAAAATAATAAAAAGGATATAAAAATAATATATCGATTTTTTAAGTAAAAAAAATCAAGTATGCTGTATTTATCGCATTGTCAAAACTGACCAATATAGGTTACTTCGAAGGGCCAAAAATAATTCTTCATATTTTTTAGTCAAAACTTCATTGATTTAAGTAAATTTAGACGGATCGAAGGATCAAAATTAAACTATAGTTCATAATTGTTTCAAAAATTACGCTTATCCGTATCTATTAGTATTTTGTCAATTATTATTAGTTCGCATTGTCAAAACTGACCAATTTAGGTTAATTCGAAGGACCAAAAATAATTCTGGGTATTTTTAGGTAAAACTTCATTAATTTTAGTCAGATCGAATGACCAAAATAAAGTTTTTCCTTATCTATTAGTTGAAATTTACGAAAATGACCAATTTAGGTTAGTTCGAAGCACCAAAAAGAATTCATCATATTTTTTAGTCAAAATTTCATTGTTTTAAGTAAATTTAGACAGATCGAAGGACCAAATAATTGTTTACATCCAAGGTAAAATTATAAATTTTAATTTAATTGTATTTTATATAGAATAAAAAAGGACTCTGTTTATTAGTTAACATATTCATAAATTGCTAATTTAGGTTATTTCAAATGACTAAAAATAGTTTTTAAAATTTTTAAGGTAGAACTTCATTAATTTAAGTAACTTTTGTCAGATCGTGGAACCAAAAAAAATTTATTGATTTAAGTAATATTAGTCAGTTCGAAAGACCAAAATTATATTATAGTTCATAATTCCAAGGTAAAACTTTAAAGCTGTTTAATTAGTTTTATTTTATATAGAATAACCAAATATATATATATAGAAAATAAAAAGGATATAAAAATAATATTTAAATTTTTTTAAGTAAAAAAATAAAGTATGCAGTATTTATAAATCATTGATTTAATTAATTTTAGGCAGATCGAAGGACCAAATAAAGTTACAATTCACAATTGTTTGATTTCAAAAATATAAATATGCACTTTAATTTTCTATTATATCGAAGGAATAATTTGTCGAAGAATAGGTAAACAAATTCTTATTATTTATTAGTTGACATTGTCAAAACTGATCAATTTTGGTTAGTTCGAAGGACCAATAATAATTCAGGGAGTTTTTAAGGTAAAACTTCATTAATTTTGTCAGATCGAAGGACCAAAATAAAGTTTCTCCTTATTTATTTGTTCGCATTGTCAAAACTGACCAATTTTGGTTAGTTCGAAGGACCTAAAACATTAATTTTAGTCAGATCGAAGGACGAAAATAAAGTTTCTCCTTATTTATTAGTGCGCATTGTCAAAAATAACCAATTTAGGTTAGTTCGAAGGACCAAAAATAATTCTGGGAATTTTTAAGGTAAAATTTCATTAATTTTAGTCAGATCGAAGGACCAAAATAAAATTTTTCCTTATTTATTAGTTCGCAATGTCAAAAATAAGCAATTTAGTTTAGTTCCAAAGACCAAAAATAATTCGTAATATTTTTTAGTCAAAGCTTCATTGATTTAAGTAAATTTAGACAGATCGAAGGACCAAATTTAAACTATAGTTCATAATTGTTTACATCCAAGGTAAAAATATAAATTTTAATTTAATTATATTTTATATAATAAAAAATAATTAAAAAACGATTATGTTTATTAGCATACGTATTCATAAATTTGCAAATTTAGCTTAGTTCAAATGACTAAAAATACTTCTTCGAATTTTTAAGGTAGAACTCCATTAATTTAAGTAATTTTTGCCAAATCGTAGAACCAAAAATGACCAATTAAGGTTAGTTCGAAGGACCAAAAATAATGCTATGTATTTTTTTAGGCAAAACTTCAATGATTTAAACAATTTTAGTCAGATTGAAGTACCAAATTTAAAATATATTTCATAATTGTTTACATTCAATGTAAAAATATTAATTTGTAATTTAATTTTATATTTTATAGAATTGTTGGTTGTAGTTTCCAAAGACGTTTTATTAGACTATATAGTTATAGAGGAATGAAAACGATCCTGTTTATTAGATGACATCTTTATAAATGACTAAATTAGGTTAGATCGAAGGACCGTTAATAATGTTTTCATATTTTATTAGAAAAAATCAAATATAATTTAATTATTAGATCGATGGAGCAACATTAAATCATTACTGAAGAGAAAAATATTTTTTATAAATTTTTTTATATCAAATGGCCACATATAAAGAAATATTTAAGGTAATTCAATCGAAGGACCTAAATTAAAAAAGTGGTCAAATATAAGGCAAAATTTTGTTAATAAGTTAGGTCGAAGGACTAAACGTAAAAAAGTATCTAACATCAAAATTATTGCTATTTAATTGCCCATTGCTGCAAGCTTTGCCAACAAATAACTTATACCTTTTGTCCATGTTTATGATCTTTGCGGGGTTATTATTTTCATGTCTGAAAAGACACAGACACAAAGTCTTAAATCCCAAGCCATGGCAAAACCACCGCCACATTGGGACATTTTTAAAGCGAATGGCAAGCAAAACACAAAAAGCTAATAAAAAAAAATCAATACAAACAGCGAAATAAAAACAGCAAAGCGGAAATATTAAGGCGGTCAGGCCAGGCAAGGCAGCCAACATGAGCCGAGTATAGATGGCTGGATGGATGAGGCATAGATTGTTGCACTCCAGTCGACTCGGTCGGGCAGCTGAACGAGAAGTGCAGGAAACAACCGATATGCTCGAATATGGAGAGACAGACAGAGCGGTGGTACTGATGATGATAATGATGGTGGTGGTGGTCGTCGTCGTCGCCGCCACATGCATAATTTTTAAATGCAAGTCTGGGCGAACAAAAAAAAATAAAGAAACAAAACAAGTTTATTTTTTTCTTCTCCATTTTACACTTGGTTATATACAAGTATATCATTCGCATAACAAAACAAAACAGAATAAAAAAAATGCTGGCCATGATGAAGGCGGGAATGACGATGGTGATGACGAAAATCCTCACGATGATGATCACCATCATCGTCATTATCATCGTCATCTTCATCAGCTTTATTATACGTAGCATTGGTCATTGTAAACGATCGGCATCCCCAACACTAACACCATCTCCACGTCATAATCTTCATTATGATTCGAATGCTCGCCGGCGTCGTCTTCGTCATCGTCTTAATGGCCATAACTGGTGTTGTTGATACCATTCATTGCTTGCCTCGGCTATTATTGTTTTTAGCCAACTTGTTGTTACTGAGCTTATTTGCTTCCAAAAGAGACAGTGGGTTTAAAAGTTAAAAAAAAGATTTTCTTTAAAAGAAAAATTATAAAGAATGTACATATGTAGTTCATGCGAACCACTCCCACAATCAGGGATGCCAACTTAGTGCTTTTCGCACTAAATCACTAACTGTACGCTTTTCGTGTTTTTTGCTAGTGCTTTTGACGCTTTTAGTACATTTGTCAGATCGAAACTGGCAACATAAAGACATTGTACCATTTTGTTACTGCATGACAACATCTTAATTCTATGCACCTACATTTGCCTCCCTCATTTCACTTTGCGTTTTAAATGTCGTTGGAATTAAGAATTGTGAACTACCAATAAAAACAATCGGTATTTTTAATGCCTTTTAAGGCACTGGATGCACTTTTTCGGATAGATTTGTTCGGCATTTTTTTTCTCGTGTGGGTCCGCCAAATAACTTTTTTTTGAAAATGCTATAAAAAAAACTACTGAATATTTTCTCAAATTTCTTTTTTTATTTGAAAGTACAATCCTTCCGGAAAATAATTTCATTCAAATGGCTGCCTCGGCTGGCCATGCAGTAGCCTACACTATCGGTCCAATTAAGCACATTATCGATTGTGTGCAGCTGTATTTCACGAATATTGTCCTTTAAAGCGTCAATTGTCTCTGGCTTGTCGGCGTAACACTTATCTTTGAGGGCACCCCACAAATAATATTCCAACGGTGTCAAATCCCAGCTCCGAGGTGGCCAAACGACATCAGCTCTGCGGCTGATAATGCAATCTTCAAAAACAGGGCGCCAAACATCGAGTGTAGCTTCGGCTGTGTGGCACGTAGCGCCGTCCTGTTGAAACCAAATGTTGCCAATACCCTCCTCTTCAATTTTTGTGAACAAAAATTCGTTCAACATGGCCCGATAACGATCGCCATTGACTGTAACGGCCACTTCTTGCTCATTTTCGAAGAAAAATGGTCCAATTATGCCACTGGACCAAAATCTGCACCAAACATTGACTCGTTTTGGGTGTATCGGCTTTTCAATGTATGCGTGGGGATTTTCTGTGCCCCAAATTCGACAATTTTGCTTGTTTACATACCCGCCAAGATCAAAATGAGCTTCATCTGAAAAGATGATTTTTTTTTGGCAAAATCGGCATCTTCTGTAAATCGATCGCGGGCCCACTTGTTGAAGCGTATACACAACCATATTCGTTCAGCGGAAGGATAAAACTAATTATCTGTCAAATCAGACATGAGCTAAGTGTTACCATTCACGAAATAATCACTAGTTGAAAAAAAACGTTAGATAGCGGACCCTTTATAATTAATTTGTATAATTAGGATCAGCGGCAGTGAATGTTATGAAGTCGAAGGACCAAAAATTAACAAATCAAGAATGTACATATATACGGATCACTACTTTAGTATACATATTGCCTCGACACTAGTGACATTATCGTGTTTGGCACGTGCCGTATTATAAATATTTATTCCTCCTAGTCGAAGGACCAAAAAATTCTTCTGCCAGAATTGTATTATTTTGATAGATTGGATATCTATAGATCTATAGATGTAGGTTTCGAACCAAAAATAATGCAAAAAAAAGTAATTCGGATCGAAAGACCGAAAAAATAAATATATGGTGATCCATTTCGAGGTTCCCTACTTTTTTAAAGAAAAAAACACAGAAAATTCAAATTAAATGGGGAATGTTTATTATCATTTGAAAGAACATTCTTTGGGATTAATTTTTTGAAGATTATGTCTATCAAATGTTGGCCGCGGCTACGTCTCAGATGGTCCATCCGTTGAGACCAATTTTCGATGACTCGATTATGTTGACCATAAGTTGAGCGAAGTGCACGAAACACATTCCTCACAGAACGTGAATTTTCGTAATAAAGTTGAGCGATTTGTAAACGTTGTTAAGGCGTAAGTCATTCCATGATGAAATGCCAAACAATACTTAACAAAAATAACATGACACGTGATCTGTCAAAAAAGGCTATTGAAAAAAGTATCTCTACTTGGATCACCCGTTATCATATGGCGCCCCAGGTCGAAAGACCAAAAATAATGAATGTCAAGCAACTATGTTCTATTTTGTAAGGCCGAGGGCCAAATATAATATTTAGATGTAGGATTCGAACCAAGTTAAAATTTCCGGATCGAGCACCAAAAATTAATCAATCCAAGAATATATGCTCGAAGGACCAAAAAAGAATGAATGTCAAACAATTATGTTTCATCTTGTAATGTCGAAGAATTAGGACCAAAAACAATGAATTTTGTAAAGTCGAAAGACCAAAAATGAACTAATCCAAGAATATATCGGGTTTTCCAATAGGGATGATATGATTTTGAAGTGACGTTTCGGCCATTTGTAATATGACATGATCTGTCATTTGTTTTTCATTGTATTCAGTAGTGTTTACAATTTCATCATGGAGAGATATACGCAAGAACAACGTTTACAATTTATTCAGTTTTATTATCAAAATAATCGTTCTCCAATTGCAACTTTTCGTGCGCAAAGTCCATTGTTTTTTAAATCCAATCGACTTTCCGGTCGACCTATACCCTTAACACCCATGAGCAATATTTTAGCTCTCGTTAAGAGCTATCTTTTTGCAATTGACCCATTCCCGATCCGATGTACCGATAAGGAGCTAGAGCAAAAATAAACTTTCCGCTCACATTTGAAAATGATGCTAAGTCCATTTTTTTAAACAAAAAAAAAAAAAAAAAACACTTTCCAGTCGACCTACGACCTTGACACCCATGAGCAATATTTTAGCTCTCGTTAAGAGATATCTTTTTGCCATTGACCGATTGTGGCTACGTGCCACACAGCAAATGAAAGAATTGAATTGTTGATCGAAAAGTTTGGAGATTCGATTATTTCAAGAAATTGTGATATTGAATGACCTCCAAGAAGTTGTGATTTAACACCATTAGACTATTTCTTGTGGGGTTATTTGAAGTCATTGGTCTTTCGAAATAATCCAGACTCTCTTTAAGCTTTACAAGTCAATATTGAACGTGCCATTCATGACATTCGACTTGATTTAGTGGAAAAAGTGCTCGAAAATTGGGTTCATCAAATTCGTTCCTGCAGAAGAAGTCGTGGAGGCAATTTGAATGACGATTTATTCAGAACTTAATTGTATCGATTGTACTTCACATTAAATAAAATACATTTGAATTTCCTTAACAGAAGTGTGTTTTTTTGAAAGAAATCATATCACTCTCATTGGGAACCCTATATGTCGGTCCGTCGGTCTGTCTGTCCGGTTTTTTAATCTCAAGTTAAGTTCTAAGATGGGCCCCTTTGGTTCACTTCTTCTGGTACCTCCTTTCGAATCTTCGGATTTGTCGTCTAATTGTGATAGAAGTAGATACAAACACAAACATTTATAAAATTCCATAATATTTCTCCTTGCTATGTTCTGATGCTGTCACTTCCGCCCGATTTTAGCTTTTCTTTCCTTATATTTACTATAGTTTCAGGTGTTTTTCTTTGTTTTTAAAATAATCCCACTTTTTTCTCGCCTGAGACCACTGTGCTATGCGCTGACTTTTTGTAGGCTTTGTTTCGAAGAAAAAGAAACCTGTTTTCATCTTCTCGTACTTGTGATCAAACATACTTGCATACATAAATTAAACAACAACTGCAAGAAGAGTGCAACACACACACGCACAACCAAGAGAACATGTGGTTAAGTTTGATTTGATTGTCCGCGTCGACTATCGTACAACCAACCCAAACTTTCAACCAACAAAGCGAGCAATCAAAACAACCACCACCCCCACCCTTTCAAAGCTTATGGAAGTGCTATTTCCCCCCCTTCCACAAAGCCACAACAAACATTTCATTATGAAGTCATCCATATACCACTGCCGTCGTCGTCATTAACGTCGCCGTTGTTGCTGCAGCTGTGTGCGCCGCGTTCAATCTTGTTTTAATTGGGGGAATCCGTTTTGTTGTCTGTGGCCGCTGGTCGTCTCTCCCCACATCTCACCACTCACACTCTCTGTGTGTTTTGTGTTGGTGCCTGCCTACCTGTAGTTGCTGTTGCCGAGTCGTTATTGCTCGTCGCCCCCTTCGGTCAAATTCACCTTTACCAAAGAGCTCTGCTCGGCGGTGGTGCACTCTATGCGGGACTCTGTGGTTTTGTGAACTATTTCCAACTCTAAAAGTGTTTTGCCAACTAAACTTTATGAATTGCAGCTGTTTATTCGGTTGTATTTTGTGGCAAATTTGCCAAACCGGTATTCTCACAGCAACAGCAGCAGCAACAATAAAAACAATCACAACAACAACCTGAAGCTTAACATAACGTTAACAATTTCTGTGTGTATTTGAAAGTATTTATATGAACGCAGAACGCATAGCACTGGCTTTGGCGAGGGAGAGCCTACGGCGTATGAGTTATGATATTTGGGGCAACTGAAAACAATGTGCCACAATATTTAGACAATTTTAAATGTTTGTTTGTTTGTGTTTTACTTCATGGGAAACCAATTATTGTAATGTATGTAATAAAACTTTGATATACTTTAATTGCGTTAGAATTTTTTAGTTGTGTCAGAAATATTGGGGGGAAGAACCAAAGTTAAGAAATTGGAACAAGCAATTTGAATTTTTAAACGGGTTTTTTCTTCCTCAAATAAAATTTTAATTAATTTGACCGAATTTTGTAAAATGAAATATATACATCAATATGTTGGATTTTATTAGATCGAAGGACAAAAAGTTCAACTTAAATCCTTAAAAGTTCTTTAGCACTTGAGCAAAAAAATCGGATCGGATTTTTGAAAGCGCGAAGGCATCTTGTTTTCTAAAAATCCACTACGAGGTCAGCGAAAATTAACTCCGTTTTAACTTCAGTTTCTGAAAGTTCTTATCGAAAGTAACAAAATGTCATTTGGGTATTTCTGGATTAGCTCCAATTCGGATTTGATCGTATCTTGAATATTTTGGCTGAAACTTGATTTTGAGCATTTTTTTCTAAGAAAACGTAATTTTTCCAACGGCTTTATCTAGTTAACCGGTGGGAATTTTATTTCACGACCCTTAGCATAATTGTAGGTATAGACCAAAAATAATAAATAATAAGAGTACTAACGAATGTCGGGTACTAACGAATAAAATTTCAAAGAGTAGGACTTTTTCCGCGGATTTCGGACCGATTTTCCCGAATTTTTTGTAATTGTCACAATTAGAAAATTAATATTAATCGATTAGTACAAAAAAAGTTCAAACTATGTTCTCGGAAAACTGTTTTTTCGCTTGTGACAGTTCATTCCTATTCGTTCGTAACTGATAGATTTTGACGTTTCGGACTGATGGCACATCTGTATAATTTAAGGTATGTGGTATAGGCTAGGGAAAAAAATATGGTTTGAAAACAATAATCTAGTGCTTCAAAATTTGAAAATAGCCTAGAGAAGTCGCAATTTATTGAGACATTTCTGCATATAACTATTCATAACTCTGAAATGACGTGCCCGATTTCTTTGAAATAAATTTAAGAAAATTTAGACTGACATTACCTGTATATGTATATGACTTCAGTTCCAGTTTGGATTTTATCATGTCGTGAATATTTTGGCTAAAACTTGATTTTAGAATTTTCTCTAAGAAAATTTAATTTTCCAATGGCTATATCTAGTTAACCGATCGGAATTTTGTTTTACGGCCTTTAGCGTAATTGTAGGTAAGGACTAAGAGAAAAAATATGTAAAAATAATAAAAAGTCGGGCGGGGCCGACTATAAACACCCTACACCTCCCTTACAATGCGATAAGGGTCATTGGTAAGAACATATATATGTGGATATATCTAATTCTGAACCGATACTAATCGCAAAATTAAGCAATATTCTTTCCTAAATTGAGAAACATCTTTCTGGAGAATTTTGTAATAATCGGAAGTAAAGTACAACTTCTATAGCGCTTTCTAACAAAATCAGGAGGAACATATATATGGAGGTTATATATAAATCTAATCGATTTTCCCTGAGTACTCATTCATGTAAAATAGAAACCTCTTTCTGCCGAATTTCGTACAGATCGGATATAAAATACAGTTTATACAGCGCTTACATGTCAAATCGGGGGTAACATATATATGGGGGCTATATCTAAATCTGAACCGATTTCCCCCAAATTTTGTATTTTCTCTAAGTGTATCACGAGACTACTCTGTCAATTTTTGTACAAATCGGTTCAAAAATTTGGCTTATACAGTGCATATATGCCAAATCGGGGGTACTTATATATGGGAGCTATATGTAAATCTGAACCGATTTTCACCAAATTCAATAGGGATCGTCCTTGGGCTAAAGGAACATATGTGCAAAGTTTCATTGAGATCGGACCATAATTGCGACCTGTACTTTGATTACAAGGATACATCTACAGACAGACAGACAGACAGACAGACAGAGCTAAATCGACTCAGAAAGTGATTACAAGTCGATCGGTATAATAAACAATGGGTATATCTCTTCTCCCTTTGGGCGTTACAAACAAATGCACAAAGTCATAATACCCTGTACCACAGTGTGGTGTAGGGTATAAACAGTCAAATTCCAGTCAAACCTCTATTTACTGGTATCGCCAATGCTTCGAACACTAGATCATATGTATATTAATTAATATTATAATTAATGGTCCTATGTTCCTGGTAGGAATTTCAGGAATAAATATATACAAGGTGGCGCAAAAGTAATCCTCCTATCAGAAAATGCTATAAATTTTGCAATTGGCCCCTAATGTCAGTTCTGTTTTGACATTTGTGTAGTAAACACATGCGAAATACACGTTAATAAACAATGTTACGCTACACTGCTCCAGAACGCGGAATATTGCTGACGCGGAATATTTGGCACAGATTTCCTGGCCGTCCAACGCCTACTGGTGAAACACTGCGACGTTTAGCCGCTCGCCTCGAAGAGACTGGCACAACACGAGATGCTGCCAGGCGTGGCAGACCCCGGAGTAGCCGTTCTGCAGAGAATATTGCTGCTGTAGCCGAGGATGTCATGGAAGCGCCGTCGACATCGTCCAGACGACGTGCCACGCAAATGGGTATCAGTCGACGGTCTCTACAGCGAATTTTGGTACAAGATTTGAAGATGTTTCCATACAAAGTCCAGACGGTGCATCAGCTGTTAGCTGCTAACCGCCAATCGCGTCTAACATAACATCGAAAGGTTGCTTTTGCGCCGCCTGTTATAATTAATGTTATTTATACGAAATAGTGGTCGTTTGGATAACATTGCTGCATGAACAAGCAAAGGAGCGATTTGACTGGAAAAGGGTTTGATAAAAATAAATATATATAATTATTGTTATTCATACGACATAGTGACAGTTTGGATAACATTGCTGCACGAACAACCAAAAGAGGATTTTGACTGGAATTTGACTGTTTTTTGTGTGTTTGCGTTACGTTTTGCGCTATGGTGTGTTCTGGCATATGTACATATATATAGTAATATTCATGGCCAACATTTTTGTAGAACATTTCATACCCGCCCTCCCCATTTTTGGGGGTGTTTTTTACGATTTGTAAAAAATATTTCCTTAACTTACCGTTATTTCAGGAACTTGCTCCGAAACATTTGATCAGTTTAAAATCTTGAATAAGCATCAATTAAAGTTAATGTTAGTTTTATTTTTCCTAAATCGGACAAATCGTTTCTGAGTTATGATCAATTATGTGCAGAAATGTCTCAACAAATTGGCAATTTCTCGTCTATTTTGCAATTTTGAAGCACACGGGGCAAAATCCCCTTTTTTTGATATGTTTGAATCGAAAGAAAATATATTTGTAACACAAATTTTTAAATATTATATATTTCAGAGCAAATAAATACTATTTGAAAATCAATAAAATATATTTGGAACGAATATATTAATATATTACAACAAAATATATTTGCAAACTAAATTGCCCAAATAAAATATGTGTTTATAATACAAATAACATTATTATTTAGGAATTTCTCCAAATATATTTTATTTAAAAACAATTTTCAAAACTTTTGCTGACTTTTTCGAATTTCAGTTTTAATTTTTCGTTGGTTTCAAATTGTACCCTCAGAATTTATTATTTTATGTAGCTCCTAAAGATCTCTTCCGATTCGATTTCTTGACACTGACAAAAAATTTTCAACTGATCATTTATAAGTTGGTTGAAAATATCGGTAAATGTATCCTTAGAGCTCCTATATAAAAATCTCTTCCGGGGTTCCCAATACCTTCAACCACACGTATCCCCACAACCACATTGAAGTTATCGGCGGAATGAAATTGGGCCCTAGGAAAATACACTCCAATATTTTGTTGAATATGGGCCCCAAAAAATAACGTGTCAAACAACAACAATTTTATGGGCCAGATTTTTATTTTTGGTCTGCTTTTTGGGGCTTATTTTCATCTATAAATATAGAAATAGGCGAGGCTACGCATAAAAGATTTGTTCCACATTGCCAACTTTTGATCCTGTCCATAGGAGATAGTCTTAAACAGAGGCTGCAGTCCGTAGGCCGACCGCGCATGAAAATGTTTACAATTAGAAAATAGGTTCTTTTACGTGTATTATTACGTTATCCTCTGATTTACGAAGAGAATATTCCTTAGTTTTTTTTGGGGTTTATTTTCATTTCATGTTGTTTTATTGATTGGGGTGTAATTTCCTAAATCAGTTTTTGTAACGAAAATTGACCCCAAATTTGGGGCGCATTTTAATTTTCAATTTGGGGTGCATTTTCTTGGGGCCCAACTTCCGGCCGCCGTAATTATCGTAAATTATATTTCTGTTTTATTAAGTATAAGAATAAAACTTTCTTTCCATTTTTTCTTTCAGAAAATTTAATAAAATTTGCAATTTTGTAGACATTTTAAGCATAATTAAATTGTTCTACAAAAATTCTTGAAATTGATTTTTTTTTTAGAAAATTCCACTTAATTTGTATTCTTCAAAAAAAAATTTTTCTGCAAAATTTAATCGAAATTGTTTTTTTTTCTGGAAAAATCGATAAAATTGCAATTATCTACAAAATTTCTTAAAAACTGATTTAGCTTAATAACATTTTTCTACAAAAATTCTTGAAATTGCATTTGTTTTTGGAAAATTCTTTCAAATTTGCATTTTTCTACAAATATAATTATTTCACAAAATTTCTTTAAAATTGCATTTCGGCGAAATTGTATTTTTTTTTTGCAAAATTTTGTCGAAATTAAATTATTAATTGATTGCATTTCTCAAGGAAATTTTGATAAAATTGCATTTCTCTAAGACAATTTCTTGAAATCAAATGTTGCATAAATTTCTTGAAAATGAATTTTGTTAAAATTAAAATTTTCTTGAAAATTGCGACCATATTACAATGATATTGGATTTTGTAGAAAATTTACAATGATATTGGATTTTCTAGAAAATTTCGACGAAATTGCATAATTTTACACAAAATTTCCGGTTAACGTCATTTAATCCCGTCAGCACCCAGTAATCCTGCCATCGGTCATTGGCCTTTAATCTGCTTAGTGGTCATGAATCCAGCTATAGACCTTGAATCTGGTCGGTGGCATTTAATCTGGATTGAGCTTTAATCGATATCTTACTCCGGTCGATGATCGGATAAAAGGTCGTTGACCTATTTGAGATTAAAGTTCGATGAGAGAATTAAAGATCGATGGGTCGTTTAAAGGACGATGACCCCTGATTAGTGTCCTTTGTAAAAGGCCGACGAAAGAAATTGTAAAGAAACAGGCAATTTCAACGAAATTTTCTATAAACATTTTATTTTGAAGAAATTTTCTAGAAATATTAAATTTCAAAGAAAATTTCTACAAAAATTTAATTTTGAAATTATTTTCTAGAAAAAAACCAAATCTTCAATACAAATTTATTCCCCACAAAATTAAAAAAAGTTAAATTTTGACAAAATTTTCTAAAACAATGTGAAAAGATTTTATAGAAAAATTCTTTTTTCATTGAAATCTTAAAAAAAATGCAATTTTGTCAAAAAAAAAAATCAGTACCAATTTTGGCAAACATTTTTTAAAAACCAATTTTGACAAAATATTATGTAATAATTCGTTTCGCATTAAATTTAAATTGTAAAGAAACAGGCAATTTTAACGAAATTTTCTATAAACATTTTATTTTGAAATTTTCTAGAAATATTAAATTTCAAAGAAATTTTCTAAAAAAATTTAATTTTGAAATTATTTTCTAGAAAAAAACCAAATCTTCAATAAAAATGTATTCCCCGAAAAATTAAAAAAAAAAATGAAATTTTGACAAAATTTTCTAAAATAAAGTAACTGTGAAAAATTTTTATAGAACAATTCTATTTTAATCGAATTCTTTAGAAAAATGCAATTTTATATTTCTAGAAAATTTCTTCAAAATAAAATGTTTATAGAAAATTTCGTTAAAATTGTCTGTTTCTTTACAATTTCAATTTAATGCGAAGCGAATTATTACAGAATATTTTGTCAAAATTGGTTTTTAAAAAATGTTTGCCAAAATTGGTACTGATTTTTTTTTTGACAAAATTGAATTTTTTTTAGTCAAAAAATAGGTAAACGACCTTTAAAACAGTCACCGGAGTAAGACATCGATTATAGCTCAATCGGGATTAAATGCCACTGACCAGATTCAAGGTCGATAGCCGGATTCATGACCACTAGTCGGATTAAAGGTCAATGACCGATGGCAGGATTACTGGGTGCTGGCGGGATTAAATGACGTTAACCGGAATTTTTTTATAAAATTATACAATTTCGTCGAAATTTTCTAGAAAATCCAATACCATTGTAATTTGGTTGCAATTTTGAAGAAAAAATATATTTTAAAAAAATTCATTTTCAAGAAATTTAGACATTTGTTTTTAAGAAATTTTTTAGAGAAATGCAATTTTATCAAAATGTCCTTGAGAATGCAATCAATTAATAATGCTATTCGACTTAAATTTGCAGAAAAATACAATATCACCGAAATGCAATTTTAAAGAAATTTTGGGGGGAAAATATATTTGTAGGAAAATGCTAATTTAAAGCAATTTTCTAAAAACAAATGCAATTTCAAGCATTTTTGTAGAAAAATTTAGTTAAGCTAAATTTATTTTCAAGAAATTTTTTAGAGAAATGCAATTTTTTCAAAATTTTCTTGAACAATTCAGTCAAACGATTTTTCCAGAAAAATTCAATTTCTACTATATTTTGCAGAAAAATACAATTTCGACGAAATTTTCAAGAAAAATGTAATTTTAACGAAAATTTGTAGGCAAATTATATTTAAACAAAATTTTTGTAGAAAAATTCTGTAAAAAAAATTACATTTCAAGATTTGTTGTAGAAAAATTTAATTGTATTGAAATTTAGTAGAAAAAAATGCAATTTTTATTAAAATTTTTCAAAAAAAATGCAAAGAAAATTTTGTTGTTATATACATATTAAAAAAGAAATACAATTTACGATAATTTCATTGTGGTTGTGAGGAGACGTGTGGTTGAAAGGGATGGGAAACCCCTAAGAGACTTTTATATGAGAGCTATATGAATATATTTACCGATATTTTCAACCAATTTATAAATGATCAGTTGAAAATTTTTGTCAATAGAGTGTCAAGAAATCGAATTGGAAGAGATCTTTATATACATAGGAGCTACATCAAAATAACAAATTCAGCAGGTACATGTATATCCCCATGTACAGGTACCTTCTTTATATAAAAACCTGGACCAATATGCCCCATATGCACAAGGAACGACCTAACTGCCAAACCACACTCACTAATCCAGCAACGCCCATTTCGGTTTGAATGCCAAAAATTTCTGTAAAATACATCTAAACCAAATTTCAAAACAAGTGGTGTTATGTTTCTATAGATATTTCGTTTTCTATAATGGAGCCGTAGGGGCGTGGGAACGCCCACTTAAAGATAAAATAGTTGCGCGTTTCTATAGATCAATAATTTTGTGTAATTTTATTATATTTTTTACATATTTCTTGGAGCACAAAGACAAAGTATCCTTCAATTTGATGTATTATTTGAACAGTTATTTCCTTTGGAATTACAGTAAAAAAAACATAATGGTAAGTGACGATAACACAGTGCAAAATTTTCGAAAACAATATAAATGCGAATTTTTTTTAGAAAAATGCTCTTTTCAACAAATTCTTAAAATAAATAAATGCAATTTTTTGAAAAAAAAAATAGAATTTTTGCCAAATTTTTTTTAAAATACCATTTTTGACAATATGTCTTTAATAATTCGCTTTCTATTAAATTTTTTATAAAATGCTATTTTCACTAAATTTACAATAAATATCGAATTTTGTTGAAATTTGCAAGAAAATATTTAAGCAAGGTTGTCTAGAAAAACAAAATTTTGTCCTTTTTAAAGGACATACATAATTACAAAAATGTAATTCGATCCAATTTTCTATAAAATTGCAATTTCTATGAAATTTTCTCCATACCAAAAAAGTTCAAATTCCTGTTCGTACAGGAATGTTAGTCATACGATCTAGTGGTCGAATCAATAACGATACCAGTAAAGAGCGTTTTTGACCGGAATTTGACCATTTTTTTGGATTTTGTGTTAAATTTTGGGCTTTGGTGTGTTCTAACACATATACTAAAATTGTATGACCAACATTTTTGTATAACATTTCATCCCCGCCCTCCGCATTTTAAGGGGGTGTTTTTACGATTTCTTAAAAAAAATTACAGTTATGCGGGGGAGCTAGAGAGTTAATATGTTCCACAAAAATATTGGCCTTAATATTTTCTATAAAGTTACTGAAGATTCCATACACCAAAAAAATTCAGATTGTATTGATATGTTCACAAATGTTGTTCAGAATTACGTTGGCTACAAATTTTCCCAAACACTGTTAGTGAAAAAGTACAAGTCCCCGAAAGTTACGCTGAAAAAAGTAAAAAAGATTTGTTCCTTCACTTTTTAAACAAAAGCACCGGAAATTTTTTTATTCGCATAAAATGTTAAGGGACTTTTTTCAGCATATTCTTAGCTACATTATTGCCAAATATAGTTAACCGGTATTACCAAGTCTGAATTAGTTGTTGGACAAAAGCTGATGACACCTCTCTCGAGGGGCCCACTGATTATCAGAAACTTTGGAGGTCCATAAAAAAAATTGGTCACCAATTTCGTCAAACCCAGTATAGGTTTCTACTACCCTTTGGTAGTAGATTCGTACCTATATAGTGAAGTCTGTGTATTTTTCAAAAAGTGTTCTTTTGTTGCATAGCGTTACTATCCCGTTTTGATTTTACGAAATTCCCCACTGTGCTCTGGATATAGAAGACATAAAATTCCATGATAGTTCCTCCAATATAAAGTTGTAATATATGAATTTATTTATTATTTATTATTTTCAAAATTTCCCCCAGTGTGCCCGCGACCCCAACTTTACTCTAATTTCAAACATGGCTATTGAAGTGCTTTGCCGATAATGCCATAGAACATTTAAATAGTCCTTTGATGAAGGTAACGTTCAGGCCAATACATATAAACGTGAGTTTACTGTTTATTATTTCCCCCCTTTTGGGAATCTCGAAATGACCTAACTCATCAGTTATGCATTCACATAACTGTGCCAAATGTACAACTCTTAAAACGAAATAAACTCTTTAATTCGTTCATGAAATTCTCTTAACCGGTCTTCTCTTTTATTTCCTACTCTTTGTTGTTAATTTAAAATGAACTCATTTAAATACTCTTCTTTGCAAAATGGCAAACTAACTGACAAAGAGAAATAGAGGCCAACCACAAATTTTGTTGTTCTCCATTTCTCTGGCAGAGATTGAATGAGAGAGCGAGTATTTTTGTCTGTGGCATTGTTTTGGTTGACGTTGCGACAAACTCGTGAGAGAGGGAATCCCTCGTTAAGTGAATTTGAATTCTATTTAAATACGACAAAAAAAAACCTACAATACTTTTTCAATTTTGTAATTGTAGATATTATTACTTTGAATAATTTTGTAGCAACTATTGTTGCTGTTGATGGAGCTCGTGGCACTCGTACACAAATATAAATATGTACATATGTATGTATGTATGTTTATAGATATGGTTGGGTATAGATGTGTACAGTGCTACATATATGGGTACGTTTATTTGCTACTAGCTGAGCCCGGTGCGCTTCGCTGCCCATGTCAAAATTCGCGCTGTAGAAACTGTATTTTATATCCGATCAGTACGAAATTCGGCAGAAAGAGGTTTGTTATTACATTAAGGAATACTGCCAAATTCGGAGAAAATCGGTTCAGATTTAGATATAGTCCCCATATATATGTTACCCCCGATTTGAAATTCAAGCGCTGTAGAAACTGTATTTTATATCCGATCAGTAAGAAATTCGGCAGAAAGAGGTTTCTTATTACATGAAGGAATGCCGCAAAATTCGGAGAAAATCAGTTCAGATTTAGATATAGCCCCCATATATATATGTTACCCCCAATTTGACATGTAAGCGCTGTAGAGACTGTGTTTTATATCCGATCAGTACGAAATTCGACAGAAACAGGTTTCTATTTTACATGAATGAGTATTCTAGGAAAATCGATTCAGATTTATATATAACCTCCATATATATGTTCCTCCAGATTTGGTTACAAAGCGCTATAGAAGTTGTACTTTACTTCCGATCATTACAAAGTTCTCCAGAAAAATGTTTCTCAATTTAGGAACGAATATTGCTTAATTTAGCGATTATCGGTTCAAAATACATTTACCAATTATTCCAAATTATTATCGCAATGACCCTTATCGCATTGTTAGGGAGGTGTAGGGTATTATATAGTCGGCCCCGCCCGACTTTCTGCCTTTCCTTACTGGTATTAGTAATAAATTCACTGAATGAAAAAATACCGAATTCAGTGGAAAGTCCAGAAAATAGAAATGTATACTTATAAAATTTCCAAATTCTTGTTTCATTGATATTGCATCACATTATCATATTGCGATTGTATTGGAGTGAGCAGCTGTAATTATCGCATACCGAGCATTTTTGTTCATGTATTTCCTATATAATACTTGCAAGATATATCAAAATATGGGCTGGGCCACGCCCACTGGTCCTATTCCGCCCATTTGAAAGCCAATCACGTAGACTGCTACCAGATACATATACGCAAAATTTCAACACTCTCGCTAACAAAATGAGCAAGATAATTCAATTTCAAAATTTGGCTTATATGGGCGGTGGCCCGCCCATTGGTCAGATCCCGCCAATTTTTGGACCAATCACGTGGACTGTCACCAGATACATATCTACAACATGACAGCACTCTAGATAAAAAATTGTGCAAGTTATATCAATTTCAAAATTTGGCTTATAAGGGCGGGGCCACGCCCATTGGTCCGATCCCGCCCATTTTCTGACCAATTACGTAGAATGCCACCAGATATATATACACAACGTTGCAGCACTCCCGATAGCAAATTGTGCAAGATATAAAAATTTCAAAATTTGGTCATTGTGGGCGGGGCCACGCCTATTGGTCCGAACCCGCCCATTTTTGGACCAATCACGTAGATCGCCAACGGATATATATACACAAAATTCCAGGTCTCTCGCTAACAAATTGTGCAAGATATCACATTTTTTAAATTTGGCTTATATGGGCGGTGCCACGCCCATTGGTTCGATCCCGCCCGTTTTTGGATCAATCACGTAGACTGCCACCGTTTACATATACACAAAATTCCAGCACTCTCGCTAACAAATTGTGCAAAATATCTCAATTTCAAAATTTGGCTTATATGGGCGGGGCCACGCCCATTGGTCCGCTCCCGCCCATTTTTTCACCAATTACGTAGAATGCCACCAGATACATATACGCAACATTGCAGCACTCCCGCTAGCAAATTGTGCAAGATATCAAAATTTTGTCTATGTGGGCGGGGCCACGCCCATTGGTCCGATCCCGCCCATTTTTGGACCAATCACGTAGACTGCCACCGTTTACATATACACAAAATTCCAGCACTCTCGCTAACAAATTGTGCAAAATATCTCAATTTCAAAATTTGGCTTATATGGGCGGGGCCACGCCCATTGGTCCGATTCCGCCCATTTTTGGAAAATTCACATAATCTGCCATTAAATGCATACAAACAAAATTTCAGCACTATACCTATAATAGGAGCAGAAATATCGGATTTTTAACCTGCGATTTGTATGGGAGGTACCACGCCCCTTTGTCCAATTAATTTTGTTTTTCTATATAAACCATCTCGTGAAAATTAAGAATCGAATAAAAAAAAAATCATCCAAATCGCTCCAGCCGTTCTGACGTGATGCCATTACACAGATGGACCGTTTCATTTTTATATATATATATATAGATTAAGTAGGGATTGTTGTTGCTGTTAGCTTTGTTGTTGTTTTAGTCATTTGCTCAGTGTTGCCATTGTAAATGCGGTTTACGTTAGCATGTGATGGGGCTTTGTTCTCGGTGTTGTTGCTGCTGCTGCTGTTGTTGTTGTTGTGTGAAGGAAGGTCGGTGAGGGGTTCCCTAACCGTTCGTTCATATCGGTGACAACAATCTGGTTACGTCGTTTTCAACTGATTGATGGAGATGGGTGACAGAGAGAGGGATTGGGCGGAGGTGGAGGGACATGTTAAATGGGTGACTCTTGTTCGCAGTTACTTCGCCTAATGTTGTTTTTGTTGCTCTGGCTGTTGTTAAAGGGTGTCGTTGGGTGCCTCAGTGTATATACGTGTTGTATTGTAAGTGTTGCTCTTGCTGGTTATGGTATTGTGCGGATGGCTGGGATATTCGTGTTAAAACGTGTTGGCACACCGTCATTCACACATTCATACATGAACTACAACATTGTAAGTTGGTTTGTTTGCCCACTAGAGGTCTATGAATGTGTGTTTGATATTGTATACATGTTCATCATTTCTCTTATTTACATTCGTGGGTTCGGAGGGGGTTTTCGGGTTTCGGTCGTTCGCTCGTTCGTTCTTTGGTTCATTCATTTCGTTTGCATTGGGTTTAATGGAATATTTTTTTGTATTTGTGGTCGTGGCCTTTTGTCTTGTTGTTTTTTTTCGTGTGTGTGTGTGTGTTTTGTTGTAACTTTACTTTGTGCAAATGTTGTCGGTTTTTTTGTTTGTTTGTTTTGTTGATTTTATTACAGCAGCAGCACCCGTTGCTGCAGTCATAGCAGCTTAGTTTGTTGGTTCTGTTTTGATTCGTAATGGGTTGGTTTAATCGAATGCCGTGGGAGGATTGACTTGGGGTTGGGGGGGGGGGGGGGGTGTGTACATCATGTGTTCACCCACATTTAATTTTATTATTTGGCTGCAGCCAAAGGTCGTTTGCTGCCACTCACTCACCCCGTGTGCGTCTTGTTGTCTGTGGAAATGTTTAACAAAATACTTTAAGAAGTAGCAAGTTTTTTTTACATCTGAGAAGATTTTATGAGCCATTTCTTTTTCTTGGAAATTCTTAGAATTTATTATTAAAAAAAATTTTTAAATATTGATATTGATTAATTTTTATCACGAAAAGGTTGACAATTTGGGAACATGTTCCATAATTTTATCTATATGCATCCGGTATGTCAAGAAAGTATTTTTACATAGCACAGTGGGACCGATTGCAGAAAAAGTGGCAGTAAATCTAGATCTTATAATTAATATTATTTATACGACTTAGTGGATAATGGATAACAAATAGTTTTGATTGGATTTTCAATGTTCTTGTTGTCAGTGTTAAGTTTCATCATTTCATCCCTGACTTCGCCATTTTTAGAAGTGTTTTTTAAGATTTGTTAAATAGAGCCAAAAATTACTGTTGTATGGGAGATCTAGCGCTGAAAATATCGAAAATGAAATTTTTCCAAAAGTCGTGATGATGACTTCTAAAGATTTAAACGAGGTGTTAATCTACTCGTAGGATTCTCTTTGAAACATCTTATTTTTCCAATATCAATAATATTTATACTTAATTACGTTAATTTTTCACAGAAAGCTTATGTTTTCTATTATTTGTGAATGAAAAATAACGGCTTTTAGATTTTGAAGTGACGTTTCGGCCATTTGTAATATGTCATGATCTGTCATTTGTTTTTCATTATGTTCAGTTGAGTTTACAATTTCATCATGGAGAGATATACGTAAGAATAACGTTTACAAATTATTCAATTTTATTATCAAAATAATCGTTCTCCAATTTGAACGTTTCGTGCGCTAAGTCCATTGTTTTTAAAAAAAAAACACTTTCCAGTCGACCTAGGACCTTGACACCCATTTGCACCCATATTTTAGCCCTCATTAAGATCTATCTTTTTGCCATTGACAAAATCCCGATCCGACATGCTGTTAAGGAGCTGGAGCAAAATAAAGTTTCCGTTCACATTTGAAAATGATGCTTTCAATTTTTTTAAATAAAAAAAAAAACACTTTCCAGTCGACCTACGACCTTGACACCCATGAGCAATATTTTAGCTCTCGTTAAGAGCTATCTTTTTGCCATTGACCGATTCTGACTACGTGCCACACAGCAAATGAAACAATTGAATTGTTTCGGTAAAAGTTTGGAGATTAGATTATTTCAAGAAATTGTGATATTGAATGTCCCCCAAGAAGTTATGATTTAACACCATTAGACTTCTTGTGGGTTTATTTGAAGTCATTGGTCATCGAAATAAACCAGACTCTCTTCAAGCTTTACAAGTCAATATTGAACGTGTCATTCATGACATACGACTTGATTTAGTGGAAAAAGTGCTCAAAAATTGGGTTCATAGAATTCGTTCCTGCAGAAGAAGTGTTGGAGGCCATTTGAATGACGCTTTATTTAGAACTTAGTTGTATCGATTGTAATTCACATTAAATAAAAAACTTTTTAATTTCCTTAACAATAAGTGTGTTTTTTTCAAAGAAATCATATCAATCTTATTGGCAAACCCTATATTTATACTTTTTAATAGCCGTTAATTTTTCCCAGAAAGCTTATGTTTTCTATTATTTGTGAATGAAAAATATTAAAAACAATTTGTGATATACCAAAATAACATCTGAGGACACAATTCGTAAAATATTTATAGATTGTATTCATAATTCATGTCATCCGTTGATGTTTTAACGAATTTCCTATGAAGCGTATGGTTAATATTGTTGGCAATAACCTTGGAGCGGATGATAAATTTGAAATTACTTTTGAGAGTTTAAATGAAGTTGATAATTGGATTGAAAATGACTTGTTATAATCTAGAAGTATTTAAACGAGGTGTTAATCCATTCACAGAATTTCCTCTGAAACATGACGGCAATCTGTTTTAATTTTTTCTAATATCAATAATATTCATACTTCTGTTAAAGCTATCATTTTTTCCCAGAATGCTTATGTTTTATAGTACTTGTGTATTTATAAATAATATTTAAAATAATTCGTGGTATGTGGAAAAAGTCATTTTAGGACATAATTAGAAAAATATTTATAATTTGTATTCATACTCTTATGTCGTCCGTTTAGATTTTAACAAATTTTATATGAAGCGTATGGTTAATATAACTGGAAATAACAATGGAGCGTATGATGAATTTTAAATAACTTTTAGCAGAATAAATCAATTATATGATATATACCTTTTTTAAATTTCGATTTTGTATATGTTAATAAACAGTATAAGAGAATTGTTTTTAAGATATACGGAAAACTTGGTTTGGTTTTTAAATTTGAAGGGCATGGGTACTATTATTGACAATAACCATGGTGCGTATGATAAATATAAAATAATTGCTGAGGAGGTCCTGTGCCTTATAGATTATTTAATTTTCGGTATTTTTTTTTGTAAATAAAGTCATAGAAATTGTTATGATTTAGAAGTCATTAAAAGAAGTGTTAATCCGTTCACAGAATTTCCTCTGAAACATTACTGTAATCTGTTTATAGTTTTCCAATACCAATAATATCTATACTATTTATATGAAAGCCGATACTTTTTTTTGGAATTTGTATAATGAAATACAAAAATTGCAATGCATTTTTTCCAAAAGTGGTGTTGATGACTTGTTATGTTTGTAACGAGGTTTTAACCTATTCAGAGAATTTCCTCTGAAACATTACGGCAATCTGTATAAATTTTTTCCAATATCAATAATATTCATACTTCTGTTAAAGTTATTAATTTTTCCCAGAAAGCTTATGTTTTGTAGTACTTGTGTAAGAATAATATAAAAATAATTCGTGGAATGCGAAAAAGGCATTTTAGGACATAATGAGAAAAATATTTATAATTTGTATTCATACTCTTATGCCATCAGTTTAGATTTTAACAAATTTCCCTTGAAGCGTATACTTAATATAAGTGGAAATAACAATGGAGCGTATGATGAATTTTAAATAACTTTTGGAAGATTAAATCAATTGGATAATTGGGTTTGATACTTGGAGTATATTATAACTTATTTAAATTTTGATTTTTATACCCTACACCACACTGTGGTACAGGGTATTATAAGTTTGTTTTACGGCAGATGTTTGTAACACCTGAAAATAACACAGCTAGACCCACCTTAAAGTATACCGATCGACTCAGAATCACTAGCTGAGTCGATTTAAGCATGTCTGTCCGTCCGTCCGTTGTTCGTCGACTACAGGTCGCAATTTCACTCCGATCGTTCTGAGTGTTTTTGCAGTTTAGAGTATTTCGCAGCTGTTAAGATCGCTATTGAATTTGGTTGAAATCGGTTCAGATTTAGATATAGCTCCCATATATATCTTCCGTCCGATTTGACACTTTAGTCCTATAGAAGCTGTATTTTACATCCAATCGTTTTGAAATTTAGAATGGTAGAGTTTCTTGATCCATGAACCAACACTACCGAATGTGAAAAAAATCGGCTAAGATTAGCTATATTTAGCTATATATATATTAGCAACACTACCGAATTTGAAGAAAATCGGTTAAGATTTAGCTATAGCTCCCATATATACGTTTCGTCCGATTTTGCTCTTTAGTCCTGTAGAAGCTGTATTTTACATCCAATCATTTTGAGATTTAGAATGGTAGAGTTTCTTGATCCATGAACCAACACTACCGAATTTGAAAAAAATCGGTTAAGATTTAGCTATAGCTTCCATATATATGTTTCGTCCGATTTGGCCCTTTAGTTCAATAGAAGCTGTATTTTACATCCAATCGTTTTGAAATTTAGAATGGTAGAGTTTGTTGATCCATGAACCAACACTACCGAATTTGAAAAAAATCGGTTAAGATTTAGCTATAGCTCCCATATATATGTTTCGTCCGATTTTGCTCTTTAGTCCTGAAGAAGCTGTATTTTACATCCAATCATTTTGAAATTTAGAATGGTAGAGTTTCTTGATCCATGAACCAACACTACCGAATTTGAAGAAAATCGGTTAAGATTTAGCTATAGCTCCCATATATACGTTTCGTCCGATTTTGCTCTTTAGTCCTGTAGAAGCTGTATTTTACATCCAATCATTTTGAGATTTAGAATGGTAGAGTTTCTTGATCCATGAACCAACACTACCGAATTTGAAAAAAATCGGTTAAGATTTAGCTATAGCTTCCATATATATGTTTCGTCCGATTTGGCCCTTTAGTTCAATAGAAGCTGTATTTTACATCCAATCGTTTTGAAATTTAGAATGGTAGAGTTTCTTGATCCATGAACCAACACTATCGAATTTGGAGAAAATCGGTTAAGATTTAGCTATAGCTCCCATATATATGTTTCGTCCGAGTTTGCTCTTTAGTCCTGTAGAAGCTGTATTTTACATCCAATCATTTTGAAATTTTGAATGTTAGAGTTTCTTGATCCATGAACCAACACTACCGAATTTGAAAAAATCGGTTAAGATTTAGCTATAGCTTCCATATATATGTTTCGTCCGATTTGGCCCTTTAGTTCTATAGAAGCTATATTTTACATCCAACCGTTTTGAAATCTAGAATGGTAGAGTTTCTTGATCCATGAACCAACATAGCCGAATTTGAAGAAAATCGGTAAAGATTTAGCTATAGCTCCCATATATATGTTTCATCCGATTTGGCTCTTTAGATCCAATCGTTTTTATACCCTACACCACACTGTGGTACAGGGTATTATTTAAGTATAAAATGTCCCAAAAGTAAATTTATGTAAACAATTTATACATGAATTACAAAATTTATATATCAGAGTTATTCAATATTACGAGAGCGGTGTAGAGTATTATATAGTCGGCCCCGACCGACTTTAGCCTTTCCTTACTGGTTTATATATGAGAATTGTTTTTAAGATATACGCAAAAATGTGGTTTGGTTTTTATATTTGAAGGGTATGGTTAATATTATTGACAATAACCATGGAGCGTATGATAAATATTAAATAATTGCTGATGAGCTCCTGTGCCCTATAGACTATTTAATTTTTGATTTTTTTTGTAAATAAAGTCATAGAAATAGTTTATAAGGTATATTAATTTTTGATTTTTTATATTTTTATAAATAAAAAATCGATGTTTTTAGATTTTGTTTTAAAATTTACCACAGAATTCAAATGGTGCCATATACAAAATAAGCAAAGTGTTCCAAAGTATTTTCCCCACAATTGCGGTCGATGAGTAAACAAAATTTGCAATTTCTGCAATTCTCAGAAATCCTCGCATAAAAAAATCCCCTGCGCTCCTCAATCTCTTTCACCAAAAAAAGCACAAACCTCTTTCGGAAAGACCTGATATGTCCCATTAAAAACAGAAACTTTACGAAAAAACCTGTAGCCAACTTTTTTTATCCTAATTTTATCAATTCCCCAATACCAAAGCCGATGACTTGACTTTTTCGCACAAAACCCCCTAACAAAAAACACCATTTGATCCAGCTATAAATTATCAATAATTTATAAAATCGATGTCCAACCAAATATTGTTTGCTTGCAGAACTTAACACAGCGAGTCTTCATCAGAAAAAGGTTAGCTGTGTGACCAATAAAAAAACGAATAACATTCGTTGGGATCACAAAAAAAAATTGGAGCAGGTACGGAAAAGGGTAACAATGTTTAAGAGCAACACCACCAACAATTTCTGTTCGCCAAAAAGTGAGGAGCTAGGGAATCAAAGGATACATCAACAAGTGGAATTGGATTGGAAATGAACATCATACCATAACTACAGCTCTTGTGCTGAATGGTAGCAGTTCATTGCTCTCGTGCTGCTGCGGTCTTTCGTGAATTTGAGGTTTATGTTTTTGTCCTTTGTGAAAGACAAGAGGCTACTCCTCTACCTGCTCCAGTTAAAAGGTTACACGATTCAAGTTTAGAAAAGGCTAACCTTTTAGCGATACCTTCTCCATTCCAAAGAGTGCAAAGCATACATCTAAAAACAATCTAAAAATTTTGATTTTAAAAAGTGTCTATATCTTGGGCAAGGTTTCTCCGATATTGCTTAAAAAATAAAAAAATCTAAAATTAAATAACCCACAATACTCTAGTTCTCTCTAGTAAATATTTAAAATTAATCATACGCTCCATGGTTATTGCCAATAATATTTGTCATACGCTTCATGGGAAATTTTTAAAACATCATTAGATGGCATGAAAAAGTTTGAATAAAAATTATAAATAGTTTGCTAATTGAAATTGGTGCTGAAATGAAATTGGCGCTGAAATGAAATTTTTCTCATGTTTAACATATTTTTTCAATATATATTGAAAAGGATTTCTTCCGTATTGTTTATAAAAATATATAAGAAAAAACGAAAATTAAATAACCTACATCAATACATGAACTCTCCAGAATTTATTTAATATTTATCATACGCTCCATGGTTATTGCAAATAATAAACATATACGGCTAGCATGTCATCCGTATTTGTTTAAGTAACAAATGCAAATTATATCCTTTGTACGAATGAAAATTATAAATATGTTACTTTTCATGTCCTAAAATTTAATTTTCATTCAAAAAATTGTTTTTACAATTATGCATACATTAGCTATATAAAACATAAGCTTTCTGGGAACAATTAAGGAATATTAAAAAGTACTCGTATGACTTTAATTGATATTGGAAAAAATAGAAAGAGATTACAGTAATGTTTCAAAAGGAAATTCTCAGAATGGATTTCAATCAAATTATTTTAAATAGTTTGAAGAACACTAAGGATTTTTTCATTTTTTTTTCTGAGAAAAGGGATAATAATGGCAAAAATTTAAAATTTTGTTGACATAGAGTTTATTGCTTATTTTGTATGTGATACTTTGCGAAAACTGTGCAGCAAAAAGAAATAGTAACATTGATCAAAATTTTAAATTCTATGGATAAATTTAAAAACAAAATTTACAAAATTTAGATTTTTAAAAAACAATTTCCATATACCTTGAGAAAGATTCCCACTATACTAATTACAAAGTTAAAAAATAAATCTAAAATTAAATTAGCTATAATGTAGTCCATGTATTCAATTCTTTTAAATTTCCATCAGATATTTAAAATTCATCATACGCTCCATGGTTATAGGCAATGATATTATCCAAAAGCTACATGGGGAATTTTTGAAACATCAAAGGAAAAATGGGAGTGTGAATAAAAATATAAATATTTTATTATTTGGTTAAATAATTGTTATTCACAATTATTACATTTAAATATTTGTTATATACAAGTATTAATATAAGCTTCCTGGATAAATTAATGAATATAAAATGTAAGAATATTATTGATTTGGGAAAATATAGAAGAGATTACAGTAATGTTTCAAAGGGAATTCTCTGAATGACTTAATCAATCAATCATAACAAATCGCCATTACGACATTGGCATTTTAATTGGAAAAATTATATGCTTGTAGTTTTGGGGTTGATTTGGATCAGTAACAAATTTTGACTGAAATAATGTGAAAATTTTGAATTATACATTAAAACATCGACTTAGCTTTAGAATGGAGGTATTGATATGTCTTCTGGTTGAATGTACAATATAGGTTAAATAAATAAATACACTTCCCTACTTTTTGTGATATGATGACTTTACTTAAAATAATATTAAGAAAGCTTCATAACGACTGTTACAACAATGACACAAATTTTAAGCATATGACTTTTTTTTGATCAGTATTTATTTACAATAATATAATAATAATAATAATATAGTATAAATTAGTAAATTATTCTTTTTTTAAAACCTCAAAAAACAATGTACTGCTTTCCGCATTTGACAATAAAAATACCTTATCATATATGTATACACTCATATGGACACGCCAATATCTCTCGTACGTTATGTTCTAAACTATCTCAAACTATTTGCAATTTTTAAATTACTGAATGACTCACTCTGGCGGCGACAGCGACCACAATTTATTTATTATAGCTTCTATAAAAATTACTCAATTTTTGAGGGCACACCTTCCGCACACAAACCCGTATTAGCTTTTGTCTAGACTGACAAAGTGATGAAATTAAATTTGCAATACAATTTTCACAATAAGCGGTGTTGGTGGTGGTGGGTGACTCACCATTGTTATGATTTGGATAGTTTAGTTGAAGTGTTTATCTATACAGATAATGATATTATTTTTCCACTCTCGGTAATATTCATATTTTGTATATGACCTGTAGATATATGCTAATTAATTGTCATGAAGCGTATGATATTTGAATATGTATAAAATCGCTATCAATTTATGAAAATGTTATTAAATAAGCGAAATCCCCGCACTAGTATCAGGAATCAATTACAAAAATACATAGTAATATTTTTTTTATGTTGTTTTCTAATGATGTTTAAATTGCCCTATGGAGCGTATGACTATTATTATTGGTTGTCACATAGAGCGTATGACTAATTTTAAGTAATTAATGGAACTATCCCCTATTTAGTAGGAGAAATCAATTAGGCAAAATAGTTATATGTATATTTTTATGTTATTTCTGAATATGCTAAAATTTACCTATGGAGCGTATGACAATTATTATCGGTCGGCACATAGAGCGTATGAATAATTTTAAATAATCACTGGAAGTATTGGCCGTCACATAGAGCGTATGACTAATTTTAAGTAATAACTGGAACTATTGACTGTAGCATAGAGCGTATGACTAATTTTAAATATTAACAGGAAATATTGACCGTAACATAGAGCTATGACTTATTCTAAATAATTACTTGAACTTAGAGAGAGAGTTTTGCATACGAAATTTTCAATGTAAAATAATAAAAAAAATTAAATTTTAATTCAATTTTAAAAAATACTAAGATGTTTGGCATTGACTGATAAATTTATGTATACATATACAGAGTGATTTTTTAAGTGCTTTCGGATTTGATTAAAAAGAAACACATAAAATTTAGAAAAATGCAGAAAATCTTTATATGAGTCGATAGAAGGGTATATATAATTCAATCTTTAAAGATGAAAAAACAATGATTAAAGATTAAAACGCGAGCGAAATCAGCAGAGCTGCCAAAAACAGTGTTGCCAAAAAATCACTCTCTAGAAGCAGGTTGGTCTTGAGCCAGAAAAATATTCCAATTGATGAAATAACATTTGCACTGCCTCTTTTATAAAAACAATATCCTTTAGTGACTAATCATTGTTATGAATGGGGAGATTGTTATCCACACAGAAAATTTTCTTAATTTTTCATTTGCGATAATATTCCTATTTTGTCTATGACCTTTTAACATTTTAAAATTTTTTAGCATGATGTATACGCTTAGTATTTGTGGCGCTTTAATAATTCATATCAATAGAACATTTATTTGGTGTGCGAAATTTCCTATGTAATTTGAGGAAACAATTTGGAAAAAGTTATATATTCTTTTACACTTTTCATATTATCCGCTTATGTTTTTAATAGTGTCCCATGAAACGTATGCATAATATTATTGGCATTTACAGAGATCATATGAGTTATTTTAAATTATTACCTGAAATATAGAAATATATGAATAGAAAACGTTTTTAGTACATATTTTAAAAATTAATTCGTGAAATTTGAAATTAAATTTTATATACCACATTTAAGTTTTTTTCTAGACTAACTAGGCTAGACTTTTACCTATAATTATGAAATTATATTTGCTGTACAATTTTCACCAGAATTGCATTTTCATTTCTGAATTCATCAATTCTCTCGGTATTCTTATTTAAAGCTAACTATTCTTCTTGTCTCGTTATTTTGTATTCATCGTATTTGTAATGTTTCCAATGAAGCTTATGGTTAATAATAACTTCGTATAATATTAATAATAGTTAAAGGAATTTTTATTAAAGTCTGATATGCGACATTTTCTCTGTAATTTAATCTAAATACATATTTCAAATTTCCTCATGTATTCCATGCCATCCGATATCCATTCAGACGAAGCGCATGATTGATGTTATTCTCAGTGACATGGAGCGTATGATTTATTTTAAAGGTATTACTTTTATTTTAAATGATTTATCAAATAAGAACTGTCAGGTGGAATTTTTTCAATAACATATATAGCGAAAATGTTGAAATTTTAAATCATTTTCTAAGGAATGCCTTTATGTGTTACTTAAATGGAAGAAATTAAATTTGAATTAAAAAATAATATTTTCCGCATATCATTCTCTCAATTTTTTAAAATTGTCCCATGAAACGTATAGCTAATTTTATCACAAGTTACATGGAGCGTATGATTTATTTTAACTAATAACTGTAATTTTAGCTGGAGTCTTTTATAGCAACTTTTCCAAGAAATGAATAATAGTTTATATAGAATTTTTATAAAAATTTGTTATTCTATGCTTTCTAGGTAATTTTTTTCATATATTATTTAGAGTATTCATGTATGTCATGTCATCCGCTAACATTTCCCACGAAGCGTATGATTGATGTTATTGTTAGTAACATAGTGCGTATGATTAATTGTAAAAGTAATAATTTGATTTTAAATTGATTATTAACTAGCATTATTGCATTATTAACAGTCGCGTGCATTTTTTTAATAAAGTATAAAGCGAAAATAAGGACATTTGAAATAATATTATAAGGAATATTTGTAGGTCTGACATAGGTGGAAGAATGTAATTAAATTTGTAATCTTTTACCAAAGAAGTGGACATGAATCACCATTGCTGTGATTTTATTTATATTTTCCATATATCATCCGCTGAAGGTTTTAAAATTGTCTCATGAACTTGTATAGGAACTTTTCCAAGTAATGAATAATAGTGTGTATAGATTTTTTATAAAAGTTTGTTATGCGATATTTTCTTTGTAATTAATTTTAAATATTATTAGGTTTATTCACATATGTTATCCGCAAAAAATTCCCATGAAGCGTATGATTGATGTTATTGTCAGTAACTAGGGCGATCAAAAAACCGGTTATTTTGAAAATACAGTTTTAGGTTTCTTCGAAAATTAAGTTAACTCTAAAACCGGTTTTCGGTTTAGCCGAAAATAAAAAACCGGTGAACCGGTTGTTTTCGGTTTTTTATTTTTTAATAAAATTATATATATGCTCAAAATTAGATGACGTAAAATAAGCGTAGTGCAAATTCAATTCACAACCATATTCCAATTAAATTAAGATTTATTTGAAAATTGTATTGTAAACACTTCATATTTTTATTTATAATATGTAATTGTTCCGATTTCATTTATGATATAACATTATAATCTCTGCTATATTTATAATATATATGTTCAATTTTTAAAAAGATTTCTTTAAAAAAAATTGATTATGATTTATATAAAACTTGACTAATAGTAAAGATCAGCAAAATCTTAGCTTTTACCATCATATGAATGGCTCAAATGGCAAACTGATTATGTATATACATATATGTATTATCAGTAGTAGCGGATTCTGACTTGAGCATACTATAGAGATGAAAACTTGTCGAAATGTGAAACTGGACATATGTATTTTTATGTATACCTACATTTCAATTAGAAAGGATTGTTATTTAATTTCTATACTGCAATAATCACCTAGACCCTTGATAAAATATGCAGACGAAGTCTATAGGGAAGCAATGTAAACAGTATAAATACATATACATGATGTCAACGGTTTTTATATTGATGTTTTCAAAATTTTAGGTAGGTTCCTGTTTCAAAAATAATATTTTCATTATCATTTCATAATGGTTTCAAAAAACCGAAAAGTCGAATAAACCGAGTTGAAAAAACCGACGGTTCGAGTTATTCGAAAATGCAGAAAAACCGAAAACCGATAGGCGGTTTTTAAAGAGAAACCGATTAACCGGTTAACCGGTGCGGTTTTTGACCATGCTATCCATGGTGGAGGGTATATAAGATTCGGCATGGCCGAACTTAACGCTTTTACTTGTTAGATTCTCGATAATTATCATACTTTATTAGATTAAAGAAAATTAAAACTAAATATTTGTTAAATCTTCTCATGAAGCGTTCGACATATATCATTTAATTTATGATTTATATAAATAATATTTATAACAATTTATGGAATTTTAATTATTGTTTGGCGTTTGGCGAAATGTTGTACGAAATTCCAGCAATTTAATACCATATTGTTAAATGTTGGTTGATGTATTTAAAATCATACCATAAAGCGTATGATTAATATTATTGAAACATGCAGGGGGCGTATAATTAATTTTCAATAAGTATAGGATCTTTAAATGGAGCGCTATATAGGAACTTTTCCAAGTACATCTTTTTTTTTTTTTTATGGGACGTAGTGATAGCGCACTATCATCTAGTGGTCCTACACAAGAACCACCACCCCGGAACCGCTTTCGCATTACTTCGGGGTGGGTTCGATCTATGCTTTATTTTCGTTAGCCTCTTCCTTCTCCTATTCCCCCGTCCTAGTACATATTTTGTATTAGATTAGGGGTTCGGAGTATTCATGTCTTGGAAGAATTAAGTTCGGCCAAGCCGAATTTTATATGTTCTCCACCATGGATCGCCTGTGAATGGTTTCGAGTACAAATAATCTCATTATACCGAATTCGTTGAAATATAATGTTTTTGTGGTGTTGCGGAGAGGGTTCTAGAGGGAACATTGTAAAGGATCAATATTAAAACATGGACCTATGACTACCGTTGTTCGTATAAAGGATTTCGGGTATAAATAAATACGACTTACCAATTTTCAGCCCGATCAGTTGACAATTGTGGTCTCTTTGACGTTATGAAGTTAAATCTGTGAGATCTTATATACTTCTATGAATCTTATATACTCAAAAAATGTACCGATATTGCCCATTTTCAATCCCAAGTTACCTGCAACTATTAGATGTATCTACACAAAATGTCAGCCATCTAGATCAACTATTGTAGACTGTAGCTTGATTACAACAGACGGACGGACGGACAGACGGGCATGGCTCTCAGACCAATATTTAGAGGTGTTACAAAAATGAATATATCCTGGAGGGTACAAAAAGCAAAGCAAAAAATTAAACCTTAATATTTGAAATTTAAATTTAAAATAGTGTCATTTGGTCTGATCTGGAGGGAAAAAGCGATGAATATAAATTTACAATGAAATTTCCGACAAATAATAATGGCGAGTCACTACCTTTTTCATAATATGGAATAATAAAGTGAAGCATTTCTCCACTCAGATAATAGCCTCTGAAACGTTACGCAGAAATCAGCTGTTCCACTCGCCAAAATGTTTCGCATGAAGCGAACGTTTTATGTTAAATGCGCATAAATAATATGAATATCAATTTGCGTAATTTTCATTGAAGTTTGTTAAGCGACCCGTTCTCTGTAATTTGGGGATTACTATGTATATTCAGTCCAAATTTGGTATTTGTCCGTCAACCCAATCAAAAGTTATTCACAAAACAGTACAGGTCATTCGATTTGCATTATAAAGAAATTCACACAACTAAAAGATTCATCAAGCTTTGATCGCCTCTCCTGAAAAACTACCTTTTTGCACTTAGCATAGTTTAGAATGGAGGTATCGATATGTGTCATGGATTAATATAGTTAGCATAGGATTGATATTACTCGTATTGGTGTATGACATGCGTATGATTATTATCATTAACTGATTAAGTGTACACGGGCCAAAATCGCCATTTTTGATATGTTTGAATCGAAAGAAAATATATTTGGAACACAAATTTTTAAATGTTTTATATTTCTGAGTAAATAAATTTTATTTGAAAATCAATCAAACTAATTTTCTCAAATAAAATATGTATTTATATACAAATAAAATTATTGGTTAGGAATATCTTCAAATATATGTATATAATTTAAAAAAAGATTTTCAAAACATTGTTGAATTTTTATAATTTCATTTTTAATTTTTCCTTCGTTTCGAACTATTTCTCCCAGTCAAAACTGCCATTAGCAGCATTACATTCTGTTTTAAGGGACTCATTTTAAATTTCTAATTATTTCATGTCAGCATTTTTTCAATCCTTCGAGTAAATTAATGTTATCAAAAATTATACGATTTCAATTTCAATTAAAAATTTCTACAAAAATTTTCATTAAATTACTGAAAACTTAACACAATTAAGGTTCGAAATTTTCGGAATACTTAAATTTAAATACATTTTTGTTTCGGAATTAAAAATCCCAAATAAAAGGTATTAGGGGATTTGTTTAGAACAACATCTTTCCAACTATATAATTTTTGTGTGTACAAAATATTATATATTTAGAGTGTACCATAAACATGTATATGTTTCAAGCCGAATATGTTTGGGACAATATACTACAGAAGCGATATTTTTTCAGCGTGTATGATTGATATTTAAAAACCTGAGGTGTTGGGTTAATATGTCTTATTAAAATATAATATAATTAATTTTTTGAAATCTCAATCGGAGAGAGTAGTGAAAAGCGTTAATAATAATTCTAAAGACTGAATTCCACACTCTCTTTGATTTTGAGAGAAACTTGAGAATTTCGGAGACTTTTACAGTTAAGGTTATTGCACGGGGCAAAATCACCTTTTTTGAATGTTTGAATCGAAAGAAAATATATTTGGAACACAAATTTTTAAATATTATATATTTCTGAGCAAATAAATTTTATTTGAAAATCAATAAAATGTATTTGGAACGAATATATTAATATATCACAACAAAATTTATTTGCAAACTAAATTTCTCAAATAAAATATGTGTTTAAATACAAATAAAATTATTGTTTAGGAATTTTTCCAAATATATTTTATTTAAAAAATGTTCAAAACATTTACTGACTTTTTCGAAATTCAGTTTTAATTTTTCCTTATTTTCGAATTAGACCTCCCAGTTATGATACCATATTAACTTCCGTTTTAAATCAATAATTTAAATTGTCTGAGTATTCCAAGCCATCATTAGTTGTCAATCCTCTAAGTAATTTATTTTAATCCAAGATTATACGATTTCAATTATTATTATTTTACGAACATTTAACATTTCTAAAAAATTAACTTTGAATTACTGAAAAATTTAACACAATTTATGTATTTTCCGAATACTTAAATGCAAATAAATATTTGTTTCGGAAATAATAGTCCCAAATAAAAACATATTGGGATGTAAACAAAGATTTGTTTAGAACGACATCTTCCCAAGTATATAATTTTTGTATATACCAAATACTATACGTTTAGAGTGTACCCTGAATATATATATGTTTCAAGCCGAATATGTTTGGGACAATATACTACAGAAGCGATTTTCTTTCAGCGTGTGATAATGATATTAATAACAATATATCAATAATTTATGCAATTTACAGCCGATGTTATAGCAATAATTGCTGAAAACTAAATTTCGCAGTTCCTCTGATTTTTAAAGAAAGAAACGTCAAAAAAACTGAGAGCTGTTCTACACTCACAAAAAAATCCCTAACGATGTTAGTATAGTACGAAGTAATGCCTGTTGTTGCAACTCATGTGAATTTCTATTTTATCTTGAATTTGCGCACAATTCCATGTGAATGTGGAGGATGACGATGCGTATAATGTGTCGGTTTTATTGCATGACCCTCCGTCTCTCTGTCCGTCTGACTGTCTGGTTGGGTCGTTTCTCTTTGCCAATGTATGCTTGGCCCTTTGCGTCTGGTCTGTACTTTGGATTCTTATGAATTTCATATAAATCTGTATAAAGATGCGTTTCAAAAGAATAAAGTACTTAACAGGCAGGCAAAAATTTTTAATAGAGTGGGACGAATTTAAAGCGCCACCACCTTTTGCTAAAGAAAAATTGGCAGAGACCACCTTTTGCTAAGCTAAAGTTGTCAGAGATCAACTTTTCCAAAGCAAAAATTGTCAGAGACCAATTTTTCTTAAGGAAAAGTTGTCAGAGACAACTTTTTCTAATGAAAAGTTGTCAGAGACAACCTTTTTCTAAGCAAAAGTTGTCAGAGACAACCTTTTTCTAAGCAAAAGTTGTCAGAGACAACCTTTTTCTAAGCAAAAATTGTCAGAGACAACCTTTTTCTAAGCAAAAGTTGTCAGAGACAACCTTTTTCTAAGCAAACGTTGTCAGAGACAACATTTTTCTAAGCAAAAGTTGTCAGAGACAACCTTTTTCTAAGCAAAAGTTGTCAGAGACAACCTTTTTCTAAGCAAAAGGTTGTCAGATACAACCTTTTTCTAAGCAAAAGGTTGTCAGATACAACCTTTTTCTAAGTAAAAGTTGCCAGAGACAACCTTTTTCTAAGGTAAAGTTGTCAGAGACAACCTTTTTTAAGGAAAAGTTGTCAGAGACAACCTTTTTTAAGGAAAAGTTGTCAGAGACAACATTTTTCTAAGGAAACGTTTTCAGAGACAACCTTTTTGTAAGGAAAAGTTGTCAGAGACAACCTTTTTCTAAGGAAAAGTTGTCAGTGACAACCTTTTTCTAAGGAAGAGTTGTCAGAGACAAACTTTTTTTCTAAGGAAAAGTTGTCAGAGACATACTTTTTCTAAGGAAAAGTTGTCAGAGACATACTTTTTCTAAGGAAAAGTTGTCATAGACAACCTTTTTCTAAGGAAAAGTTGTCAGAGACTACCTTTTTCTAAGGAAAAGTTGTCAGAGACAACCTTTGTCTAAGGAAAAGTTGTGAGAGACAACCTTTTTCTAAGGAAAAGTTGTCAGAGACAACCTTTTTCTAAGGAAAAGTTGTCAGAGAGACATCCTTTTTCTAAGGAAAAGTTGTCAGAGACAACCTTTTTCTAAGGAAAAGTTGTCAGAGACAACCTTTTTCTAAGGAAAAGTTGTCAGAGACAACCTTTTTCTAAGGAAAAGTTGTCAGAGACAACCTTTTTCTAAGGAAAAGTTGTCAGAGACAACCTTTTTCTAAGGAAAAGTTGTCAGAGACAACCTTTTTCTAAGGAAAAGTTGTCAGAGACAACCTTTTTCTAAGGAAAGGTTGTCAGAGACAACCTTTTTCTAAGGAAAAGTTGTCAGAGACAACCTTTTTCTAAGGAAAGGTTGTCAGAGACAACCTTTTTCTAAGGAAAGGTTGTCAGAGACAACCTTTTTCTAAGGAAAAGTTGTCAGAGACAACCTTTTTCTAAGGAAAAGTTGTCAGAGACAACCTTTTTTATAAGGAAAAGTTGTCAGAGACAACCTTTTTCTAAGGAAAAGTTGTCAGAGACAACCTGTTTTCTAAGGAAAAGTTGTCAGAGACAACCTTTTTCTAAGGAAAAGTTGTCAGAGACAACCTTCGTCTAAGGAAAAGTTGTCAGAGACAACCTTTTTCTAAGGAAAAGTTGTCAGAGACAACCTTTTTCTAAGGAAAAGTTGCCAGAGACAACCTTTTTCTAAGGAAAAGTTGTCAGAGACAACCTGTTTTCTAAGGAAAAGTTGTCAGAGACAACCTTTTTCTACGGAAAAGTTGTCAGAGACAACCTTCGTCTAAGGAAAAGTTGTCAGAGACAACCTTTTTCTAAGGAAAAGTTGTCAGAGACAACCTTTTTCTAAGGAAAAGTTGTCAGAGACAACCTGTTTTCTAAGGAAAAGTTGTCAGAGACAACCTTTTTCTAAGGAAAAGTTGTCAGAGACAACCTTCGTCTAAGGAAAAGTTGTCAGAGACAACCTTTTTCTAAGGAAAAGTTGTCAGAGACAACCTTTTTCTAAGGAAAAGTTGTCAGAGACAACCTTTTTCTAAGCAAAAGTTGTCAGAGACAACCTTTTTCTAAGCAAAAGTTGTCAGAGACAACCTTTTTCTAAGCAAAAGTTGTCAGAGACAACCTTTTTCTAAGGAAAAGTTGTCAGAGACAACCTTTTTCTAAGCAAAAGTTGTCGGAGACAACCTTTTTCTAAGCAAAAGTTGTCAGAGGCAACCATTTTTTTTAGCAAAAGGTTGTCAGAGACAACCTTTTTCTAAGGAAAGGTTGTCAGAGACAACCTCTTTCTAAGGAAAAGTTGCCGGAGACAACCTTTTTCTAAGGAAAAGTTGTCAGAGACAACCTTTTTTAAGGAAAAGTTGTCAGAGACAACCTTTTTTAAGGAAAAGTTGTCAGAGACCAATTCTCCAATCTGAGAGACCTCCGAGCAGCGATAAATAAAGCTTGGAGTGGAATACCGACATCACTGCTTACAAACTTAATTGATTGCATGTCATAATGACTTAAAGTAGTAATTATGATGTCTTGCGCTAATACTCATTATACGACAAATTATGTTTTGTAAAAAATGCGCTTTTCATTTTTCTTTGAAAATTCGGATAGTTTTTATAAATTGAGATGTCAACACATGTTATGCTTAACAAATCATTTAAGAACAATCTTCCAATAAAAAGTTTTTCCAAAAAATAAAAACACAATTACATTGTCCTTTTTTATGTGGAAGTATATTTATTACCATGGGTGTACATACGATTAATATCGATAATAATTCAAAAAACTCTGAATGGATTTTAGTGTGATAATATGACATTGTATAATTTCGACCTGTATCAATACTATATTCTTTGACTTACTTGTTTTGTTTTGTCATATCATTTTTCAATCTTAATCATAGTTCTTTGTAAACTTACCTAAAATGAAAAGAAGGAAAAATAAATTATTAAATTTCATTGGAATCAAAGACGAAATATGAATATGCATTATTCTGAAGGTGATTCCATTTGAGCTTCCATAACAAATTATTAAGAAAAACACAATTGTTACACAAAAACCTTTAATCTTCCATTAATTTTTTTTAATTTATTATGGCCTCACTTTAGTGGGGAAGGGATATACATATATTATTTGCTACAGATCAAAATTGTAATACATAGTGAGTGAGCTCAAACAATAGGAATTTTTGACGGAAATCTGTATTGGGATATTTTAAGTCATTTGAGCAATGTCCGTCCGTCCGTCCGTCCGTGAAAGGCAGTCACCGATTGATTTTCATATTTTGTCTGTGGTAATATATTTTTCTATCTCAGGCTATGTTTGAAGTTGTTTCATATTGGTAAATTTTTTCTAGCACCTCCCCCATAAAGTGTTAACATTTAGTGAAATATTGAATCTCTAATAAAATTTTTTTACTTACACTTTTTTGACGACAACTTGATTTTACGAGTATATGTTCTATATTTTTTATGTATTATATATTTCTTTATGTTTATATATTTTTTATATGTTTCCTTGCTTGCTTTTATTCGGTCTGCAAATCTTTGTGATTCTAACTGTGAGACACTCCCCGTTTCAAGACCATTTTGTTTCTATGTTATCATAGAAACAACTATTTTATACATGGCGGCGTATAAATATGTATTAAAAATTGGCAGCACACATACTGGATCATGATTTTTGAGCCGTGGCACTCGTTATCTACAGTTCTGCTGCAGTTGTATGGGAGATACGGAGCTCTTTAAGGTAGATTTCACACACACACAAGCGAATGAGAATTCTTTGTGAAACCTTACTTCTCCAAAATCTTCCAAAAACAACTGTTCATATGATTGATATTAATATTATAATAATAAAATATAATTTTAAAAAATAATTTCCAGTAATAAGCAAATCATATGCAAAGGGGTTTCCATTAAGGCGACTCGATGTTGAAATGGAATAAAACTAATTATTTTTATTTGATACGTACTAATTGGAAAAACTTTTAAAAAACGTCTATTAATTTGATTTAGAATTCAAGATTTTAAATGCAAACGACCCACCCTTATAAATGCAATCAATTGTAATACATATTCATAAAGTAATGTTGTTCAACAGATATGAGGGTAAGAGTTTGTATGAACAGACGGACCGACTGACGGATAAATGCATGACTAGGTTGATCTGTTTCCCTGTGCATTGCACAATGGGGGAATTCAGAATAAATGAGCAAAAACGTACCTCTGCCGCTTCTTAACCAATCCAGAGTTCGGAAAAAAACACTAAGGAACGGTTCCTTAGCGTTCTGTACCGTTGCATCGTCGCGAACGGAACAGTATCGCAACCCTTACACGAGAACAGAATACACTAAAAATTTTTTTAGTGTTACTGTTTGCGAACGGTACCACTGCGATAACGTACCGTTCTTAGAACACGACGAACGGTACACTACGATAACGTACGGTACAGAGTTATTTCTTAACCCAGGGATCCCTATTTAAAATGGAGCATATCGGTCCATTCTTTGATATAGCCCCCATACGAAGGTCCCTTTCGATAAGACATATTCACGCTCTAGAGAGCGCATTTTTTAACCGATCATGCTGAAATTTATATATTTGTACTTTGTTTTTTTCTGAACACTGAACCAATCAACCAATCAAATAGAACAAAAAAAAAACAAGTAATAAAATGTCAGTTGGATAACCGAACCTATATTCTTTCCTTTATTTATTCCACATGGGAACTTAAGGTTTATACAATACTCTTCTCACTTCTCTAGTTCTAGCAGAATTGTTAGGCGCCATATATTGCTCGGCCGTCCACGTCTTCGGATAACCTTCAGGTTCCATTCATGTGCATTTCTTGAAATGCTTTCGGCTGACTTGCGAAGGGTATGTCCTCTCCTGAGCTGTGGGGTGGGGTAGCCTATCCACTAGTTGTTGGTTGGGATTGTTACTCTGATAGCTACCCAACAGGCACCGCTAGTTGTGTCTCCGCACGGGTATGATTATTAACTCCCCATAAAGGGGAGACATGAGGAGGCACCCTGTCACTCTTCAGATGGCGGCATTCTGTCAGTTCGTATGTCCTTCCACTGCGTTTGCCATGTACAATAAATGTTGCATAAAGTATAAATGTACTTAAACCTCTTCCCGAAAACTGTACTTTTCTAGAAATTTTTTGAAGTTTGAAAATTGGAGAATGAAATCACCATTAAACTCCACAATATTTATTCTATAATTGTCATAAGTTTCACAGCAATCGTTTGACGGCATAAGAACGGCAGACTTGTTTTCCTATGTTTTCAAAATTTCCCCCATTGTGCCTCAGTAGTGGTGTCCGATGTGCGTTCGAAGACGCCAAAGTAGTGCGTTTACGTTTCATTCCGTTTTGTACGGTTCAAAGTACGTTGACGTCGTAAAGATGTGTTGTTTGCGAACTAACACATACGTACAATATACCCGTATGTTGAGCATACGTTGTTGCTTACACATGCAGAAAACTGTTTACTTATGCCTTGATTATTCTTACACTGAAAAAATTATATTATTATGAATATAGTACTCCCAAAAAACTCTTCATTTTGAAAATATAGACATTTCATATACAGGGTGGGGCGCGGTAATTTGCTTATTTGGGAATGAAATAAAAAAGTTATGAACCTTAGTAAAATGTATTTTATATTATAATTATATTAAACAGTAAGGGAATTTTTAAACTCACTGCTGCATACGTTTTCTGAAGTTTTCATGAACTCTAAAAAGCATGTCGACTGGTATTCTGCCAATTTCAGCCTCAATATTGTTAATTAGGTCTTCCAAGGTGTTGGGACGGTTGATATACACCTTCACATGGAAAAAATCGCATGGGGCTAAGTCTGGTAAGCGTGCCGGCCACACATCACCTCGAGTGATTCGCATGACCCCGAGCGAGTGCGCATTTGAAAAACACGCTTCAACACAAAATGACCTCTCCTCACGTGTCCAATGCATGATGGCAACTGAAAGGCAGACGAATACAAATTTCCCGTCAGCCGCAATAAGCCACGCACACTCTCCACTCTCTTGCAAAAAAGCAAATTCCCGCGCTCAACCATGTATAAAACAAAGAAAATTCTTCATAATATTAAATACATTTTCATAATTCTGTCCATTAGACCATTTATTATTTTTTCGGTACTGATTTCCGGGCCGAAAAAGTTTCCATTTGACCTACAAACCTCCAATAAAAAATTTGGTGCCGATTGGATAACGCTAAGGTCTGCCCAAAGTTGTTTGAAAATACATAACTCACTTTACATGAACAAAATTTGGGTTTTTATCAAATGTCACATGTTCAAGTAATTAAAAAATATTTGATTAGCATGAAAAGTTTTTAAATGATCTTTGAATAAAATTTTCTTTTTTGCAAGTCGTAAACAATCAAAATCGACCGAGAAATGAACAGGTTACAGCAGTTTTCATTTGAATTTTACGTCATGACAGGGCATCTTGCACACCGACATGTCCTCTATGCAATCACAATAAAAAATAGATCATGCTTGTGCATGCATGAAAAAAAAACAACGGATTTGCATGATAGTTGCTTTTTCGCATCAGTCTGACATTTTTCTACTGGTCAAATAAGAAAACATAAGCAGAACTTTGCAGCGCGCTATACGGCCATGCAACAGGGTCGATTACAGGACGCGCTCTGCCTCCAGCCTAAGTGAATTGAGAAAGGGACAGCTTCGCACAAAATTTAATTTTAGTCATATTCTTATTTGTCTCCAGACCGACCACATCCAAAATGGTTACTAGATCCAGTGATAAACTTCGCACCGTAGAATTAGTTGGGCATGTATCACATACAATATCTGGAGTCAAACTGCCGTCAAACAGACAGATATTTCATGATGTGATAACTGTAATGTGTAATGCTGCGACGCCTCTGACCACTGTTGCGGAGCTTGTGATTAATCGATGTACACATCAACAATTTTGGGCGCCCCCAAAATCCCGGCTGGTACTGGAGAAAAGATGGCCAAAGTCGTTCATGATACACTCATCAAATACAGGTCAAAACACTGGATCGTGCATTTTGTTGCAGAACAAATTAGATCGAAAATTAATCAAGTTCCCATGTCAATTATTGGCCACAACCACAAATAAAATAGTAATGACAACTAAATTTATTCAGTTTACAAAATTTTTGTTCTGTGTGAAATAAATTTTTTCTAAATAAAATTTTGTTTCCAATTTATGATACGTTACTTCTGTGATTTAAGATTTCAAACATATTTCATTTTAAGAGATAATTTTTTTCTGTGTACGCCCAACGCATCATCGCCATACGAACGCATAAAGCGTATAAAATAACATTGCGACGACGTCGAAATGTCTGGCGACGGCGGCCTTTTTCAAAGTAAATTTTAAAAATTGTCTTTTTCAGACATTCAAACGTGGCACTGAACACTTTGCTCCCAGTTTTAGTCTTGGTCAGGCTGTCTCCGGGAATTGCGTTTTTTTTCGTCTTTGTGTGACCTGCCTGTCTGGCAGCTGGAGGAGAGTAGTTGCTAAAGTAGTCATACCTGTGTCGAGGGAGGGAGGTTCCTGGTCTTTGGATACCTACAGCCATGGGATATTTGTTTCATGGTTTTGTTTTTTTTTGCAAAACAAACAGAAAAAGGAGATGTAAGTTTGCGGATGATGCGGCAATGTCGTTGATGGTGATGATGATGATGATGATGATGAGCCCCTTAAAGGTCTTTGTCTTGGACTCTTTGCTACTTTGTATCGCTGCTGGTAATGATGTTTGGTCCCTCCTGCTATTAACACAGCGGGTTAAACTCCTCTTTTAGAGTGTGTGTGTCTAGCGTCTGCAGTCAAACAATTATGGCTGGTGTCGGCTGGTGTTGGGACTTTTTGCAAATTTCATGGGCTACATTCATGTTCACTGCCATGCATGCTGCAACATGCAATGTTGAAATGTTTTCATAATATATCTACATCCCCCTCCCATCTACTTGCCTCCTTGGGCTGGGAGTTGTAGATTTTTTTGCGGATTTTTATGTTTCGTTTTTTTTTACGTTTTTGCTGCATATTCCCCAATGTCATTGGCATCATTTTAAACACACATACTATACTACATATATACATATGTATACTTTTTAAATGTATATTTGTATGTCTATATACAAATAATTGCCTCGTAAATCTGTTGCGTTTGTATTTATCTGTTGCAGTCAACAATTTTATACACCGCCAGAGTGACGTAAAAAAATAAGGCAACATTGCAATGGTCCGTCTGTACAGACAGACGGACATGTAGTGCAGGTTTCGTGATGAGAAAAAGATTTAAAATTGAAAGTTTAATGAATGAATGTATCATATTTGAGTCGGTTGTTTCTTTTTTGTGTGTGATTTATAATCAAATCAGTGAGGGCGGGTGGAAGGTTGCATTGGGAATAATATGGACCACATTGCAAATGTATCTGAAACGGAAGTTGATTTTTCATTGGGGAAATCAAAAAGGGAAATTTTGTGTCATGTAATAAAAAAACATGTAAAACTTTATATGTAATAAAATCATAGTTGTTTATTGTCTAACGGGTTTAGGGCTTTATTTTTTGACACATTTTGAGTTTTTACATTTCACTTAAGTGTGATTTAAATGATCTATACCAAAGTAATTATTTATGGAAATGGAATGGGACAACATAATTTCTGAAGTGCGCCGTATATTATTTGTCTTCTTCAAGAATCAGCCCAACCATGGATCAGCTTGTATATATTGAAATGTAGGACAATTGGATATGACCACCTAAAAAAAAAATATTTTGAGTTGTGACGTTCCTTTTGGGTGTTTTCACCGAAAATGACCCCTTACAGCTCAAAAATGAAGTTATTATTTTTGCGCTAATATTACACAAAATAAATGTATCTGTCAGTTTCCGAAAGATTAACTTTAATTTTCTTTATACTAACTAAAATATGCTACTTTGAATTTAAGACACCGTGCGCGTGTTTTCCCGTGAATTGCACGTCACTTTTTAAGCCCTTTGGAAACACTGTTCTAACGGTGCTTTACGAACAAAACAAAAGCAAGCTGAAACTTGTCTTCAAGCTTAGCAGCAATTTTAAAGGCGACAAGTTAAAATTTAATGTATTTTTAAGAGTTCAAAAACAACCTCAACGACTAGTATAACGACCGTTACCACAAAAGCACAAAAGTTTGTTTTTTCGTAATTCATTCAAACGATTTAATTTTATAGTAGCGGAAAATAAGAAGGTAAGTAAGATGAAGAATTTTGTAAGGCCAAATAAGCATAAAAAGCATATTTTGATTTTTTAAACATTTTTTTAAAGATGTAACGACCGTTACCTTTTTTTGTTTGGCATTTTGCATTTGAACTGTTTTCGTCGTACTTAACTGAATTCTTACCGATTTTAGCTGAAAAAAACATGAAGCATCTTACCAAGATGCAAAACTACAGAAAAAACGAAAAGAAGACGAAGGGCATGAGGCTTCTTGGCAAAAGGGAGGGCGCTCAAACAAACGAAGACTGGATCAAAATAAGGTGATGACGGACGAACCCCAAAGTCATGAACGAAATAACAAACGCAAACGCGTAAGAAAATTTCGTAAAAAAAAAAAACAAAAAACGTTTAACTTTTTATAGCGTAACGACCGTTACTTTTAAAAAAAAATTTTTTGATAACTAATTTTCTTAGCTTGTTTCCGAAATTTGAAATCAGCACATTTATAAAGTACCGACCGTTACTTTTTTAATGGTCAAAGAAATCAAAAAAATTAATTTTTTTTATGAATTCTTTCGGTTTGCCACCGATGCTTGAACTTTCGTAAGTCCAAAATTAAGCAACTCGTGGCATATTTGCTTAAGTTGGAAATTTATTTAAAAATTTCCGAAAATCGGTAACTACCGTTACTTTGCAAACACCCTTTTCTAATTGAGCGATATGTACTTCGCTTCGACAAAACTTTTGCATTATAGAATAACACTGGTTTAAAAAAAATGTTTGTATAAGGGCCGTGCATAACATTTTCTGGTGTAATAAAAACTATTTAAAAAAAAAATGTTATGGCACATTTTTTTTAATTACGATTTTCTTGGTAGTTACCTTTAGTATTTTCTATGAATAACTGTATATGGACCATATGAAGTATAAGCTCACGCTGAAAAAAAAAATCGCTCCTGTAGTACATTGTCCCAAACATATTCGGCATGAAACATATATATGTTTAGGGTACAGTCTAAACATATAATATTTGGTTCCCACAAAAATTATATATTTGGGAAGATGTTGTTCTAAACAAGTCTTTGTTTACATTCCAATATGTTTTTAGTTTGGAACTACCATTTCCGAAACAAATATTTATTTGCATTTAAGTATTCAGAAAATACCTAAATTGGGTTAAATTTTTCAGTTATTCAAAGTTAACTTTTTAGAAATTTGATTTGTGTATCGTTGACCTTCTATGTTGTTATTTTGTTGTATTTTGTTAGGCTGCAGGTCATACAAATAAAATAAAAACTAGCTTTTATTTGTTTATTGTGATTTTATTCCAATATTTCGACCAACATCGCTGGTCGTTTTCAGGGATCTGTATTATTACAATAAAACACCAAATTTTTATCAATATATAATAAAACAAAGAAGTAAACAATTTTTCTTTTACATACAAATATGCTTGTCAATTGTATGTCTATAGATTTTAGCGCATCCGTCAGTGTCTCTCTCGTAATTGAGTCTCTTCTCCGCTGTGACGTCAGTGATATGTAACATCTCTATTGCCAATCGTCTCGCATAGTTTCTCTCCTCTGCTGTTATTTCAACTTCGTTGAAGTTCGGCTTGTGCCGAGCTGCAGTGAGTGAGCTGCGAGTGCGGTTTTGAGCAAAACACGAAAATATAAACAGTAACAAAAAGCTTCAACAAGTGAACAGTGTTTCGCAACATAAATGTAACTTTGTTATCTATGTATGTATGTAAAAGAAAAATTGTTTGCTTCTTTGTTTTATTATATATTGATAAAAATTTGGTGTTTTATTGTAATAATACAGATCCCTGAAGATGACCAGCGATGTTGGTCGAAATATTGGAATAAAATCACAATAAACAAATAAAAGCTAGTTTTTCTTTTATTTGTATGACCTGCAGCCTAACAAAATACAACAAAATAACTTTTTAGAAATTTTTAATGTTCGTAAAAATAATAATTAAAAATAATTGAAATCGTATAATCTTGGATCAAAATAAATTTCTTTGAGAATTGACAACTAATTATGGCATGGAATGCTCAGAAATTTGAAATAATTCTGGGTTGTTGTGGAATCCGATTGCTGTCGGAATCGGAATTGAAATCGAGAAAAAATAACTTTCTGTGACACAAAATTTATTTTTTTTCTAGTCGTGGAATTCGACTGTTGTTCGAATCGGAATTGAAATCGAAAAAAAATAACCTTTTGTGACACCAAAGTTATTTTCTTTATCGGTTTCAATTCCGATTCCGACAACAATCGGATTCCACAACAACCCTAATTGATTTAAAACAGAAGTTAATGCTGCATGTGGTATCATAACTGGGAGGTACAAGTAGAATTCGAAACCAAGGAAAATTAAAACTGAAATTCGAAAAAGTCAGCAAAAGTTTTGAAAAATCTTTTTTAAATAAAATATATTTAGAGAAATTCTTAACAATAATTTTAGTTGTATTTAAACACATATTTTATTTGAGAAATTTGGTTTGTAAATATATTTTGTTGTAACATATTAATATATGCGTTCCAAATATAATTTATTGATTTTCAAATAAAATGTATTTGCTTATAAATATATAATATTTAAAAATTTGTGTTCCAAATATATTTTCTTTCGATTCATAACAAAAAGGCGATTTTTCTCCGTGCTCGATAAAACAGGGCAAATTAGGGCTACAGATTATTAAGACCACTTTAGAAATTTTGTGTCATGTAATAAATAATATTTTAAGACCACGAAGAAAGAGAAGTTTAGTTACTGTCGTTAAAACATTTGGAAAAAATTGATTTTTAAAAAAATTGTTTTTTGATGACAAAAAAACCATTAAAATAGGGTCAGGATATTTAATATCGACCTATGTAGTTGATTTTTGGCTAAACTGTTTATAAGCAGTTACAAATAGGTAAAAAAACATATCGCTATGATTTCTTTTTTTTTTAATTTTGGAAACATTTTATGGGCATTTAAAGTTTAATTTTTGGAAAAATTAAATAAATGAGTTTTTGTGTTTGCGAAATTTTTAATTGCTCTCGAACGGCTGAACCGATTTTTCCAAAGTTTACTTTGTTTTAAAGAGGACATAATGCGCTTTTTTTGTAAAAAAAATTTTTACACTCTCACAAATCCAGAACACGAAAAAATTGGTTCAGTATACCCAATAGTACAAAAGTTATGACAACTTGATGTTGTATTTTCAAAAAAATCTGATTTTTGTCAATTTTTTTTAGGAAAAAAGTATAAAAATATATAACTTTAAGTGGTCATAACTATTTGTACTATTGCGTATATCGAACTTTTATCGCCCATTCAGACATGTTGATACGACTGAAATCGGTGCATATTGTGCTCCGATATTTACAAAATACTAGCACACGGTAAGGGAAAAAATGAAAAATTCTATTTTCAATTACCGATATCTCGGTAACTAAACGCGATAATTCTTAGGTGTAAAAAGTTTTTTTGTAGACCTCAGTTAGTAGAACACACACAAAAATTTAATTTCTCTTCCGATTTTTTTAAATCGGAAGAGAAACACGAGTTACACGCATTTGAACATTTTCTTCAACCGGTGTGGCCAACTTTGAGGCCCTCTAGCTCCGCCCCTGTCTGATTTAGGCGGCCCAAATATAGAAATTTCCAATAAGAGTGATATGATTTCTTTGAAAAAAACATACTTATTGTTAAGGAAATTCAAAAGTTATTTATTTAAGCTATTTAATTAAAGTACAATCGATAAATAAAACGTCATTCAAATGGCCTCCACGATTTGTTCTGCAGGAAAGAATTCGATGAACCCAATTTTCGTGCACTTTTTCCACTAAATCAAATCGTATGTCATGAATGGCACGTTCAATATTGACTTGTAAAGCTTGAAGAGAGTCTGGTTTATTTCGAAAGACCAATTACTTTAAATAACCCCACAAGACTAATGGTGTAAAATCTCAACTTCTTGGAGGCCATTCAATATCACAATTTCTTGAAATAATCGAATCTCCAAACTTTTCTCGCAACACTTCAATTGTTTCATTTGCTGTGTGGCACGTAGCCACAATCGGTCAATGGCAAAAAGATAGCTCTTAACGAGAGCTAAAATATTGCTCATGGGTGTCAAGATCGTAGGTCGACTGGAAAGTGTTTTTTTGGATTTAAAAAAATGGACTTGGCATCATTTTCAAATGTGAACGGAGAGTTTATTTTTGCTCTAGCTCCTTAACGGTACCTCGGATGGGGAATCGGTCAATGGCAAAAAGATAACTCTTAACGAGAGCTAAAATATTGCCCATGGGTGTTAAGGTCGTAGGTCGTAGGTGGCAAAAAGATATCTCTTAACGAGAGCTAAAATACTGATCATGGTTGGTTTTTTTTGATTTAAAAAAATATGGACTTAGCATCATTTTCAAATGTGAACGGAAAGTTTATTTTTGCTCTAGCTCCTTAACGGTACCTCAGATCGGGAATCGGTCAATGGCAAAAAGATAACTCTTAACGAGAGCTAAAATATTGCCCATGGGTGTTAAGGTCGTAGGTCGACTGGAATGTATTTTTTTGGATTTAAAAAAAATGGACTAAGCGCACAAAAAGTTGCAATTTGAGATCGATTATTTTGATAATAAAACTGAATAATTTGTAAACGTTGTTCTTGCGTATATCTCTCCATGATGAGATTGTAAACACTACTGAATACAATGACAGGTCATGCCATATTACAAATGGCCGAAACGTCACTTCAAAAAAATATCATCCCTATTGGAAAACCCTTTATAAAACATAACTTCTCTAACACCTTCTCATCTACCATGCCAAGTTTGGTCGCAATCGGTTGTTTGTTTAAGAAACGGTCGAATTATATCCCCTTTTTGAATTCGTACCACTGTGCAGTGTTTTGCAAAAACAGAGGAAAATTATGAGACTAGTCTTGGTATTTCGTCCATAACATTTACAAATGTTGATTCTCGCAAAATTTTTTTACTGTTCTGGATTTGTGAGAATACGACGAATATTCGGTTAAAAATGAGGGGAGAGCAATTTTTTCTACAAACGTTTTTGCAAAAAAAAAACTTAAAATTTTTTTTTAAAAATTTTCGAAAAAAATATTTTTTGCAGAGAATTGCGCTTTGTGCTCTCTTTAAAACAAAATAAACTTTGCAAAAATCGGTTCAGCCGTTCGAGAGCAATTACAAATTTCGTAAAACACAAAAACGAATTTTTTTATTTTTTCAAACTAAAATGCCAATAATATTAAAAAAAAATATAGCGAGATCTTATTTTTCCTATGTGTAACTGCTTATAAACATTTTAGCCAAAAATAAACTACATAGGTCGATATTCAATATTCTGACCCAATAGAAAGAAACCATTAAAATAGAAAAAAAAACGCGCTTACGAAGACAACAATGCCTATTTGAAAAAAACTGTATGGATAAATGTAAAAATTATAGCCCTTTTGGTAGAACCGTCCGTCTGGCTGTTGTGTACGATAACTTTCGATAGAAATAACCGATTGACTTCAAATTTGGCATGTGTTAGCATTATTTTCTATCTCAAGCTAAGATCAACGATGGACTATCCGGGTCCACTCCTTCAAGTACCTCCCCCACAAAAGGTTAACATTTAGTGAAATTTTGATTCTTTAATATCCTCTATACTTACGTGTTTTCTAATAGGGATGATATGATTTTGAAGTGACGTTTCGGCCATTTTTAATATGTCATGATCTGTCATTTGTTTTTCATTGTATTCAGTAGTGTTTATAATTTGATCATGTAGAGATATACGCAAATTATTCAGTTTTATTATCAAAATAATCGTTCTCCAATTGCAACATTTCGTACGCAAAGTCATTTTTTTTTTAAATAAAAAAAAACACTTTCCAGTCGACCTACCTATGAGCAATATTTTAGCTCTCATTAAGAGCTATCTTTTTGCCATTGACCGATTCCCGATCCGATGTACCATTAAGGAGCAAGAGCAAAAATAAACTTTTTTTTTTTAAATCCAAAAAAAAACACTTTCCAGCCGACCTACGACCTTGACACAAATGAACAATATTTAAGCTCTCGTTAAGAGCTATGTTTTTGCCTTTGACCGATTGTGGCTACATGCCACACAGCAAATGAAACAATTGAATTGTTGCGAGAAAAGTTTAGAGATTCGATTACTTCAATAGATTGTGATATTGAATGGCCTCCAAGAAGTTGTGATTTAACACCATTAGACTATTTCTTGTGGGGTTATTTGAAGTCATTGGTCTTTCGAAATAAACCAGACTCTCTTCAAGCCTTACAAGTCAATATTGAACATGCCATTTATGATATACGACTTGATTTAGTGGAAAAGTGCTCGAAAATTGGGTTCATAGAATTCGTTCTTGCAGAAGAAGTCGTGGAGACCATTTGAATTACGGTTTATTTAGAACTAAATTCACATTAAATAAACAACTTTTGAATTTCCCTAACAATAAGTGTGTTTTTTCAAAAATAAAAGGGCTGTTTTTAGACAAAAATTTCTAAACAAGTTTTAGTATCGCAAAAAAAAAATCACAAAAAATATTTTTGCTAATTTTTTTTTTGAAAATATTTAAAAAAAGCTATCTACTATCTAAAAAACACTGAATACAATAAATTTTCTAAATATGTATCTACAATAGGTAATTAGTAATATGGATGAGAAAACAGGGAAGTTTGACTGAAATGTCAAAATTCATCAACCTCCAACTCCCACAATGTTTAACAGATATTGTTGAAATTTTGTGTCATAACTACTATCCAATAGGACTAAACTTGGTGCATGTTTCGTCACGATCAGAAGACGTTGCTTTTAAAAATACTTGACATTAAATCCCCCATAATTATATGTATATGAGTATACTATACAGGGTCACAGGTCCATATTTTAAGATATTGCAAAGAAAATAACAAAGTTAAAAATCATATTTGACTTAATTAATTACAGCATTTTTAATTGGTACCACTTCCGGAGCGAACCCATATTTTAGACATATATTTTTGCTTTTGCGCGAGTGTTTATTACTTCCACTATTTCTGAATAATACTTCGCACAAATCCCCTTGACCTTTATTTCTCCAGAGAAATTCACAAAATATCGAGAGAAAAAAAAAAACAATTCTGTTAGTTTATTTTTACATTTTGCCTATATTCAATACGAAATGTTTTTTGCTGAATGCATTTTGTCGGTATAAATGTTTTTCATTGTTAAATAAATCCACAATATTTATGGCAAAATGTACGTGTGCATATACATACATATGTACATACAGACATACATTTATATGTATATTAGCGTATATGTATCTGAATTCGCGCACAATAAAATGATGCAATTGAATTTTATTGCTGAGTTGTTGAATTGAAAGCGAAATTCTTTAAAAATTTAATATAATTGTGAATCACAATTTATTTATTAAAATTTCACTGAGGCCCCTTGGCATGGCCGAGTCTGAGTTTCCCCGCCCCTTCATCACACCTCACCTCACCATCCTTACATGGAAGCATTTAATTGGCGAACATTCATTCATTCCTTCATTCAGAGAGATAGACATGCGGACGGACAGACATATGCACAATGTTTCCATTGCCGCACAGTGTGTGTAAATGGAACAGAAATTTCAACAAGTCAATCATGATGTTGATGATGACGATAACCTTTGCAAATACAGTTCACTGCTGACGTCTGTATTTTATAGAATTTGTATTATTATTATTATTGCAGGAATGTCGGAATATTTGTATTGTGTTTTTTTTTTGTGAAATGACTGCGATTGCGATTGAGCGAATGGACAAGTGAGTGGATGGAGTCTAGAGTATCTGGGGAACTCTGGCGTATCATCAGTTGAATATAGATAGTACTTGTTAAGTACACAGACCTGCCACATACACACACACAATACACAATCTAAGTAAACTGAAAGTGATTAATTCTAGCAGCTGACAGGCAATAAATGTGCCTGTTATTATCACAATAGCCACCGCAATGATGATAAAGCTGTAGAAGATGTTCACGGTGGTGGTGAAAATCGACCAAATGACGGTGCCGATGATTATGAACAATGAGTGTAAACAAAGCTGTTTATATTTGCTAAAAGTCTCAACGTATCTTCAGTTTGGAAAACAACAATTGAATGAAAATGGCAAAGTCCAGTAAAGAAATAGGGAACATTATAGGTTCGTATTTCGGTATTTAAAAATGGAATATTTACTCTTATTCCAACAACAATTATAAAATAAGGTGCTACGTTACGATCCGTGACTAATTACCGAGGCTCCTACTTAGTATTCAGGGATTATCATCAGTTTAGAAGGGAAAAATTATGAAGATGGAAAATTCCTATAAACAAATAAGAAGACTTTGAGGTTTAAAGACTATCTATTTACTCTCATTCTAAATAAAAAAATAAGGAAATAACGCGGTACGTTGGGACTACTTACAAGTTACATTAGGCATGTTTTGGTTACAAGCTAGCAGTTTTAGTTTAGCACTTTGCAACGAAAACAACTGACTTCCACTAACTGACACAAAAGCAATAAGTGGCGGATTTTCACTATCTGGTAGCAATGGCGTCATGAGTTGCGAAGAAAGAACATTGCGAAACAGACAACAAATTCGTGAAAAGTATTTATAAAACATATATTTACTATTCTTTGTTCAATTGTTTACACTAATTTGGAAATATTAAAATAATTTCCCATTTTTGTTCTTCTTTTTCCCGTTAATTCACAATAATTGGTAACAATCTCTCCAAAAATGGGATGCCATGGTGGTAAATATAGGGTGCCCAATCTGGCAACATCATACTCGATTAAGACATGAACACAAGCACCAAACTTCATCGGGAACTAATAGTGCTTAAAAGTGCTTAGCTCCCCATACAAATTAAGCACTTATGGTGTAACGAAAACACGCCTATTGTGACCAATTACAATCCGTTACGTTGTGACTAATCACCACTTACTTTGTGACTAATTCCTACTTAGGCTTTCGGCAGAATCTTCAGTTTGGAATACAAAAAAATTAATTATGAATTTTTATGACAAACTCCAACAAAGAAATTAGAACAATTTGAAGTTGAATATTCTCTGTTTTAGCATTGTTTATCAATTACACTGTGCTCGAAATGTTGGACACTTTAAAAATGTAACAGAAAGGAGACCCTATGGATATACCTATTTCGACCTTGCTGAATCCAATGGAGCTAGCCGTTTTTCTAGGTTAGCTCTTGTTTCCGCGATATTCGGCCACAAAGTTTGTTGGGATATCAGAGAGGTGACTTATCTCTTTGGTGATTTTGAAGTGGAAGACTTCCGAAAACGCGCTTCAGTCCAAAGAACGAAGTAATGGGAACCCTTCGAGAATTATTTCTCTCAAAATAGTCAACCACGCTTCTCATCACTTTACCCCCGAAAAAGTGCAATCAAATCTTACCATACGTCAAACGTCATACAAATCGTCGACATTTTAGTTTGTGTCTTTGAGAAAAATGTTTCTCGCGAAATATTACTATGAGTCTCCTTTCAACATTTTTATGAGAAAATAACAGGTTTCACAATTTAGCAGATTTTGTTGGTTACCTTTGAAATTTCCATTAACACTAACCAAAAAATAATTTACAAATATTTAAGTAAAAAAATTGTATTTCAAATTTTTTATACTATGAGCAGAAAAATACACAAATTATGTAATAACTCGAAATCTGCTTAATTCTCATAAAAAAGTTTAGAAAGGACTTATAGTATTTCTTCTCGAGGAATATTTTTCTCAACGATGCCTACGAAAAATGTCGATGATATGTATGATTTTTAAGATATGATAAGATTTCATTGCACTTTTTCAGGGGTAAGGGGGTGAGAAGCTTGGACGATTGTTTTGAGATAAATAAAAGTCCAAATGTACGCTTTATTTCCCTCGTTGGACGGAGGCGTATATTCCGAAGTCTTCCACTTCAAAATAACCAAAAAGATAAGTCAACAAATTTTGTGGTCGAATATCGCGAAAACAAGAGCTAACATTGAAAAACGGCTAATGCCACTGGATTCAGCATGGCCGAAATAGGTCTATCCATAGGGTCTCCTTTCTGTTACATTTTTGGACTAGCACAGTGTTATTTTTCCACTGACATTTATAAAATGATGCTATACGTTACGATTCGTTACGTTGTGACTATTTACCAGGGCTCCAAGTTATCCTTGCGGGAGCATGTTCAGTTTGGAATACAAAGATTATGAAGATGGCAAAGTCAAATAAAGAAATAGGAACACTTTTCCTTGAATTGCTCTATTAACACACAAACATTTTCCAATAAAAATAATAGAGTGTTACTTTACGTCACAAAGTGGCACCTGTATGAAAAGAATTTCAAGAAAGTCCTCAACTCCAAACTTCTGTACGAACCGATTGACAAAGCCGGTCTGGATCATCTGGTCGAGCAAATCACCACATCATTCAATAGTTCCCTTGAAGAAGCCTGTCCAAAAACAAGGTACAAGGGTAAAACTAAACCCCAATGGTGGACTCCTGAGCTAACCGCTATGAAAAATCTACCGGGGGCCGCTAATGTTTGGGATGCCTATAAAGAGCAACTCAAGATCTATAAGAAGGAGCTTAGAAAGGCGCAAAGACGCTCTTGGTATACCTTCTGTGGCGAAGTGGAAAAGGTCTCCGACGCCGCAAGGCTGAGGAAAATATTATCAGCTTCACCCTGTACAGTGGGTTGGACCAAAAACAGCGAGCAGTCGCTCAATGTACTGCTCGACACACATTTCCCGGGGAACTCTCTAACAGAACCAGAGGATCAGCAGGACCAACAAGAGTGCGAGTGGACTGCGAGCGTCGCTAGCTTGTTGACTGAGAGATCCAGAATAAGCTGGGCTATTAATAGCTTTGAGGCCTTCAAGTCACCTGGACCAGACGGCATCACTCCAGCAGAAATGCAGAAAATGTTAAAATACATTATGGCTGTAGAAAATTTATGTAGGCTGTATCAGGCTTTCATACATCCCGAATCGATGGAGGGATACCAAAGTGGTATTCATACCAAAAGCGGGGAAGATATCACACACTAGGCCAAAAGACTTCAGACCAATTAGCCTATCCTCCTTCCTATTGAAAGGTCTGGAAAGACTTTTAGATTATTTCATTAGGGAAAACCTGGATACAAAACTCCTGTCAGTGAACCAACATGCTTACAATAAGGGGAAGTCTACAGAATCAGCCCTGAACGAACTTGTGAGCACTATCGAATCGTTTCTGCATTTCAAGGAATTCACCATGGTGGCATTTCTTGACATAGAAGGGGCTTTTAACAACATTCACTCAGATGCAGTAATTACGGCACTGTCACATCTTAATGTTAACTCTAGTTTGATTAGACTAATTCAAAGTCTGCTCAACAGAAGACGCATAACAGCATGTCTTGGGTCCACAACTCTAACAAGGTTTGTAAAAAGAGGGCCCCACAAGGAGGAGTACTGTCTCCACTACACAGTGAGTAGCAATCCACAATCTCCACTCCACAATCGCAGTGAGTAGCAAATTCGAAAACGTCCTCCGAGACATTCTACAGGTGGCTCTGAACAAATTGGCTAGATGGGCCAGAAGCAGCGGTTTGGGCATAAACCCAAACAAGACAGAATTGGTTCTCTTTACTAGGATGAATAAAGTCCCACATGTGCACCCTCCACCTCGGATAAATGGAACAGATCTAGTCTTTTCTGAAAGTGCAAAATTTTTAGGAATAATTCTAGATAGAAAACTGTTATTTAGACTTAATGTATTGGAACGTGTAAGGAAGGCTAACGTCGCCTTATATTCCTGCAAAAAGGCTGTAGGGTCGCGGTGGGGCCTCTCTCCTAAAATCGTCCGCTGGATATATATAGCAGTAGTTCGTCCTATACTGCTATACGGCATTGTGGTATGGTGGACGGCAACTGACAAACTAACCATCACCAACCTACTAACAAAGGTTCAGAGAACTGCCTGCCTGAGCATAAGCGGAGCCTTAAGGACTACAGCGACCGAGTCTCTACAAGCCCTACTCCACATACTGTCGATTAATATTGTGACGAGAGAAGTTGCAACCAGAGGGGCAACACGATTAAACTGCCTATCAATGTGGAGGTACAAGAACTACCGTCACAGGAGGATATCACTAAAATCGACTAATTGGTTATTGTTAAATAAAAACCAGTAAGGAAAGGCAGAAAGTCGGGCGGGGCCGACTATATAATACCCTACACCTCCCTTACAATGCGATAAGGGTTATTGCCATAATAATTTGGAATAATTGGTAAATGGGTAGAAACATATTATCTAATTCTAAAACGATAATCGCTAAATTAAGCAGTATTCGTTCCTAAATTGAGAAACATCTTTCTGGAAAATTTTAATGATCGGAAGTAAAATACAATTTCTATAGCGGTTTGATACCAAATCAGGAGGAACATATATATGGAGCTTTAATATAAATCTGAAACGATCTTCCCTGAATACTCATTCATGTAAAAAACCTCCTTCTGTCGAATTTCGTACTGATCGGATATAAAATACAGTCTCTACAGCGCTTACATGTCAAATCGGGGGTAACTTATATATGGAAGCTATATCTAAATCTGAACCGATTTTCTCCGAATTTGGCAGTATTCCTTCATGTAATAAGAAACCTCTTTCTGCCGAATTTCGTACTGATCGGATATAAAATACAGTCTCTACAGCGCTTACATGTCAAATCGGGGGTAACATATATATGGGAGCTATATCTAAATCTGAACTGATTTTATCCGAATTTGGCAGTATTCCTTCATGTAATAAGAAACCTCTTTCTGCCGAATTTCATACTGATCGGATATAAAATAAAGTTTTTACAGCGCTTACATGTCAAATCGGGGCTAACAAATATATGGGGGCTATATCTAAATCTGAACCGATTTTAACCAAATTCAATAGGGATCGTCCTTGGGCCAAAAAAAAGATATGTGTAAAGTTTCGTCGAGATCGGACCATAATTGCGACCTGTACTTTGATTACAAGAATACATGCACAGACGGACAGACAGACGGACAGACAGACAGTCGGACATAGCTAAATCAACACAGAAAGTGATTCTAAGTCGATCGGTATAATAAACGATGGGTCTATTTCTTCTCCTTTTGGGTGTTACAAACAAATGCACAAAGTTATAATACCCTGTACCACAGTGTGGTGTAGGGTATAAAAATTACAAATTTAAGAAAACTCGACAGCGTTACCTCGTGTATTTTGTAAAGAAATAGTGTTAAAAATTTCAAAAGGATCGGTTCAGTAGTTTTTTAGATATGCGGGCACCGTCTTTGAAAACATGGGTTGTGGGAAAAACGCTTTAAAGTTTTTGTGACTGCTGTATCTTTGTCAGTTTCGCTCAGATTCACCTCAAATTTTCACACAATATTCTTCAAAGTGTCTCTATTCAGAAAAAAAATTTAAAAAAAGTTTATAAACGTTACAATCTAAATTTCGTTCCTTTAACTAATGTTATGCCCACTTCTGCCACACCCAATAATCCGATCCTGCAAATTTTTGTTGAAATTTTAGATATAATTCCACCACGCGTTTGTTCCAAATTTCGTTCTTTTACGATCAACACAGTCTGAGATGTCTGAATTTTATATAATACCACGCCCACTTTTGGTGAAAGTACCTACATTGACTCCAATAACATATAATCCAAATTTCGTTCTTCTACGGTCAATAGTTTCTGAGGTATGAGGTATACGATTTTGCCAACTCAGCTTATACGATTCTGCCAAATTTTATTGATGTTTTATATAATAATTCCACTAACATGTGTTCCTAATTTAGTTTTTGTGGGATTTACACTTTCTAAGATATTCCAATTTTAAATAATGACACGCCCACGTTTTCCAATTTTTATTCCAAAAACGTCTCTGATCAAATAGCTTTCAAAAAAAAAAGATTTTTAAATCGGTCCAGTGCTTTCAGAGTCTATAAAGCACATACATATATACAAATTATATTATATATAGTTATATTATATTATATATAGATTTATTCCTTTTACTCCTATGAGTCGGTTTATCCGACTGAAATTTCTCACTTGTTATACATATGTATAAGCGATTATCGATTTGATGTAATTTTTAAATTCCCTCTTAGCAATTTTCGAGTACAATCCCAGTTTTGGTTACGTTGTATTCCCACTCCGTGCAAGTTACGTCACTCACTAATTGCCGTTGATTTGACTAATTTAGCAAGGTTTGCAGAAAGAGGTTTTTGACTTGACTAATTTAGAAAGGTTTGCAGAAAGAGGTTTTTGACTTGACTAATTTAGCAAGGCTGGCAGAAAGAGTTTGTTTCAATTTAATCCAGACTATATGAGAGGAAAATATCTATATTCTACATTAATTTCTAATTGACTTATTTGAGACATAAATATAGATAATGTCGCATTCGACTTCTTTCTGGAGAGAAAATGAATGTCTTCTTATAACCATCCTTGCTCAAATATATGTATCTATGCACGAGTATATCTTCTTAATATCTATTGCACAGCAACATGACAAGTGACCTTTTTGCAGAGATATGTCATGTGGGAGGGAAAATAACTTACCAGAGATTATAAAAATATAAGTATTTGTATTAGTCTTTGTCGACTGCCAGCAATCCCAGTAACTTTGGGGACCATGCGAGCAATGTTGTTGTCCTGTCTCTCGGATATAATTACGGTAGATACTTTTATGGTCGTTATTTATCGTATGTTTAATGTTTCTCCGCCCCCCCTAAATATTTCACTTGTGTATAGGTGTTTTTGTTTAAATATTCCGCCCGCTTTGCCCACAAAAAGCTGTAAGGCTAAAGGCCTTTCAGGGACCTCAGCAGTAACCAAGGAATAATGGCAGTGCCATTGCCATATCTCTGACTTAGAAATGTTCCTTTTTGCAACACAAATTTATTTAAAATCGAGTTAAAACTTTGACAAAGTTATATGTACGCACTCATATACACATCCCCATACCCCTCTGGGCATCCGAATGATATGGGGTGGCCCTGCATGATTTGATTCTCTCGTTGTTGCCTGGGGTTAGCAAAAGTCGAACAAATGTTGCAAATATACCTTAACATTCCTCTTTGCTGGTGCTTGGTTTCAACAAAAAATACTTTAGAACTATTCCTTCCTGTTCACCCCATCTACCTGACTACCACCGGGGGCACATTCCCTGTGTGGCTGCATTCCCCTTTAAGCCATTATCAGTAGTGTATAACGTAACGTGCAACCTTTCCTTTCCACATTGTGAGTCTCTGGGTCTGTATGTATGTAAGTGAGGGTGTGTGTGTGTGTTTATAACAAATACAGGGAAAAGTCGTAAACTTTTCGCATTTATTTATGTTGATTGTGGCGCTTCTACGTTGGGGGAAACCCTTTTGTGCTGCTGACGTTGCTTCAGCCTCTACCTCTGTCTCAGTCTCAGCCTTTGTCTCTGTTGACGTTGACTTTATTTAATACCTCTTTTTGCCTGGGGACTCTCAGAGTTTGTCGTTGGGTCTTCTTTCCCCCCGTTTGCGAAGAGGAGCAGCAATGTAAGTGAAATGTTTACCATTTATTTTCCCATTTCCCAGTTTCCCGCCACCACCTCACTCTATGTCATCTACACCCATCAGCAGCAACACCACCACCGGCAACAGTCGTGTAACATTTGCCTGAATTTATGACATTTTCTGTAACATCAGGGGATTTCTTGGTAGGGAAAAACGGAGAGACCGGGTGGATGCAAAAATTCCCTGTATGTAGTGCAATATACAGAAGGCGGTAAAGTGGTAGAAAATGTGTCAGAGGGGGGACATAGGAGTTTCATTTTATTCTATTTTATTTGCAACATAAATGTTCTGAGAAAACTTACTTGGTATAACAAATTTTCTGAAAGAGTTTCATATACACGAGTATGTACTATATGTACAAGTATAACTTAAATGTAACTCAGTATACATAAATTAGTATTTTTAGGAAATATTAATAGTTACGGAATTCGTAGAAAACTTAGAGTCACTTAAAATAATTACAATGCGGGGGATTTCTGAGAATTTGAAGATGTATTCTTCAAATGAAAGCCGGCAAATTAAGTTACGGAATCGACTAATGCTCGTGTTTTCTAAAACTAAAATCGTTTCTGTTGTTTACACACCTTACTTATTATGCTCTTCTTGTTGACCGAAACAGCTGATTTAACTAAAATACAGCTGATTTAAAAAAATACTGAAGTTGACGAATTACTTTACGTAATCGATTAATCGACCAACTGCCACTGTCATTTCAGAAGTTTACGTTTTGATATTTGAGTGATATGATTTCTTTGAAAAAAAAACACACTTATTGTTAAGGAAATTCAAAAGTTTTTTATTTAATGTGAAATACAATCGATACAATTAAGTTCTAAATAAAACGTCATTCAAATGGCCTTCGCGACTTCTTCTGCAGGAACGAATTCAATGAACCCAATTTTCGAGCACTGTTTCCAAAAAATTTTCCAGAATTTCGCGTCGGTCGGCAACATTTTTTTGAGAATCGAAATCACTTAACATTATTACAATGAGAGATTTCTGGCAATTTTAAGATAAACTCTACAAATGAAAACACGTAATCGACTAGTGCTCATGTTTTCTGAAACTAAAATCGTTTCTGTCGTTTACACGCGATATTATGCTCTTCTTGTTAATCAAAACAGCTGCTTTAACTAAAAGACTCAGAGTGGACGAATAACGGAACGTAATCGATTCGTTCGATTACTTGCCATTGTATTAAAATTTTTATGAATTTTTCATAGTTACGGAAAATTCGAAGTAAACATAGCTTCACTTAAAATAATTACAAAGGGTGGGTAGTGGAGAATTTTAAGGTCATATCTACCAATGAGAACCGATGTATTACGTTACGTAATGGACTATTTGTCATTGGTTTCTAAAGCTAAACATTGCGACTTTTTGTTAATCAAAACAGCTGATTTAACTAAAATACTCAGAGTGGACGAATAACGGAACGTAATCGATTCGTTCGATTAATTGCCATTGTATTAAAATTTTTATGAATTTTTCATAGTTACGGAAAATTCGAAGTAAAAAATGTTAAGGTCATATGTACCAATGAAAACCGATGTATTGCGTTACGTAATAGACTATGTGTCATTGTTTTCTAAAGCTAAACAATTGCGACGTTTTTAAACGTCATAAAAGAATTATGCATTTGGTGCTGACCTGAACAGCTGATTTGACTAAACTACTACACAGAATGCGCGTATTACGTTACTAATCGACTAATTGTGACTTGAGACTATTTCTTGTGGGGTTATTTGAAGTCATTGGTCTTTCGAAATAAACCAGACTCTCTTCAAGCTTTACAAGTCAATATTGAACGAAAAAGTGCTCGAAAATTGGGTTCATCGAATTTGTTCCTGAATGACGTTTTATTTAGAACTTAATTGTATTTTTTAATTTTAAGTGTTTGTGTAATTTATTTTTAAATAAAATCTCATAACGACAAATAGCATTGACGGATGGATAACAAATTTCTGTAGTAAGGTGTAGCTCGAAATCAGTGAATTATTAAATTCGAAAAAGTAAGAAACATGTTGAAAATCGTTTTTAAATAAAATATGTTTGAGATATTTCGAAACAAGAATTCTATTTGTTTGCAAACATATATTGTTTTTGAGAAAATTTGTTCCCAAATATGTATTGTTGTACTATGTTAATATATGTGTTCCAAATAAATTTTATTAATTTTTAAATATATACATAATCTATTTGTAAAAAATATATAATTTTTAATAATTTGGTTTCCAAATATATTTTCTTTCTATTCAAACATAACAAAAAACTGCGATTTTGTCTGTTCTTGTGTACTGTTCAGCACAAAATAGGGTCTTCGGGTACCCTCCTCCACACAGCTTCCTCATGACTTCTAAATGTTTTCATATTCTGATTTTACACAACTTTTGCAATGAATATAGACTGAACAAAACATTTCCAACATTTGTCTTCCATACAAAGAACCATATTCTATAATATAAAATTATTCACGCAGTGGGGTAACATCTTAGTCGGTTTACTCGACAGAAATTTTCTCACACTTTTCATTGAAACTTTTTAGTTAGTATCTACTAAATTCGTAAAAGTTCTTATTTTCATTCAATTCCATTCTTAAGAATTTTCATTAAATATGTTTGTCTACAAATTATACAACTAATTGTAATATACATTTCATTAACTGTTCCCATGCGGATTAATTTTGTTCAGTTAATATACACCAAACACTTTTGCAAATAATTCTTCAGATTATTGACAAATACAATCAATAAAAACTTTGCTGGAAAGAATGTAAACACCAAGCATTACTTGTGCCAATACTTCAGATGTATACGTACATATATAAATGTGACAGCAGTACATATATTTCTGAAGATTCATAGATAAATTGTAAAGTCTTAAAGTAATCAAAAGTCTCTTATCCCATTTAGTATGACAACATTGCCTGCATTTTTCTCTTTTATTATTTCTTTCCTTCCCCTCAAAGTTCGAAGCAAAACAAAAATTGGCTATAAAAACGTGAATGTAATGCAAAAGAACAAAAAAAATGAAAAACACATCGACTCAGAGATCCAACCTCAAGAAAATCCGCACACGCAAACACACCCGCCCGCCTCAAGTAGAGGAAACGGAAAGGCAGGAAAACCGAAAGAATTTATTACATTGACTGTGGCTTACCTTAGGCGGCAGAGCACTTCTGTTACACGTGCGGTGGTACACCAACACAATCAGGACGTTTGGCACACGCACACTTACGCCTACATGTACATACATACATATACACATTTGCAAAAATTTACACACAAACATTTCACAAGAAATGCATGACGTATACAAAAATTGTTATTAATAGCTTTTCTATACCTATGTATACTCGTGTATGTATTGCGTTACCAGACAATGATACAAGTTTTACAAAAATTCTAAAGAAAATAATATGTTCAAGAAGAGATCAATACTACGATATTCTACTGAATTTTCAATTATCATTATGTGTTGTAGATCTAATCTAAAATAGGTAGTTATTAATATCCCGGCAAACAACTGTGAATGTTATTAATAAGAATATACAATTCAATTCAATTATTTTAATTCGGTTAAATTACTCAGTACAGCATTTTTCAGCTCATTGATTTGTGACTCAATTCTGAGAATTGGACGTGAAAGTAGCCCCAAAAATAACAACTTCTGCAACATTCGTTTAGTCAAGTTGGCTCAATTAATAATTTAATGGCCATACGATTTTTTTTTGCTCAAGGTGGATTTTTGGCAATAATTCTATATTTTTTTCTCAGAATACCGCACGGAATATCTCTTTTGTGTCTGAAGCAAAGTTGTAGATATTGAACAGGAGAACAAAAATGCGGAGCAGACCTACCCGAAAAAAGTGCATCCAGTGCCTTAAAAATCACAAAAATGTTTTGATTTATAATTTATACCTATATGTATGACGTATTATGTACAAAAAATATCACGAATTTTGTATTTTTTGAAAAAGTATTTATTTATTCATGAATATCTATTTTGTCCCCTTCAAAGAAAAATCCCCTCGGATATAATACACTTCTGCCAAAAGTTTTTTCCAATCCTCGAAGCACTTCAAATAATCATTTTTTGTGATCTTGTTCAGCTCCTCCTTCGATGCCGTCTTTATCTCCTCAATCGTGGCGTAGCGTCGTCCTTTCATGGGCCTTTTCAGTTTTGGGAACAAAAAATAGTCACAGGGGGCTAGGTCTGGGGAATACGGTGGCTGCGGCACCATTACTGTGTTGTGTGTGCAGGGGCGTTATCGCAGAACAAATCGAATGTAATTCGCGAATCATTATATTTCCAAAAGTCAATCCCACAATTCCCAAAATAATTTTTAAAATCCCCAAAAATGGGATTCTCCTATATCTACTATACTAAAAGCCGGGTTTCATATTCCCTTTGCAGTTCAACTTACAACACCTTACCACATATAAATATGCCAAAAGTTTTAGCTATTTAGCTTTGCAATTGGAAAAAATGTGGCTTACTTTTGAAATTTGTGTAGAAAATGGTGTAAATTGGAGAAGCTTGGTAACAATACCCGTTCTTTCTTTTAGAACATTCTCCGGAAAGATTCCTTTAAGATGATGGTAAATATGTTGCACCTTTTTTAACTAACTTCTTGTAAAACTCGAAAATACGACATATACTTTAATCCTAATAAAATAATAAATAATAAATAAAAAAAATCTAATTTTTTTGAAAATATAACTTCAAGTGGACGTTTGTCCTATTGGGTACTTCGAACCAATATTTTTGTCATTATATAGGAAATTTTGCCAATCTAGAATCTAAGCGGATGAAATCGATGCACACTCCGCTTCGATATTTACAAAATACTAGCACAGGGTCGGGGAAAAATGGTAACTATACAAGATAACTGTTAGGTGCAAAATCCTTTTGTAGGCCTCAGTTACTAGAATACACCAAAAAAAAGATTTTATGAATCGGACGAGAAAGACGAAAGATACACGCGCTTAAACATTTTGTTTACCCGAGGTTGCCAACTTTGAGGCCCTGCAGCCCCGCCCCTGTGTACCACAGGGGGTCCAAACTCAAAACTTAACTTCTCTAATACCTCTTCTACAAACATGCCAATCGGCATGTTTCCCTTTTTGGAATTCCTCCCACTGTGCAGCGGTTTCAAAGCTATCTTGCAAGCTGTTTCATAGATATATTGGTGCAAGTTTCATTCAGATCAGTAGACATCGTTTTTTAAACTGTACTCACTGGACATGGAATCACCAATATATTCATTATTTTCGATATATATAGACATACATTACGATTACTTTTGATTGTCATGTTTGTATTTTTCTTGTTTCTTGCAAAGTTCTGCCATGGGTGAGACAAATATTCAAAAGGTAAGGCTTTATAGTAATAGTAGATTTTCTACTTGGAGTACTCGTAGTACTGATAATATACATATATATGAATTATATAATATATAAATATAAAAAAATTCATTAACAAAATAGAGACACAGTAATCTTTGCTTTCAAAGGGGCCACTTCTACCATTTTTCTCAAGATGATAGCGATGGACAGACTATTACCATGTGCGGAACTACATGTGATTCGGATACGTAGTAAAGAAGTTATTAAAGAATCAATATAAGTTTATCACTAAGGTGTTAACCCTTTGCGAGGGAGGTGCTAGAAGTTGTGGACCAATGTGGCCGATCTACGAAGTCATTCCGTTACTGCTTTCGGGACTTATCGGGCGCTTCAGCCAGACAGACGGACATAGCTCAAATGACTTAAAATATCCCAAAGCCGATTTTCGCCGAACATACATAGGGTATTAGGTCACTCCTTCGATGTGGTGCACTTTTGGACCATGGCAAATGTTACATTTGTTCCCCATAGGGTACCTTTTCTATCTACTATCGAAATTACTTGTCTGATATAAAGTAAAAATTTACTTTTGAAAATGAAAATTAAAAAATATCTCACCAGACATCAAATCACGTTTGTGAAAGATTAAAAAAAAACTCAAATTATTTACATCTAATCCAGAAGCATGGGATGTAGGGTTTTCCAATAAGAGTGATATGATTTCTTTGAAAAAAAATACACTTATTGTAAAGGAAATTCAAAAGTTTTTTATTTAATGTGAAGTACAATCGATATAATTAAGTTCTAAATAAAACGTCATTCAAATGGCCTCCACGACTTCTTCTGCAGGAACGAATTCGAGGAACCCAATTTTCGAGCACTTTTTCCACTAAATCAAGTTGTATGTCATGAATGGCACGATCAATATTGACTTGTAAAGCTTGAAGAGAGTCTGGTTTATTTCGAAACACGAATGACTTCAAATAACCCCACAAGAAATAGTCTAATGGTGTTAAATCACAACTTCTTGGAGGCAATTCAATATTACAATTTCTTGAAATATTCGACAACAATTCAATTGTTTCATTTGCTGTATGGCACGTAGCCACAATCGGTTAATGGCAAAAAGATAGCTCTTAACGAGAGCTAATATATTGCTCATCGGTGTCAAGGTCGTAGGTCGACTGGTAAGTGTTTTTTTTTGGATTTGTAAAAAATGGACATAGCAACAAAGACAATTTTTCCTTTTCAAATGTGAACGGAAAGTTTATTTTTGCCCTGGCTCCTTAACGATACATCGGATCGGGAATCGGTCAATGGATAGCTAAAGATAGAAAGATAAAAAGATAAAGATAAAAAGATAGCTCTTAGCGAAAGCTAATATATTGCTCATAGGTGTCAAGGTCGTAGGTCGACTAGAAAGTATTTTTATCGTTTAAAAAAAATGGACTTAGCGCACGGAAAGTTGCAATTGGAGAACGATTATTTTGATAAACTAAATAATTTGTAAACGTTGTTGTTGCGTATATCTCTCCATGAAGAAATTGTAAAACCTACTGAATACAATGAAAAACAAATGACAGATCATGACATATTACAAATGGCCGAAACGTCACTTAAAAATCATATCATCCCCACTGGAAAACCCGTTACATGAAATAAAGGTATGGAATACAAAATAAACTTGGAACACTTCTACGACCATGCAGAATCTATCTGTAAACTTTTAGGGCAAAAAACTTTTAGGCCGTTACTATTAAAAATCTAAACCATAAGTCTTTCTTCACAAAGTTATCGTTGTATTTTTATACCCTACACCACACTGTGGTACAGGGTATTATAACTTTGTGCATTTGTTTGTAACACCCAAAAGGAGAAGAAATAGACCCGAAGAGAAGAGAGAAGAAATAGACCGATCGACTTAGAATCACTTTCTGAGTTGATTTAGCTATGTCCGTCTGTCTGTCTGTCCGTCTGTCTGTCCGTCTGTGCATGTATTCTTGTAATCAAAGTACAGGTCGCAATTATGGTCCGATCTCGACGAAACTTTACACATATCTTTTTTTTTGGCCCAAGGACGATCCCTATTGAATTTGGTTAAAATCGGTTCAGATTTAGATATAGCCCCCATATATATGTTACCCCCGATTTGACATGTAAGCGCTGTAAAAACTTTATTTTATATCCGATCAGTATGAAATTCGGCAGAAAGAGGTTTCTTATTACACGAGGGAATACTGCTAAATTCGGAGAAAATCGGTTCAGATTTAGATATAGCCCCCATATATATATAACCCCCGATTTGGCATGTAAGCTCTGTAGAAACTGTATTTTATATCCGATCAGTATGAAATTCGTCAGAAAGAGGTTTCCTATTATATGAATGAACACTTTTAAATTTGGAAGAAATCGGTTCAGATTTAGATATAGCCCCCATATATACGTTACCCCCGATTTGACATGTGAGCGCTGTAAAAATGTTATTTTATATCCGATCAGTGCGAAAGTCGGCAAAAAGAGGTTTCTTTCTACATGAAGGCATACTGCCAAATTCGGAGAAACTCGGTTTAGATTTAGATTAACACCCATATATATGTTACCCCCGATTTGACCTGTAAGCGCTGTAAAAACTGTATTTTACCCCCGATTTGACATATAAGCGCTGTAGAGACTGTATTTTATATCCGATCAATACGAAATTCGACAGAAGGAGGTCTTTTTACATGAATGAGTATTCAGGGAAGATCGGTTCAGATTTATATTAAAGCTCCATATATTGTTGTTGTTGTATTTTACTTCCGATCATTAAAATTTTCCAGAAAGTGTTCTCAATTTAGGAACGAATATTGCTTAATTTAGCGATTATCGTTTCAGAATTACATAGATAATATGTTTCTACCCATTTACCAATTATTCCAAATTATTATGGCAATGACCCTTATCGCATTGTTAGGGAGGTGTAGGGTATTATATAGTCGGCCCGCCCGACTTTCTGCCTTTCCTTACTGGTTTTAAATGTAAAATAAATTTTATCCCACTCGTAAAATAGTTCAACATCACTACAACGCACATTTTTGGTTTAGCCTTTTTTATGGCTCTTGCCAAATTGTTTAATTTTTCATACAAAATGTTCATAAATTAATAGAACTCGATTTTTTCTCTGTCCTCCCACCTCGATCCCTTCTATACATTAAATCATTCTTCTCCCTTGGACGTTTCCAAACAAATCCGTTGAGATTTCCTTTATAGGTGCGGATAAAGCGTCGGTGGCTTTATTAAATCATAACAAAACCCCAAAAACCTCTTAATTTTTCATATAAATTGTAACAATTTTTCATAATCCTACACCAGTTATAACCTCAGACTCACTTCCTTTTTTTACAACTAATACTCCTACAAGTGCCCGAATAAATCACACAGATACATGTGCTGCCATCCAACACAACATCCAACCAACACAGTTATACACATATTAAATATGTAAAGCACACACATGGTCGGTCTCTGAAGAAAGGAAAAACAAATTAAATGGAAAACAAGAAATATATGAAAAATATGGAAATTTACTTTTTATGCTTCTATGATGATGTCTGTCCGTCCATCCACCCATCTGTCTGTCTGCCAGCCTTTGTTCTTTTTTTTTTGCATGGTGGCTTTGTGTCTTTCCTTGCCGTATCTGCGATTACTCACATTCTCAGCTCCAACGAACCTTTCATGTTTTCCTTGCCAACATTTTATATCTTTTTGTGTTTATCTTTCCCGTCCAAGTGTGTGTGATTGTGGGGAACCTGAGGACCAAAGCTGAGGAAAATTGTTATATGTGCTTTTTTTGTGCATTCAACAGCTGTGAGGCAAACGCCCTCACGCATCTCCCGCCCTCTTTCCCCGACATCTCCCTCTCTCTCTATGTGTGTGTGTGTGTGTGAAAATATTCTGGCGACCCAAAACAGCAAAACGACACAGCCAATACAATTTTGCCGCCTTTTTGGAAAACATTGCCGCAAAAATGGCAGGGAATCCATACAAATACATTTGCTTGCCAACAAGGCCTGTTTTGTTTTGGGAGGGGATAGGCAGACAGTCCGACGGACGCTTCTACGTGTGATAGCAGAAACGAGAAGAAGGTTCGGGGAGCCAGAGGGTAAACCATACAATGCCACAGAAAACATTTCAACGTTATGAAAATACACATTGGAATGGTTAAACAGGACTGACAACTAGTGGGTTAACACATGAAATGTGCGTTTGGAAAAAGTGGCCACGACCAGCATTGGAACGCCACTACTACGGAACTCAGATTTGCCGCTGTTGTACGGGGGTCGAATGAGCTACATTAAAATGAGGGTTAATTGGAATTGTTTTATTCTTGTAAATGGGGTTTTTAATAGCTAAGGAAAATCTACTGTTTACCGTTCAGCAGGTTGGTAAGGGGGTTGGTAGTATGATTCCTAATAATAATCTGGATTTTAGAAAGTTTTTTTTCCAAATGACAATATTGGCTATTAAGCACATATAGCAGAATGACTGAGTGCTAAAGTTCTGATCAAAGGATGAAATGAATATATTCTTCGATAACCAAGCGACCATTAAATCCTTGGATTCTGTATTCCTGAATTTAAGAAGAACGCTCAACAGTCGCTTAGCCCCTGACGAGATGGCAGAACAGTTCAAAACCCAGGGAACTGCTGGAAATTACCTTAACGCTCTAGGGCAACTGGGGTAAGTGGAAATACCTCTGGAGATCTGTAAGATCATTTTGAGAGATAGTCCCCTATGGCAACAAGTGATCGTTGATCACTAGTCGGTAAATAAATGTATATATTACAAGCTGAGTTTAGGCTGGATCATGCCTAAACTCGAAATTAGAAACGCACTAATGTTCTACGTGACCATTAATCTCTTCTTGAGATGTAGCGCTTCTATGGCAACGTATGACAGGTGGTCTATAGTCATGAAACTTATAAATTCCAAGCTGCCTACCTAAACTCGAAACGCATCGAAGCCTTACTGTTTAGATACTAATGTTCTACGTGACCTTCAAGCTCTTTATGGGATGTAGTGTCTTTCTGGCAACGAATGACAGGTGGTCTATGGTCATGTAATTTATACATTCCAAGCACCGTATCTAAACTCGAAACGCATCGAAGCCTTACTGTTTAGGTACTAATGTTCTACGTGACCTTCAAGCTCTTGATGGGATGTAGTGTCTTTCTGGCAACGAATGGCAGGTGGTCTATGGTCATGTAATTTATACATTCCAAGCTTCGTATCTAAACTCGAAACGCACCGAAGTCTTACTGTCGTTATCGAAGTATCGCTGTCTTATTGGACCTTACACAGTCTCGATAAATGTCAAATGCAGGATCTGCGGTGACGCAAGGAAGCGATAGAATCGGAAGACTTGAAGACATGCCTCCAGCGATCAGTAAGATCTTCTTAAGAGATTCTGCCTTTATGCCAACAAATAACTGGTAGTCACTAGCCAGGAAATGTATGTATATATTACAAGCTGAGATGCTCCAGGCTAAATTCAAAACTAGCAACGCAGCAATGTCCTACGTGACCTTCAAGCTTTTTATGAGATATAGTGCCTTAATGGCAACCAGTGACAGGTGGTCTATGGTCATGAAATTTATACATTCCAAGCTCCGTATCTAAACACGAAGTATCTGTGGTTATCGAAGTATTACTGTCTTATTAGACGTTACTCAGTCTTGATAAATACCTTTTGCAGGATTTGCGGTGAGGTGGGGAAGCGATAGAATCGAAGAACTTATAATTTTGCGATAGGGAGTTTCGAGCTATAAGCAAATGCCCTAGCCGGTACAGATTAAGTTTGAGTGAAAATCGAATAGTTAAATTTCTGGCGTTTAGAAAATAATATTACCGAATGTCAATGTTGGTAGCAGAATAGCTGATATATAACGTTCTGGAAAAGGTTGGAATAAATATGTTATCCTGTCATTATGTAGACCCCTTGACTGTGTATTCCTGAATTCAAGAATAGTCCTGAACTACCGCAAATAAATTGACGATATGGCTGAGCAGTTCAAACTCCTCCTCATATGGTTGAAACATGGTCATTTCAGAGAACTGCAGTGCAGGTGTGCTTGCAGGTCTAGAAACTACCTTACATGCTTTAGGGGAATTGGATTATGTGGATACGCCTCAAGCGATCTGTAAGATCTTCTTGAGAGATAATGCCCTTATGCTAGCAAATACAAGGTAGTCACTAGTCACGAAACATATATATTACAAGCAGATGTGTCCCGGCCGAAACTTGTAACGCACCAACGTCCTACGCGACCTGCAAGGTCTTCTTAAGAGATAGTGCCTTTATGGCAACGAATAACAGGTGGTCAATAATTATGAAATATATACATTCCAAGCAGACGTGGCCAAAACTCGAAACGCACTAAAATCCTTCTGTCGTTATTGACAGATCTCTGTTTATTAGACGGCACAAAGTCTTAATAAATGAATTTTTCCAGGAGATGTGATGGCGAACAGGAAGCTATGGAATCGGAAGTAAAATAATTGCCCTATCCGATGTCGATCGCTGACCATCTTCGAGTGGAAATGTTTTCTAAACCAATGCTAAATGTAATATAATAGTTCCTATTGTATAATATAATAGTTCTTCTAAAGCAATCAAGTAGATATATGCTAATTTCGCGAATAATCGCCCTACCCGATATTAGTAGTCGAGCAGAAACCATGTTCGAGTATAAATCGGATGGTTCAATTTGTGGCGCTTATAAAGTTTTCAGTCTGTTCTTCTGTGAATCTTCAATTGATATACCTTAGTCGTAACAGTAATAAAACTGGATAGGATTAACCCGTTGAGGATCAATGAGAAGTTTACTTTTGACAAAAAGTCGTTCTATATGACACTGGTAGTCGAACACATATCATGTGTCGGAAGGTTCAAAGACCCGATGGAAGTCTTTCGCTATACCATTTATAAGATGCATTCAGTTGGGAAATAGTAGCCCTACCCGGTATTGGTAGTCGAGCACCGATTATCTGGAGTATGATCTGTGCAAAGTTCACAGGAATAAATTTATCGACGGATGAGAAAAATCCATTCAGCTGGGGAATGTTCTCCCTAACCGATATTGGAAGACAATGTTTGGATAAAAGTCAGAGGGATAGCAAAGTTTAATGTCTCAATGACAGAATTCTTTGAGACCTCTTTCAAGTAGACATAGATATAATAAGACTTCCTGAATTTCAGTTGATTTTCTATATCTCTTGCCTTGATAAACCATAACAGGAATAAACTTATCGAAATAGTATTTCTACTTATGTCAATGGTCGTATGAAAAAAATCCCTTCGCACTCTTAGTAACCTTACCCGGTATTGGAAGTCGATCACAGTGCATCCTCTAGTGGAAAGTGGAGGGTTCAAGAGCTAGCGATACAAAAGTTTAATATTCCAGTGACAGAATTCTTGGGGCTTTGGGAAGTCTCGTGAAGATCATGTTAGTGTGGAAGTTAGAGACAGATTACTAAGTAGAGGAGAGTTTGATGTCTCAATGAGAGAATAAAGTAGTTATAACAATAATATTTTGTGATTTACATTGGGTTTTCTTTATCCCTTACTTTTGTAAAGTAAGATAGGAATAAACTCTTCGCTATTGTATCTTTTTGTGTACCTTTATTCCTACTTTCGACAAAGGTTGGATGCGAAAAATCTCTTCCCTATCCTATTTATAAGATGCGACCAATAAGGGAATAATCGCCCTACGCAGTATAGGTAGTGGAGAACAGATAATGTTATAGATTATATTCTAAGTTGGGGTGATATTCTTTATCCAATCTCTTGGCAAAGCAGGACAATATAAAACCGTTTGCTATGGGAAGAATCCCTTCGCTCTCTTAGTAGGTCAAATTTATAGCGATCGAAAAGTTTGATATTCCAACGACAGAACACTTGTGTCTTGGAGAAGAATGACTTCCACCCGCAGATCATGTGCGGGTGGAAGTCACATGCCTTATTACTAAGTACAGGAAAGTTTGCTGTCTTGATTTACTGCAGATATTCTCTATCCCTTTCATTTGTAAAGCGTGATAGGAATAAACCCTTCGCGTTAGTATTAATTTGTGTACCTTGTTCATACTTTCGACAAAGGATGGTTGGGAAAAATCACTTTATAAAAAACACTCAATTAGGGAATAGTCTTCCTACCCGGTATTGATAGTGGATACTCGTAACAGATAATGCTCTACTATATGAAGCCGGAGTTCTTCATTCTCCAGTTGAAGAATAGTCCTACCCGGTATTGGTATTGGAGAACAGATGATTTTGTATTGGAAGTCGAAGGACTCAATTTCTAAGGTTATGGTCATTTGATATTTTAATGACGGAATTCTTGGGACCTTCCCTCAAGTAAAGATGGTAATAATACTTCTTGCATTTCAGTTGATATTTTTTCTCTTGGTAATTTAGGATAGGAACAAAGTCCATCATATTTATAGGAATCTTTTACCTTTTAATTTTTTTATAAGAGTGCATAGTTCTGTAAGAGGTCCTTTTTCAAATAGTTTGACTTATTACAAATTACCTACTTCGGGAAGATGAAAGTTTTAATGACAACTTGTTATTAAAAGCAAGATCTCTACCAAATATTCATCCAATGTGTGTCTAGATAGTGCGCGGCATTAGAATAAGATTTATTTATATGAATTACAATACAAAGTAAATTTATATTCTAATTTTAAGGTCCAGGGAAAGGCCGGGTTACAAAGACCATATGGCTAAATTTTGCAGCGACAGACCAGAGCCTCTGGTGGGAATCGAACCCACAACCCCCAAACTCATAGGCGAGTACGCTACCAACTCGCCTACTTGGGCGCTCTAGATTAAGATATTTCGGGTGATCCTCCAGAAATATGCTTCCATTTGGTTGCGATTGGTTTTAACGTTGAGTGCCTTACATGATTAAACGATATTAAAGAATTTAGTATTAAAAGTAGTAAGGATCCACTCACATGTAAACCTTCCTGTTTGTAAAATTCACCTACTCTGAAGCCTATTAGTAGGGTATTACATAGCCTATCGCAACCAGTCATTTGTATTTCCTCAATTGTTTTGTACTGCTCTTTTGCATCGGTATTTTTCGTAGATGCACAGATAGACGGACGGACAGAGGTAAAGTGTTGCCCAATATTGAGTTGGTGGTGTTTAGTGTTGTAGTTTTGCACGCGGTGTCTGTTTATACGGTTTCGGTTTATTGTCGTTGCTAATGTTGTTGGTTGTTGCCAACAACGGCTGCTCTGTGGATACAACGATGGCAGAATGACGCGTTGTCTGCTTAACTGGTTGTAAGGTTGCATATATACAGTATGTATGTGCCTGTTCGTTGTTTTTGCGTTTTTTTTTTTTTGTGACGGTTGTTTCTGAGTCGGTTGTTCGTTGGATGGTGATGGTGACGATGTCGGTTGATTGTTGGCGGTGGCGGCTGCCACATTATTTTTTGCGCCAATATGAATGTCTGTCCGTCTATAAAGTTGCCCCCATTAAAACAAATAGTCGTAAGGTTTGCGTGTATCTCTGCCACCGAGTTCGTCTGTCCGCCTATTTGTCGGTGTGTTTTTCGTTGGGTTCATGGTATCCATAATATTAAAATCGAAACCGGTATGACGTGTTCATTGCCTCAGGCTGATATTGCTACGTTTTTTTTTATTTTGGCTTGTTTGCAGCAAACGAGAGAAAAACGTTGGTACTTAACTTTGCGTAGACTCAGGCAATCGATGGACAGTGGTTCAGAATTATATTGGAAGTTTTCGAAAAACTGAACTTACTGGTGTAGACGTAAAGGGAAACCATCTTTAGTCGACTCTAGCATAGAGCAGGATCCCAGTGGTTGATTCTTGTGTAGAACAAGACCTGGCCGACTCTAGTATAGAGGAAGACCATGTCGACTATACTATAGAGGGTGACCTGGTCAACTATAGTATAGAGGGTGACCTGGCCGACTCTAGTATAGAGGGTGACCTGGCCGACTCTAGTATAGAAGAAGGCCTGATCGACTCTAGTATAGAGGAAGACCTGGTGGACTCTAATATAGACGAAGCCAACTGGTCGACTCTAGTCCAGGGGAAAACCTGGTCCTATTGAGTACAAAGGAAACCCGCTCGAATCTCATGTGGAGGAAGTACTTGTAGACTGTAATGTAGAGGAATTTCCTGTCGACTTTAGTATGGAGGAAAACGTGACCGAACATGAATATAGTATAGAGGAAGACCTGGTCGACTCTAGTATAGAGGAAGACCTGGTCGACTCTAGTATAGAGGAAGACCTGGTCGACTCTAGTATAGAGGAAGACCTGGTCGACTCTAGTATAGAGGAAGACCTGGTCGACTCTAGTATAGAGGAAGACCTGGTCGACTCTAGTATAGAGGAAGTCTTGGTCGACTCTAGTAAAGAGGAAGTCTTGGTCGACTCTAGTATAGAGGAAGACCGGTCGACTTTAGTATAGAGGAAGACCATGTCGACTCTAGTATAGAGGGTGACCTGGTCAACTATAGTGTAGAGGGTGACCTGACCGACTCTAGTATAGAGGGTGACCTGGCCGACTTTAGTATAGAAGAAGGCCTGATCGACTCTAGTATAGAGGAAGACCTGGTGGACTCTAATATAGGCGAAGCCAACTGGTCGACTCTAGTCCAGGGGAAAACCTCGTCCTATTGAGTACAAAGGAAACCCGATCGACTCTCATGTGGAGGAAGTACTTGTAGACTGTAATGTGGAGGAATTTCCTGTCGACTTTAGTATGGAGGAAAACTTGACCGAACATGAATATCTGATCGACTCTAATATTGAGGAAACCTGGTTGACTCTAGTATAGCGAAAATCTGTGATCGTTGTTTAATATCTCTGCGATCGTCTTTCGAACGTCTGTGAATAATTGTAGCGTATCACCAAATATAATGTTTGAGTTCAGTACGTTGTGTCTTTTGCTTACCCTACTGCATCTGGGTCATGTAGAGATTCATCAACAATGCTTCGTTTATTGCATTTCCAGAAGTCTTGTCCAGGCGATGCTGTATTATTATAAGTATGCAGATCTTTTTCAATTCGCATTTACCTCGATATCAACCACTGTTCCAGCTCATGTGCACAGTCCACAATGGCATCCATGTCGCCTTGTGTCTACCCGTCCATATGGGAGTCACACTCTCTCACATACACACACATGCATACTCAGATTGCATACAAATTAACTAAAGGAGCTGCTGCACTGCAGTGCCAAGCATCAACATTCGGTTTTTGCTGCCGCATTTTTCAGTCAGAATCAGAGTCGTCCATAACGTGCGGCGTCGGTGACGGCGTCGAAGGGTATTTGAATTCAACACGTTTGCATTGTTTTGCAGTTGCTGTTGTTTTTGTGCAAATTTTGTTGCTGTTGTTTTTGTGCTTCCATGCAAATGCCCTCCTTTCTGCAGTGTTCCAGAAAAGTTGAACAGAGCTGGAGCAGGAGCAGGACAGGGCGGACGGACAGACAGACAGAGAGAGATTCCATGAAAATAAACTGCAAAAAGCTTCGTCGTCGTCATCATTGTCGGCGGCGTCAGCGACGAGGAACACCGACTAGCAACACTTGCACGACAAAGCGACGCCACTTTTATTGATAAAAATTACACTTTGTGTTGTTGTTTGCTTGGTACTGCTGAAGCTATTGAGGCTGTTGCTCTGTCTCTCCATCGTTGTTGTCTCTGGCATCTCCTCTGTATGAGATGGGATGGGATGGTGGAACTGTTGCTGTTGATGCTTCACACATCCACATCCCCATCCGTACAGACGCTGCAGTTGATTACTTCTCAGTGTATTTGGTTTGGCGGCAAATTCATGTTGGTATAGCTGCTGATGCTTTCAACGAACGATATTTGATAGATATTTGATGGTGTTCCTGATGAGCGTGATGATGATGACGATGGCGCTACTCATGATATAGTTGTGATTGTGAATGATGGAGATTTTGTAAGATAACTCTTATTTAACTTTTCTGCAGAAGTTTTTTTTTATTTTTTTTTTCATGTTAACTCGATTTAGATATGGGTTCGTTCTGATACAAAAGAAAAAAAGTTTGAAAAGAGAAAATAGAAAACCCCAATTGCAGGCAATGGCCAAAGACTTCTATTTAAACACTAACATAGAGTTCTGCACTGTGGGACATATTTAAAATTTTATTATTCTTTTGTTCTGTGAATCTTCAGTTGATGTACCTATTTCTAATCTTAGTATATAAATGTACTAACCCTAGTTCCCCACAAGTAGGAGTACTATCTCCCTTGTTTTGGAGCCTAGCGGTTAATAGAATTATGTTAGATATAGAACGTTGTGGCTGCAAAGTATTTGTATATGCGGGCAACGTGGCAACCGCTGTAACTAAAAAATTCCCCAGCTTCCTCAGAGACATCCTACATATGGTTTTGAACAAATTGGCTGTATGGGCCAGAAGCAGCGGTTTGGGCGTTAACCCAATCAAGACAGAAATGGTTTCCCTTACTAGGAAGAATAGAAGATTTCACACATGGACACTACTCGGATAAATGTGACAGATCTAGTCTTTATTGAAAGTGCAAGGAATAATTCTGTATAGGAAATTTTTATTTAGGCATAATGTACTGGAACGTGTAAAGAAGCCCAACGTCGCTTATATTCCTGCAGGAAAGCTGTAGGATCGCGTTGGGGCCTCTCCTAAAATCGTCCATCGGATATATAAATAGCAGTAGTTGGTAATTGATCTGATAAACGATCAATTACCAACCAATTATCAAATTTTTAGAGACTGCCTGCCTAAGCAGAAGCGGAGCTTTAAGGACTACTGTGACTGGGTATCTACAAGTCCTAATCTATCTTCTGCCGATTGATATAGTGGTGAAAGATGTCACGATTAAATTGTCAATCAACGAATAACGGCCACATGAGGATATTACAGTGTAGTGCAATGGTCACCGACTGAGTGAATTACAGGGTGGCCGTTTTTTTTTTTAAATTTTATTGTTCAAAAGCAAAAAATGTCGGAAATAACATAAAATTTTAGAAACAGTTTAGATTTGTTCGAATTGGGCACCTTTGGCACGAATTATGGCCTTCAAACGGCCGACAAAGCCATTACACCCTGCACGAAAGTGGCTCTGCGGTATTTTGGCCCATTTCCGGCGAAGCGCCGTCTTGAGATGATCGATACTTTGGTATTTTTTAGTGCGAACCTTACTCTCTAAAATGCCCCAGGCGCAAAAGTCCAACGGATTGAGATCCGGAGATCTTGGTGGTCATTGTGCGGTAGAAATGAAGCGAGGAACCTCCTTTTTAAGCCATTCTTGGTTGACGCGTGCTGAGTGCGATGGTGCTGAGTCCTGCTGGAATGTCCATGGTTTGCGGCCGAAATGTTTGTCTGTCCAGGGCTTCAATACTGTCTTTAGGACATTTTCCCGATAATATTCGGCATTTATTTATGTTCGATGAATACGAGCGGGGAGCGACCATCGGCCGTTACGGCGGCCCACACCATTACAATCGGCGGCGCTTGAGTTCTGGTGGCCAATCGAAGGTGTAAATTTTCAGCTGACCTCTTTGGCAAGTAAACCCGATCATTTTGATTGTTCACAAACTGCTCAATTTGGAATGGCTTCTCATCGGAGAAAACTGGCCACTTTCGTGCAAGCGAAGCAACTCCTTGGCTCTTTCCAGTCTAACTATTTTTGGTGCATCGGTGAGCTCTTGCACTTTTTGGAACTTCAATGGCTTTAGTCCAAGCTCATTTTTTAATATGTGTTGTATCCGTTCTCGCGATATGTTCAGCTCACGAGCAATTTTTCTACCACTGCGGCGTGGATTTCGATCAAATCTGGCCTTCACTTTTCGGATCATTTCTGGTGTTGTTACCGTTTTTTTCGTCCACTTTTTGGACGCGATGCAACACTGCCAGTAGCACGGTAACGAGCAATGGTACGAGAAACAAAAGATTTATTCACATTTAAATGCTGGGGGGCCCTAACGATAGCCACTTGTGTTTTTTGACCCAAATATAAAGCAATAACACTATCACGCTTGAATTCCATCACGAATAACTTTTTTTCTGAATGCAATAGATCAAAATGCTTTTGTAAGCTTGTAAACAATAAAATGAACTGTCACTGAAATAAATAAGTCAGATATCAGACTAGCGGTTTAGAAATGATGGCAACCTGAAGTTGGTTGCGATACATATCAGCCACCCTGTATATACCAACGGTGTACACCTTCGAGAGGAATTTCACCACTAAGATACCTGCCAGAGAGGAATGGGTTGGCATAATAAAGGGTGGTTAAATTGTAAGGGCCGATGTTGAATGTGAACCACACCTAAACGTCAAGATTTTTTCAGCATTTCATTTGACATTTCTCGACCAAATGTGTCCACAATCGGGAGAATTGTGCACAAATTTCAGCAAACCGGATCTGTAGGAGATGTGAAAACACCTGTGCATGCTCGCCCAGTTCGTTTGGTGCGGCTTATGGGATGGCGACGTCATCGGGCCATACTTCTTCGAAATGAGGTCGGTCAGGCAGTTACTGTGAATGGTGTTCGCTTTCGTGAGATGGTAATGAACTTTTTATGGCCCGAATTGGAGGATGGACGGCGCCACTTGCCACACAGCTAACGAAACAATGGCTCTTTTGCGCAACACATTCAATGGCCGTGTTATCTCACGTCGTGGCGATGTCTATCGGCCGCCAAGATCATGTGATTTGACACCGTTGGACTTCTTTCTTGGGGGTTATTTGAATGAAAAGGTGTACGTCGATAAGTCAGCAACAATTCAAGAGCTAAAGGATGAGATAATTCGGCACATTAACGGCATAGAACCTCAATTATGCCTCAGCGTCATCGAAAATTTTGACCATCGGATGGAGGTGTGCCGCCAAGGTCGCTGCGGCCATTTGGCCGATATTTTGTTCCATACATAATTGAACCATACCAATCTTATCATAGTAAAAAGAAATGACAATAATTTCCTAAATAATTTGTGTTTTATTCAAAATCAACATCGGCCCTTAAAATGTAACCACCCTTTACAAGGAAACGGAAAACATCTCCACTTCTACACAGACGGTTTGAAGCTTGATGATAACGTTGGCTTCGGTGTACACTTAGTCTTGATATTGTTCACAGACTATCAGATACCTGCAGTGTCTATCAGGTCGATATGGAAGTGGCCAAGTGGTTGGTTCGGACAAAGTAACCAATACTGGTTTTGTCATTTACTCAGAGAGCCAGGCTGCCATCAATTCTCCGGAGAACATATCCCAAAATTCACAAGTATCCCTCGACTGCCACACAACTATAAACGAAATGGCTGATTAGATCAACATACACCTCATATGGGTGCCTACACATAGGGATATCTCGGAGAACTGCAAAGCAGATGAACTTGTTAGGCAAAGGAGGACGTTACAAATTCTCGAAGAATTTGCAAATATTGGTGCGCCGATATTCGTACTAGTGATAACTTTGTAATAGTTGGGTTTTTAATGAGGGCCATCTGATCTCGTGGTAACACTAGAGACCTACATTGGTCTTTGTGAGCTTGTAACACCGGAAGCACCCTAACCTGAACCTAACCCTCACCTTGGTATGTCAGGACAGAAATAAACCCGTTGATCCTCACAGTAGAATAAGTTTATAGTTAAGGAATAGTAGTCCTACCTGATATTGGTAGAACCGAGATAATGTGCGAGTGAAAGTGGGAAATTTATTTTTTTTGCGCTAGGAGAGATGCCTAATCTAATTGCAGAATTCAATACGAACTTTTCAGCTGGCGAATAATATCCGATTTGGGTAGAACAAAGATAATGTACCAGTGAAAGTCGGAAATTTATTTTCTTGCGCTAGGATAGTTGCCTAGTCCAATTGCAGAAGCTGGCGAATAATCGTCCCACTTGGTATTGGTAGTCTAGCACAGACCAAGTTCAAGTAGAAGTCAGAGTGTTCAATTTCTGGAGGTTAGAGAAATTTCTAACCCAATCCTAACATATATACTTTAATAGTTTTTATGGGGAACCGACTACATACATATTTGGTCTTCATTGAATCTGAAATTGATTTACTTTCTTCCTAACGTTATTGATGCAAGATAGGAATATACCCTTTAATCCTCAATCTGTAAGCTGTTTACAGTTGCTGTATAGTCGTCCTACCCGATATATGTAGTCGAAAAAATATCATTTGAAGACGGAGGGAACAATTTATGGTGCTTAGGAAGTTTTCTATCGCAAATTTTGTTTATGTTTACGATAAAAGGTCTTCTACTGAATCATATAGATATCTGTTCTACTATGAATCAGCAGTTGATACACCTTAGCCCTATAATTAGCAAAGCCAGATAGCAACAAACCCTTCGATCCCCAATCTATATGAAGAGTATAGTTGCCGAATAGTCACCATATCAAATTCAGATCATGTGTGATCGGAAGTCCTGTCCACAGGTAACAATTATATATTTTGTTAAATTATTCAGTCAGCATTTATGTTTGTTTGGAAATGTAACAGAAACAAATACATAAAAATGGTAGCGAGTTTCAATTGCTTGGTAGAACTGACTGCAGTTTCGATAGACACCGCTCAATCATCTTGTACATTAAGAAGATATAGCTTCTTTGCTGCTTCAGTTGGTGCACCTTATTCCTAATTTTGGCGAAGGTCGGATGGGAAAAATCAATTCGCTATCTTATTTATAAAAAGCATTCAGTTAAGTTATATTCTGCCTGCTCAGTATTGGAAGGGAAGTCAAGTGCAGGTCACGTTCGGGCTGAATTTGCAGAGCTTAATTTCTATGGATAGGGAAGTTAGATGTCTAAACAACAGAATTCATGGGGACTTCTCTCAAATAGACTTGGAAATAGGATTGACATGTGATTAAATTGACAGTCCTTATTTTTCCCTTGCTAAAGCAGAATAGGTATAGGCGCTACGCTATCGTATTTTTCCTGTATCGTATTCCAATTTTTGGCTCAAAGGTATGCTATTTATAAGAACCACTCAGTTCAGGGATAGTATCCTTACCCGGTATTGAAATTTAAGCGCATATCATGTTCGGTAGGTAGTCAGAAGGCTCAATTACTAAGGCTAGCAGGGAAGTTAGATGACTCAATGACAAAATTATTGAGGCCTACTCTCAAGAAGACATGATAAGACTTCATGTAGTTATGTTGATATTCCTCATCACTCCATTTGGTATATCATATTCCTACTTTTGGGAAATGTCGGCTAGTGATGATATTAATAAAAAGTTTAAGCATTCAGTTAAGGCTTATTCTTCCTAGCCGAAATAGGAAAACAAGCGCAGATCATGTTCGAGTGGAAGACAATGTTAGAAAATAAACTATTTGTCAGTGACACAATGTTTGGGACCATCTCTAAAGTAGATATAACAATAAGACTTTCTGTGTTAGAGATGATATTCCGTATTCCTTCCCTTGGCAAAGTAGGATCCTGGGAAGTAGCCAAGTGGCTGAGTCGCAAAATAGTAATCAACACTGGCGTTGTCATTTACTCGGACAGCCAGGCTGCCATCAATTCTCTGGAGGCAACATCCCTAAACAGCCCTCGACTGCCGTAGATCTATTAACGAGATGGCTGAGCAGTTTAATATACACCTCATATGGGTGCCTGGGCATAGGGATATCCCGGGGAACTGCAAAGCACTTTTGCTGCTATTCCTACTTTTGCGAAAGGTCAGATGGGAAAAATTAGATTTTCTATTTATAAGAAGAATTCAGTTAAGAATAGCTGCCATACACGATCTTGGTAGTCGAGCACAAATCATACTCTAATGTACGTCAAAGTACTAAGATTATGGGGACAGAAAAGTTTGATATTCCTATGGCGGTAATCTTCGAAGCTTTTCTCAAATAGACATAATAATAAGACTTCCTGAATTTCAGTTCATATTCTTTATTTCTTCCCCTGGTATAGCAGGGCAGGTATAAACTCTTCGCTGCCCTATTTATATGAAACTTTTACTTTGGAATACTTAGTTAGAGCGAATTCCTCGTTTTGCTTGTCCATATCACTATATGTCCTGAATTTTCAATATCCAAAAGATTCCATTTTCCCAAGGATTCTTCCATATCTATCGTCAACTGCTTTTTGTTCATCCGTCCTTGGTTGGTTTGTCGCTACGTTTGTATAGGCTTTCACAATTTTTTTCTGCCGAATCCTATTTCCGGTTGCTTATCCTTTTCCAACTATTCTAGTGTATATTAAAATCCGTTTATATACGGATATGAAGGATAATTTCCCAATCTCTAGCAAAAACTATCTTCTCTCTTTTACTCCGGTAGATATCATGGAATCTTATTGCTTAAATTAAACAAAAAGTTTCACTTGGTTATAATGAAACGTCTGCCATAGCAAATCTAATTGTTTACCAAGTATTTTACTGTGGCAACAAAATAAAACATGATCCCTTATACTCTCTCCCTCTTCGAGTGGTTCACCTTCCCCCCGCCGTAACATTGTTCCCTTCGTCCTAAATCTTTGTCATAACCAGAATCTGGTACAAGCAAATAATAAAGACAGACGGACAAATGGAAAACATTGAAAGCTGAGAAGAAGAAAAAAAAAAAATGAAATGAAAAAAAAATGAGCCTTCAAGGAAGGAGTAATAAAGTATTTTTGCCATCATGCCTTGGTATGTGTGTGTGTGTGCATGGCGGTGTGCCATATGTTTGTGTCTATAGATATGTGCAAGTGTGTTTGAACACATTGGCATGTTGTGGCGCCAATGAAACTGACAGACAGACGGACGTACAGACCTGTCGAACGTACAGTCGTTTGTTGCTTTCCTCAAAGCTTTTCCTTATTCTTTGCTTTCGTTTCGTTTGGCTTGGCTTCTAACAACAATGATTTCTTTGCTCATTGCCACTTACAGCGTTTTTTTTTGTAGTCTTCTCATAGCATTTCCTTATCCCCACCTTCTGCTCCTTGCTGCTGCTGCTGCCTCTCAGTGTTATACAGTTCATGAACACGAGGCATTGGAATTGGCAGCAGGAGCAGCAGCAACAACATCGACAACATCATCATTAACATTCATCCATCCATCTATCCATTCCACAGAATCGACTATATACGTGGAAGGAACGTTGTACTTGTACGTCGATGCCAAACTAAAGTTGAGAGACAGTGTTTTCAAGCGATACAATAAGAGGAATAAATGTTTGTGAAGCGATTAGCTCTGCCTAAGTTGGATGCAGTTAAAGCAGCACGGACTTCTAACTTTTAGGACATGCTCTTTACATCTTCCTTCCTTCCTTCTTGCCTCTCTTCCTTCGCTCATTCAAGAAAATACGGTGTCTGTGTTAGATACAAATTCATAGGGATGCAGAAAATCGGAAGACCACACTCCAAAAATAAACGCTGATTCAGCAGAATGTTAAGCAAAGCATACTGCATCTCTTCCTTACACATCTGCTGAAAAGACTGCAGTGATTTCGCTGAGAACTTTCATATGAAAGCTTTAGTTCATAATTATGTAAATTTATTTTGAAATTTACAAGCTAGATTACGACTTACACTTAAATTTTATGTTAATCATCTATTGAAACTAACTTACCTAGAAAGATAATGAAAAATAACACATTAGTTAATTTGAATTTGTAGCAATGAATATTAATAAAAATTTAAAAATACGAGTATATATTCTTGGAATGAAGGCGGAAATATCATATATTCGGATTCTGCATGAAGTTATAAAAAAAAATTGTCCAATCATATATCTAAATTCAATTTTCAAAAATCCTTGCAATTTTCGAGGTAGAAGACTTCTAAATAAATATTTCATATCCAAGAACAAAATGTAGAAAATATTTATTTTGAAGTTCATAGATGCCCCAGTTCTCCACTTTGCCCCTTAAAAACCGAATAAATGGACTATATCAGATCTATAAAGCTTCCGTCTCAACTGACATATTGGCACATCAGATGTCAAACTTTGTAACAGATGTGACTGACGCTTCTTTAAGTTTATATTGTCTAAAACTAATCCTTGAAAGAATGGATCGTCTACATTATACTTATACATATTTATCTCCTAGAAAAAATCTCTATTAAAATGGACCATATTGGTCTACATATTGAAATATTCCCTGCATAAAGAGGCGTCCCGATATGACTTTTTTACACTCCACCACTTCTCTGAGTCTACTGATTCCAATTCTGGTAAACTTGGGACTTACCATTGATCTGATGACGTGTGGATTAATTTGCATCAATTAATTTAGGTTGAATGCAAATGCTGGATGTTGTATGTCACCATATGACCAGTTGGAATTGGGTTATGTACTACGTAAAAAATAAGAGAATGATTATTGGGTTGGGTTATAAACTACTAAGTAAAGGGTAGTCCAACCAAAACGCACAACCTTAATAGTAAATAAAACCAAAAGTTTTAGAGAATTATCTTAATATTTTTTATTAAGATAGAAGGATCTATGACAATTATGTGTGAAACAAAATATCGTTCAAATGCTCGGCCACGGCTTCGGTGGCATACCTCTATCCGATGGTCCATATTTTCAATGACACTGAGACATAGTTGAGATTCAATGTCGTTAATGTGCTGAATTATCTCATCCCTTAGCTCTTGAATTGTTCTTGGCTTATTGACGTACACTTTTTCTTTTAAGTATCCCCAAAAGGTGTCTAATCACCTGATCGTGGCGCCTAATTAATATCGCCACGAGGTGAGATAACACGGCCATTGAATTGATCGCGAAAAAGAGCCATCGTTTCGTTGGCTGTGTGGCAAGTGGCACGCACCATCCTGTTGGAACCAAATATCGTCAGGGTCCATATCCTCAATTTCAGGCCACAAGAAGTCCGTTATAATCTCGCGATTGTTGGGCACGACGACGAGTCGAGGATGACTGCTCTTCTGCCACACTATCGCGATCAGTATCAACTGGGCGAGCATGTACAGGTGTTTTCACATCTCCTACAGACCCGGTTTGTTGAAATTTGCGCACAATTATCCCAATTGTAGACATAATTGAGCGATTATGTTGACCGATTTACCGAATTACGAAGTGCACGAAATGCATTTCGATTTCAACGCCCATTTTAACGTAAATGGCTTCAACAATCTTTACGCGCTGCTCAATTGTGTACCTCTACATGGTTGAATTTTTAAAACACTAAACTCAGAAATTAGTCGAATTAAGTTGGGGAAAAAACTTGACGTTAAGATGAGTTGTCTTCGTGCATTTTGGTTGGACCACCCTTTAGAAGACCTGTTGGGTTATCTGATCCCTAATAGAGGACCAGTGGGGTTATTTCTGTTTATTTGTTTATGTTTATTTCTTACTAGGCGGCCAGTTGCGTTATCTACACCTTATTAGAGAATCAGTAGGGTTATCTACCCCTTAGTTGACGACCAGTTTGGTTATGTACTTCTTAGTAGGCGGGCAATTGAGTTATCTACATCTTAGCTGACTTTTGAGTTATCTACATCTTATTAGAGGACTAGTTGAGTTATCTTCTTAGTAGGCGGCCAGTTGCGTTATCTACTCCTTAGTAGGGGACCAATAGGGTTATCTTCCCTATAGTTAACGACCAATTTAAGTCGGGTATTGTAGGCAAGCAATTGCGTTATCTACTTATACGTCTAAGTTGACGGCCAGTCGTGTTATCTACTCCTTAGTTAAAGATCAGTGGGTAATTTACTCTTTGGTAGGCAGCCAAATGCGTTATCTATTCCTTAGTAGAGGATTAGTTGGGTTATCTATCCTTAGTTGACGATAAGTTGCGTTATTTAGCCCTTAATTTGAGTATCATTTGGGATCGTTACTCCTTAGTAGGCTAGCAATTGCTTTACATGCATCACAGTTGATGACCTTTTGCGTTATCTAATACTTATTAGAGGATCAGTTAGGTTATCTACTCCTTAGTCGAGGAACAGTTGGGTTAGTTACTTCTTACATGACGAGCAGGTGGCTTATCTACCCCTTCGTTGAGGATCAGTTTGGTTATTTACACCTTAATAGGCTGGCAGGTGCGTTATTTACATCTTAGTTAACAGTTATCTACTCCTTCGTAGGAGACCAGTTAGGCTATCTACTCCTTAGTTGCCTTATCTTCACCTTATGTGACGAGTTTGCGTTATCTACTAGTTATTAGAGTTGGATTATCTATCTTCAGTTGAGACCAGTTTAGTTATTTTGCCCTTATCTGAGGATCAGTTGTGTTCGTTACTCCTTAGTAGGCGGGAAATTGCTTTATCTACAACCAGTTGTGCTATCTACTCCTTAGTTAAGGATCAGTTGGGTGATTTACTCTTTAGTAGGCGGCCAATTGCATTATATACCCCTTAGTAGATAATCAGTAGGGTTATCTATCTTCAGTCGACGACCAGTTTTGTTATTTTGCCCTTATTTGAGGATCAGTTGGGTTCTTTACTCGTTAGTAGGAGGCAATTGCTTTATCTACATCATATTTGACGACCTTTTGCGTTATCTACTATTTTTAGAGTATCAGTTGGGTTATCTACTCCTTAGTCGAGGAACCGTTGCGTTAGTTACTTCTTTTATGACGAGCAGGTGGGTTAACTACCCCTTCCATAGAGATCAGTTGGGTTATTTATAGCTAAATAGGTGGACAGTTGCCTTATTTACATCTTAGTTGACAACATTTTGCGTTATCTACAGCTTAGTAGAGGACCAGTTGGATTATCTATTCCGTAGGATATAACGTCATCTACTACTTCGTAAAGAACCAGTAGGGTTATCCACTCCTTTGTTGACGACCAGTTCTATTATCTAATCCATAGTTGAGGACCACTTGGGTTATCTACTCCTTAGTAGGCGGGCAATTGAGTTATCTACTTGTTTTTAGAGGAACAGTTATGTTATCTTCTTGTTAGTAGAGTAACGGTTGGGTTATCGGTTGGGTTAGTCCGTAGGTGAGGAACAGTTGGGTTATTTATTCCCTATTAGGCGGACAATTGAGGTATCTACATCTTAGTTGACGACCTTTAGCGTTATCTACTTCTTATTAGAGGAAAGGTTTGGTTATCTACGCCTTAGTAGACCAGTAGATTATTTACTGTTTAGTAGGCGGCCAGTTGCGTTATCTATTCCTTTGTGGAAGATCAGTATGGTTTTCTACCCGTTAGTTGACGACAAGTTGTTTTTTCTACTCCTTAGTTTAGGCCCATTTGGATTATTTACTCCTTAGTAGATGTTTAGTTGGGCTTCATACATCTTAGGAGGTTAGCTACTTCTTATCAGAGCGCCAATTGGTTTAAATGCTCCTTAGCAGACGAGCGGAATGTCATTCTGGTGACTATTCCTGATGTAATATTGAACACGATCCTTGGTGAATTTTATACTCGTATAAGGTCCTTGCTTACTTACCACCATATTCACTTTAGTGGAGGAGGATATTCATAAATTTCCAAAAAAGAGTAACACAGCGAAGGAGTGAGTAAGTAAGCTCCGCGAAAATCAATTTAGAACATTATAAGTCATTTGAGCAATGTCCATCCGTCCGTGTGTCTGTCTGGCTGATACGCAGTAAAACTCTCATAAGGATTCACCGATTTACTTTAAATTTGCCATGTGGTAATATTTTTGTCTGTCTCATCCTAAGCTCGACAATGGGTCATATTGGCCCACTCATCATTCATTTTGATGTAAAGTTCATATTTTTTGTGTTTATATATGTTTTACTAATTAATGTATTTTTGCAATAGATCTCCAGAAGATGACTAGCGAAGCTAGTCGAAATATCGAGAATAAATATTGAAATTTAAAAAACAAAAGTAGTATGTGAGTTGGTAGCGTACTCGTCTATGATTTTGGGGGTTCGATTCCCACCAGAGGCTCTGGTCTGTCGCTGCAAAAATTTAGCCATATGGTCTTTGTAACCCGGTCTTTCCCTAGACCTTATAATTAGAATATAAATTTACTTTGTATTGTAATTCATATAAATAAATAATAAATAAATAAATAAAAAACAAAACTGTTTTTTAATCAAGGACCTGAATTAAAAATTTTAAACAACTTTAGCAATGACTATAGACCGACAAAGAATGAGCAAAACTTTTCCATTGTTCTGACATTTTTCTCACAAATTCCCATATTTCATATTACATTACTCAAAGTGAGTGTATCGACTGACATTTAAATTTTTGTTTTTTTTTTACAACCACTGTGCATCACAATGCCAACCAGACAGTCAGACAGCGAGACATTCTTTGGTAAAAAAAAAACTGTTCTTTAATATCAACACAATACACATTGCGATTTTTTTTAGTTGTTTTTGTTGCTCTTCTGATGGCATCTACCCCAATCCATAGCGACCATCCGTAAGGAATACCATGACTTGATTCCACGAGTAGGACTAATATACTATCCCTGTGTGTGTGTGTACGTGTGAGTTTAAATGAAAAAGAAACACAAAACGTGCCTTCATCTTGAGGTTGGTTCGTTTGTTGGCGGCAGAACTCTCGAAGTGTAGTGGTGTCATATAGGCCAGGGCTGTTTCACTACAACAACAACGACGACAACAAAACAACAACAACGACGACAACAAAACAACAACAACGATGACGACAACAACCTTAAAATAACACCATTCATTGTATCTGTGAGTGTGTCCCATCCATAAGCGCCCCCCACACCCCTTTTAAACCTGCTCCCCTTTCCAATTTATTTCCCTTGAAGGCAAAGAATAAATGTAGGCAAACTTTTAACACGGCTATAAGTGTGTGTGCGGGTGTGTGTCCTTCGTCCTTCCCATAAAATAAGTCACTCTTTATGTGTGTGCATGTGCGTGTCGAGGGAGATACTTACTAAGCAACAGTGTTTTTTGTAAGAGAGTGCGAGTGTTTGTGTGTTTGTAAATGTGTCCTGGTTGTATTTCATTAATTATAACAGTGTGGATGTGCTTTGTGTTCTCCCCTTCCTCTTCCTCAGCTCTTCTTTTTCCCCTTTCCCACTTACAATATTTTCCAACTTTTGAACTACTTCTCTCGCTTTCTCTCTCTGTCTTTCTCTCCTTCGCTCTCCCCGCTTTCGCTGAACCTTTGTCTATATCCTTTTAGGAGGATTTGGCTTACTTGTTCAGCACCATGTTCGCCTGTTACACTTTGTGCCGTTTTGTTTGTAGGAATTTCTGTTTGGTTTTTGTAAAACTTTGCTCTCTTAGTATTCCTGTCGGAAAGTGTGTTTTTGTGTGGGTGTCTTTGTATGGGTATACGACTATAGGTGTTTGTAGTTATACACAAACACGTAACGAGTGTTGTGTAGAGAGTTGCCTTTGGTATTGGCATTAGTGTTTTTCTGGTTTGTGTTTTTGTTGTTGCTTAAATCCTTTTGGGCCATAAACATAAGTCCTTTGTTTTGTTTCATTTAATTATTATAAAATTCTAGTCCTTTTTTGTTTTTTATTTTTTGTTATTTTTGGCTCTTGATTCTGTTTTGCATTCATTCGTTTGCCTTTCAAATTTCTGTGTTCCTTTTGGCGGAGAAAAGAAAAAATATGTATTTGCCTAGGTTTTGCTTTTTGCAATGCTTCGAGAATGTTAAAGTTTTGCCAAGTTTTCAAGAGGGGACAAACTAAGGAATTAGCATTTTTGGAATTGTACTGAAATTGCCATAAATAGGGTATTTTCTGTTGGAGTATCGGAAATTCTAATTTTGTACTTTAGATTTTTTTTTTCTGGAAAGGATTTTACAATTGTCACTAAATTTGGCAAAATTTTAAAATAAAATTTCCCTAACGTTGAGACATTTTTCTAATCTTTAATAATTTTTTCTGGGGTCCTAATACTAAAAATAATATTTAAAAAAATTATTAAATTTTTAAAGGATTTCTAGATTTGTAAAATAATCTATTTCTAAAATACTCAATCATTTGCGTGCCCTTAATTTATTAAGGGTATCGAAATTTGCTGCAGCCCCAAAGTAAAAGCACCAGTAAATTTTGTGGAAATCCGTTTCAGTAGATTTTATGTCATTTAAGCTATGCCCTTCGGGCGCTTGTCGGGCCGGAGGTCACTATAATCCTCGAAGGGAGTGATTGATTGATAAACACAAAATACAAGTACTAGTATATATTTAAATTAATATTTTCTTGCAAATTTCATCAAAATTGCATTTTGATTATGCATTTTGCGGGAATTGTATTTTTATAGAAAATTTCAGCAACATTTATAAAAAATAAATAAATATCGATTTTTTACGGAAAATTTTATTAAAATTTGTCCTTATATATTAAAAAAAATCGAACAATTGAATTTGAACAAATTGTTGAAGTTGCATTTTCTATAAAATTCCTTTAAAATTTGAAAAAATTGCACATTTTGGAAATTTTTAAAATAGAAAATTCTTCAAAATGCCCTATGCAACAAAATTTTTGTCGAAGGGCTGCGCATAACATTTTCTGGTATAAAAACACTAAAAAAAATTGTGTTCCGATTGCACAAAAAAAAACATAAAAACATTAAAAAAAACTTGTTTTTTGATCCTAAATGTATAAGTTATGTCCCATATAGGAAAAGTAAGGGAAATTAAAAACATAATTTTTATATATTTTTTTTTCACCATTTTGTTGGGGAGGTTCAAAAAGGGACTTAGCAATAACGCCCATTTTTCAATGGGCTTAGGGTACTGTAAAATCAGTACTCTGTAAAAATGTCGTGTTTGTAAGCGTTGGAATCGATAAGACTTATAAGACTTATAAGACTTTAGCCTTTTGTGCAAAATTTTCCATTTATATGCGAGTTACCAAAAGGGGCGTGGCAATAACGAAAATTTTTAACGGGACTATAGGTAAAGGGTTTTCCAAGAAGAGGTGTTATTTTGGTATTCAAAGAAAAATTCAGTTTTTTGAGAAAATTGATCGGATGTTTATTTTATAATAGAGAGGAAGGTATGCCGTTAATAACACTGTGCAACAGTGAAAAAATACACGGACTTAAAAGTATAGGTTCGATTCTACTATCAAAGGGTAGTGTAACCCTATACTCGGTTTGGCGAAATTGGTGACCAATTTTTTTTATGGGCCTCCAAAGTTTCTGAAAATCAGTGGGCCTCTCGAAAAAGGTGTAATCAGCTTTTGTCCAACAACTAATTCAGACTTGGTGATACCGCTTAACTATGTTTGGCAATAATGTAGTTAAGAATATGCTGAATAAAGATTGTTAACATTTATTGCAACAAAAAAAAAATTCCGGTACTTTTTTTTGAAAAAATGAAGGAAAAACATATTTTTTTCACTTTTTTCAGCATAACTTCCGGGGACTCGTAATTTTTCACTAACAATGCTTGGCAAAATTGTAGTCAACGTAAATCTAAACAACTTTTGTGAACATATCAATACGATCTGAACTTGCCTAGGCACCCTAAATAGCTCAAAAAACCACATGGTACCCCAAAATGTAAGTATTTCACTGTTATGTAACAAAAATATATTTTTTTGTTCAGCAACTTTATAGAAAATATTAAGGCCAATATTTTTGTGGAACATATTAACCCTCTAGCTCCCCCACATAACTGTAATTTTTGGCCCCATTTTAAGAAATCGTAAAAACACCCTCTAAAAGGGGGAGGGCGGGGATGAAATGCTCTACAAAAATGTTCGCCATATAATTTTACTGTATGTGTCGGAACACACCAAAGCCCAAATCTTAACACAAAAACCCAAAAAACGGTCAAATTCCAGTCAACAACGCCCTTTACTGATATCTTTATTGCTTCGACCACTATATCGTACGACTAACATTGCTGCACGAACAGGAATTTGACCTTTTTTGGTATTTGTGTTATGTTTTGAGCTTTGGTGTGTTCTGACACATATAGTAAAATTTTATGGCGAACACCCATAAAAAAAATTGGTCACCAATTTCGCCAAACCGAGTATAGGGTTATACTACCCTTTGACAGTATAATCGAACCTATACTGTCAAGTCCGTGTATTTTTCAAAAAGTGTCCATTTGTTGCATAGTGTAATGAAAAACAACATCAGCCTAACGGCCACCACGACCACGCTTACAGGACCATATCCTTTTCATGAAATTTTCCATAACCAAATCGTAAATTGGCTGCCCTATGTCCTCGATAGCCTCACGAATTCTATCTTTGAGGTCTTGAATCGACGCTGAACCTTAGCTTTCACGTGGCCCCAAATGAAGAAATCGCAAGATGTTAAATCACAAGATCTCGGTGGCCAATTGTGATCACTTCTTCGAGAGATAACACGGTCCGGAAACTTTTCCCGTAACAAAGCAATGGTTTCGTTGCTTGTGTGGCACGTAGCGCCGTCTTGTTGAAAGTAAACGTTGTCCAGATCAATACCATCCAACTCCGACTATAAAAAAGCATTAATCATCTCTCGATAGCGCAATCCAATCACCGTAACTGTTGATCCAACCTCATTTTCGAAAAAGTAAGGTACAATGACCCAGCCGGACCGTAAACCGCACCAAACAGTCACACGTTGAGGATGTGGAGGCTTCGCAACAATAACTCTTGGGTTTTCCGAGCCCCAGATACGACAATTTTGCTTGTTGACGTAGCCACCAAGGTAGAAATGGGCCTAATCAGTCAAGATGATTTTTCGATGATTTTCGATTTTTCGAATAATAATAATTTTAAATGCGTTGTTGAATCGTGTATCGTTCCATTTTTATACCCTACACCACACTGTGATACAGGGTATTATAAGTTTGTTTCACGGCAGATGTTTGTAATACCTGAAAATAACACAGCTAGACCCACCTTAAAGTATACCGATCGACTCAGAATCACTAGCTGAGTCGATTTAATCGGTTCAGATTTAGTTATAGCTCCCATATATATCTTTCGTCCGATTTGGCCCTTTAGTCCTATAGAAGCTGTATTTTACATCCAATCGTTTTGAAATTTAGAATGGTAGAGTTTCTTGATCCATGAACCAAATTTGAAGAAAATCGGTTAAGATTAGCTATAGCTCCCATATATATGTTTCGTCCGATTTTGCTATTTAGTCCTGTAGAAGCTGTATTTTACATCCAATCATTTTGAAATTTAGAATGGTAGAGTTTCTTGATCCATGAACCAACATTGCCGAATTTAAAGAAAATTGGTTAAGATTTAGCTATAGCTCCCATATATATGTTTCGTCCGACTTTGCTATTTAGACCTGTAGAAACTGTATTTTACATCCAATCATTTTGAAATTTGGAATGGTAGAGTTTCTTGAACCATGAACCAACATTGCCGAATTTGAAGAAAATCGGTTAAGATTTAGCTATAGCTCACATATATATGTTTCGTCCGATTTTGTTCTTTAGTCCTGTAGAAGCTGTATTTTACATCCAATCATTTTAAAATTTAGAATGGTAGAGTTTCTTGATCCATGAACCAACACTACCGAATTTGAAGAAAATCGGTTAAGATTTAGCTATAGCTCCCATATATATGTTTCGTCCGATTTGGCCATTTAGTCCTATAAAAGCGGTATTTTACATCCAATCATTTTGAAATTTAGAACGGTAGATTTTCTTCATCCATGAACCAACATTGCCGAATTTGAAGAAAATCGGTTAAGATTTAGCTATAGCTCCCATATATATGTTTCGTCCGATTTTGCTCGTTAGTCCTGTAGAAGCTGTATTTTACATCCAATCATTTTGAAATTTAGAATGGTAGAGTTTCTTGATCCATGAACCAACATTGCCGAATTTGAAGAAAATCGGTTAAGATTTAGCTATAGCTCCCATATATATGTTTCGTCCGATTTTGCTCTTTAGTCCTGAAGAAGCTGTATTTTACATCCAATCATTTTGAAATTTAGAATGGTAGAGTTTCTTGATCCATGAACCTACACTGCCGAATTTGAAGAAAATCGGTTAAGATTTAGCTATAGCTCCCATATATATGTTTCGTCCGATTTGGCCCTTTAGTTCTATAGAAGCTGTATTTTACATCCAATCGTTTTGAAATTTAGAATGGTAGAGTTTCTTGATCCATGAACCAACATTGCCGAATTTGAAGAAAATCGGTTAAGATTTAGCTATAGCTCCCATATATATGTTTCGTCCGATTTTGCTCTTTAGTCCTGAAGAAGCTGTATTTTACATCCAATCATTTTGAAATTTTGAATGGTAGAGTTTCTTGATCCATGAACCAACATTGCCGAATTTGAAGAAAATCGGTTAAGATTTAGCTATAGCTCCCATATATATGTTTCGTCCGATTTTGCTCTTTAGTCCTGAAGAAGCTGTATTTTACATCCAATCATTTTGAAATTTAGAATGGTAGAGTTTCTTGATCCATGAACCAACACTGCCGAATTTGAAGAAAATCGGTTAAGATTTAGCTATAGCTCCCATATATATGTTTCGTCCGATTTGGCCCTTTAGTTCTATATAATCTATATTTTACATCCAATCGTTTTGAAATTTAGAATGGTAGCGTTTCTTGATTCATGAACCAACGTTGCCGAATTTGAAGAAAAATTGGCAAAGATTTAGTTATAGCTCCCATATATATGTTTCATCCGATTTGGCTCTTTAGATCCAATCGTTTTTATACCCTACACCACACTGTGGTACAGGGTATTATTTAAGTATAAAATGTCCCAAAAGTAAATTTATGTAAACAATTTATACATGAATTACAAAATTTATATATCAGAGTTATTCAACATTACGATAGTGGTGTAGGGTATTATATGTATAGTCGGCCCCGCCCGACTTTAGCCTTTCCTTACTGGTTAGTAATGGCGTAGTTTCTACTTGTCAAATGTCAAAGAATAAAAGCTTCAAAAGTGACAGCTACCGAAATACCTTGGTGATTCAAAATAACACCTCTTGTTGCATATGTCTTCACACCAAAAAACTATTGTTTAAGAAGTTTTCCAAATAAATTTTATTTAAAAAATATTTTTTAAACTGTTGACTTTTTCGAGAAAACTTGCCTTTAAATTAAGGCATTAAAACATTGCAAAAATAATTAAATACAAATTAATAATTTTTCGGAAGTATTAGTTCCAAACAAAAATTATAAGGATGGTAACATTATTTTGTTTAGAGTACATATTTGGAGTGGTCCCTAAACATATGTACGAGAGTATGTTTCAAGCAGAATATGTTTGGGACAATATTCTACAGAAGCGATTTCTTTCAGCGTTTAGTCTCTGGAGAAAAATTCCTAATTATCCAACAAGAATTGCATTTCCTTAAATTTTAACTGTTATGCAGAATATATTACATAAACATTAAATGTAAATAATATTAAGTATACGCCCCTTGTACCAAATATAAAACGAGAAATTTCGAAAGAAGATTGCAATGCCAAATCGGCCTTTAACTCGCGATTTATTTTCTTTATACCATTTTGAAATTTGAATTCTATCAGTAATAAGTTCTTAGAAATTTTAGTATAATATTTCTGGAGAATATCTAAAAAAAGGGCAATTTCGGTTAAAGTAATTTTTCCGTAAAAATGTTTACGGTGTTATTGAATAAATTATTTTTTGGTTACCTGCAAAATGAATGTCTATAAAATAGTGGAGTGGAGTTGAATACAACATATTGTTCTTTTCCCACACATTTCCCTGGGAGAGGTTAACGCCTAGAGATATATTTAGACACAATATTGTTAGGGTTGTCGGAGTACTCATAAATAATTCCACCCGCTCTATCAACAATATCAAAATCATTAACCTACGTAAACCTTTATTGTTATCATAACCTCACACATTTGCCACAACACTTTTTTTATTTAATTTTTTTTTTTGGGCTACAGTGAAAAAAATGTTTATTTAAATTGTTAAAATGTAACATGATTTTTCTTGGCTGCTATTCGACTGCTTCCCCACCCCCCCCAGGAATTTGGCATCAAGGACATGGAAAATAAATATGTATGGCAACACCACCACGATTCCATCACTGCCCGAAAATCATAAATCAATTTCCCTAACATATTCCTCCAGAAACCGAGAAAATTTCCAGAGAATATAAAAATAGAATTATTGCCGGCTTCTCTGCTTCACAAATCGTCCTTCAGGTTGGCCCCTTCCCTCAGCATAACCACATTTAAGGATCATCGGAGCCAAATGGCATGTGGAAGTATTTTTCACGATTCGGCAACAACACGTGGCCTCTTTGTATGTGTGTGTGTGTCTGTTTTTCTTGGGTTCTTGGTATTTTCCCCGCGTTTCTTGGTCTCCCCTCCTCTCCTCAAGCTGTAAACTTCTCTCTGCTGGCCTTAGGAGCTTTTGTTTTTCTGCCGCTTTCCCGGAAATATCATTAGTTAATCTTTGCTAATGCTGTCGCATTCCGCTCGCTCTTAAGACACAATAAGGCCGCCTTGGCAACAGCTTCACATTTTTCCACTTTGTATTTCCAGAGATTTAATTATAATTTCTATAGCAAAAGAAAAACGCAATTCTGACTGAATTCTTCTGCTTTCCCAGATAATTAATGAACATTTTTGGCAAAATAATAAATTTATCTTCCTTTTTTTAATTTGTAATAAATGTAAAAAAAAATATTTCCATCTTTAGAGAAAGAAGAGGGAATTAAAGAAATCCCAATTCCAAATTAGGAATTAGGACTTGGGTCTTGGTAAAGAGCCAGAAAAAGTAAGTGTGTATGTTATGGGTGGATTTATTACGTCTAAAAATAATACAACAAGGCGTAAGTTCAGCTATGGGATTAATGAAAGGATTGTGAAAAAAGAAGAAAATTTTAAAACAATTTATTAAGGTTATATAGGGTATAATACTATGACATTGTACTTTACCGAACAATAACGCCCATTTTTCACTGGACTTTAGATACTGTAAGGACATTATACGCTCTGACAAAAATTCGCTTCTGAAGTAAATTGACACAAACATATTCGGCTTGAAACATATATGTACTTGTTGAGGGTACACTTTAAATACACAATATTGGGTACACACAAGAAGTATATGTTTGGGAGAATATTATATTATTGAAATCGTATAATCTTGGATAACAACAATTTACTTGAAGGATTGACAACAAATGATGAATTGGAATACTCAGAAATTAAAAATGAGTGCTTCAAATGCTACATAAGACATTTTTATCCCCTCACCTTAGGAGGGTATATGTATATCATTTGCTACGAACCAAAAGTGTAACACATCGAAAGAGTGACCTAAGACCCTAAGTATGTTCGGCGGATATCCGTTTTCGTTCATTTGAAGTCGAATGAGCAATGTCCGTCCGTCCGTCCGTCCGTCCGTCTGCTGGCTGGTGCGCACGGTAACTTTCGAAAGGAGTAACCGATTGACTTCAAATTTGGTATGCGGTAATATTTTCTTCTATCTCCGGCTAAGTTCGAAGATGAGCCATATTGGTCCACTCCTTCTAGTACCTGCCACACAAAGGGTTAACATTTAGTTAAATATATTGATTATTTAATAACTTCTATACTATTTATTATTTTCATCACTTTCAAATGTGAACGGCATGTTTATTATAGGCAAAAAGATAGCTCTTAACGAGAGCTAAAATATTGCTCATGGGTTTCAGGGTCGTAGGTCGACACTGGAAAGTGTTTTTTTTTTGGATTTTTAAAAAAAATGGACTTAGCGCACGAAAAGTTGCAATTGGAGAACGATTATTTTGATAATAAAACTGAATAATTTGTATTTGGAGATGTTCCTAAGCAATTATTTTATTTATATTTAAACGCATATTTATTGCAGAAAATTAATTCGCAAATATATTTTGTTCTAATATATTAACATACGCGCTCCAAATAAATTTTATTAATTTTTCAAATAAATATATAATTTTAAAATTTGTTTGTTCCAAATAAAGGATTTTCCAATAGGGATAATATGACTTTGAAGTGACGTTTCGGCCATTTGTAATATGTTATGATCTGTCAATTGTTTTTCATTTTATTCAGTAGTGTTTACAAATTCATCATGGGGGAGATATACGCAAGAATAACGTTTACGAATTATTCAGTTTTATTATCAAAATAATAGTTCTCCAATTTGCAACTTTCCGTGCGCTAAGTCCATTTAAAAAAAAAAACACTTTCCAGTCGACCTACGACCTTGACACCTATGAGCAATATTTTAGCCCTCGTTAAGAGCTATCTTTTTGCCATTGACCGATTGTGGCTACGTGCCACACAGCAAATGAAACAATTGAATTGTTGCGAGAAAATTTTGGAGATTCGATTATTTCAAGAAATTGTGGTATTGAATGGCCTCCAAGAAGTTGTGATTTAACATCATTAGACTATTTATTGTGGGTTTATTTGAAGTCATTGGTCTTTCGAAATAAACCAGAATCTCTTCAAGCATTACAAGTCAATATTGAACGTGCCATTCATAACATAGCACTTGATTTAGTGGAAAAAGTGCTCGAAAATTGGGTTCATCGAATTCGTTCCTGCACTCTTTGAGTTATTTCAAATTTGTATATACTCAATATTTGTAAAAGTTATTGACGAAATACTAAGGCAGGTTTGGCAATTTTTAACATTTTTCTTCTGTTTCTGCGGGGATTTTTAAATTTCATATGTGAAAAACCCGAAGAAAAATGTCCAATATTGCCAGACGTGCCCCAGTATTTAGTCCATAACTTTTACGAATAACACAGTGCGACAAATTGTAGGGGTCAGTGATCGGCGAGGGTTTTGACTGCCGGGAAAGTTATATCGGTAAAAAAAAGGTTATACGTGTCCCGGCGTTTCTCTGTGTCTCGTCTAGGAATCGAGATATAACGATTTGAACATAGTAAGTATCATATAGGGAAATGTGTCTCGTTTGGGGGTCTTTTGTTTGGCATAACTCGAGAACTACTAGTCCGATTTTGCTGCAACCAAATTAGAAAAACAAGTAAGAAAGTTTCAGTCGGGTAAACCGACTAAGGTATACCCTCACTTTGTGAGTAATGTAATATTGAATATTACACGAATTATTCAGTCAATTTGTGTCACTTTGTGCGTAATGTAATATAGAATATTACACGAATTATTCTGTCAATTTGTGTGGAAGCTACCAGAAGGGGTTTAACAAATACACCTATTTTTCGCTGAACAGTAGATACTTTAAATGCATTGCACTGCGCCGAATTATAAGCGTTTATGTGCACTGGTATAAACGTTATGAGATATAAAATTGTGGTATGATTTGGCCATTTTGTGTGGGAGGTACAAAAAGGGGCGTGGCGATAACGCCCATTTTTCACAGGACTATAGGCACTACAAAAACATTACACTGTACAAAATTTCAAGTATTATTATACACTTGTATTAATGTTATAAGCTGTTAACTTTTAGTGCAAAATGGTACCTTTGTATGGGAGGTACCAAAAGGGCCGTGGCAACAACGCCCATTTTTCTCTGGATTGTAGGCAATATAAAAGCATAACACTGTTCAACATTTCAAGTATTTTTATACACCGTTATTAATGTTATAAGCTGTTAATTTTTGGTGCAAAACGGTGCATTTGTGTGGGAGGTACCTAAAGGGACGTGACAACTTCGCCCATTTTTCTCGAGTTGATAGCGACTAATAAACTAATACTATGTGTGGAATTTCAGAAGATTAGAATAAGAAGTATAGTAGTTATAAAAGAATCAATATTTCACAACATTTTAACCCTTTGTGGGGGAGGTACTAGAAGGAATGGACCAAAATGGCCCATCTTCGAACTTAGCCGGAGATAGAAAAAAATATTACCACATACCAAATTTGAAGTCAATCGGTTACTCCTTTCGAGAGTTATCGTGCGCACCAGCCAGCAGACACACAGACAGACAGACAGGTATAATTATACCCTCACTTTAGTGTGACGAGGGTATATATCATTTGCTACGGAAAAAAGTGTAACACATCGAAGGAGTGATCTAAGACCCTAAGTATGTTCGGAGGAAATCCGTTTTGGGTCATTTTAAGTCGAATGAGCAATGTCCGTCCGTCTGTCTGTCTGTCTGTCTGTCTGTCTGTCTGTCTGTCTGTCTGTCTGCCTGTCTGTCTGTCTGTGTGTCTGCTGGCTGGTGCGCACGATAACTCTCGAAAGGATTAACCGATTGACTTCAAATTTGGTATGTGGTAATATTTTGATCTATCTCCGGATGAGTTCGAAGATGGGCCATATTGGTCTACTCCTTCTGGTACCTCCCACATAAAGGGTTAAAATTTAGTGAAATATTGATTCTTTAATAACTTCTATACTACTTATTCGAATCTTTTGAAATTCTGCACATAATATTAGTATATTAGTCGCTATTAACTCGAGAAAAATGAGTGAAGTTGGCATGCCCCTTTTGGTACCTCCCACACAAATGGACCATTTTGCATCAAAATTTAACTGCTTATAACGTTAATACAAGTGCATAAAAATGCTTGAAATTTTCTACAGTATAATGTTTTTGTAGCGCCTATAGTCCGGTAAAAAATGGGCATTATTGTACAGCCCCTTTTGGTACATCCCACACAAATGGACCGTTTCGTACCAAAAGTAAACGGCTTGTAAATTTAATACCAGTGCATACAAATACTTGAAATTTTGTACAGTGTAATGCTGTTATAGTGCCTATAGTCCTGTAAAAAGTGGGCGTTATCACCCCGCCCCTTTTTGTACCTCCCACACAAAATGACCAAATCATACCAAAATTACATAGCTCGTAACTTTAATATACCAGTGCACATAAACGCTTATAGTTCAGCACAATGCAATATATTTAAGAATGTACTGTTTACCGAAAAATATGTGTATTTGGAAAACCCCTTCTGGTACCTCCCACACAAATTGACAGATTTATTGGTGTAATGTTATATATTACATTACTCACAAAGTGAGGGTATACCTTAGTCGGTTTACCCGACTGAAACTTTCTTACTTGTTAAGAATTTCAATTGCTACAAATTTTATTAATTGCAATTCCACGTGGAAACAGAAGTTTAGTAAATGTCGTAAAATAATTAAAACAAGTAAGAAAGTTTCAGTCGGGTAAACCGACTAAGGTATACCCTCACTTTGTGAGTAATGTAATATTGAATATTATTCGAATTATTCTGTCAATTTGTGTGGGAGGTACCAGAAGGGGTTTATGAAATACACCTTTTTTTTGCTGAACATTAGATACTTTAAATTCATTGCACTGTGCCGACTTATAAGCATTTATGTGCACTGGTATAAACGTTATGAGACATTAAATTGTGGTATGATTTGGGCATTTTGTGTGGGAGGTACAAAGAGGGGCGTGGCAATAACGCCCATTTTTCACAGGGCTATAGACACTATAAAAACATTACACTGTACAAAATTTCAAGTATTTTTATACACTGGTTTTAATGTTATAAGCTGTTAACTTTTGGTGCAAAAAGGTACCTTTGTGTGGGAGGTACCAAAAGGGGCGTGACAACAACACCCATTTTTCCTTGGATTGTAGGCAATATAAAAGCATAATACTGTACAAAATTTCAAGTATTTTTATACACTGTTATTAATGTTATAAGCTGTTAACTTTTGGTGCAAAATGGTGCATTTGTGTGGGAGGTACCAAAAGGGACGTGGCGACTTCGCCCATTTTTCTCGAGTTGATAACGACTAATAATCTAATACTATGTGTGGAATTTCAAAAGATTCGAATAAGTAGTATAGCAGTTATTAAAGAATCAATATTTCACAACATTTTAACCCTTTGTGGGGGAGGTACTAGAAGGAGTGAACCAATATGGCCCATCTTCGAACTTAGCCGGAGATAGAAAAAAATATTACCACATACCAAATTTGAGGTCAATCGGTTACTCCTTTCGAGAGTTATCGTGCGCACCAGCCAGCAGACAGACAGACAGACAGACAGACAGACAGACAGACAGACAGACAGACAGACAGACGGACGGACATTGCTCATTCGACTTAAAATGACCCAAAACGGATTTCCTCCGAACATACTTGGGGTTTTAGGTCACTCCTTCGACGTGTTACACTTTTTTCCGTAGCAAATGATATATACCCTCGTCACACTAAAGTGAGGGTATAAAAAAAAGATTTTAATTAATTAAAAAAAAAAAAGATTTTTATTAATTAAAAAAAAAAGATTTTTTTTCAAAAAAAAAAGATTTTTTGTTTCAAAAAAAAAAAGATTTTTGTTTCAAAAAACTTGTTTTTTTGCTGGAACGAAAAACACAATAAAAAATAGAAAAAAATCGCAAAAAGTAGTTTTTATTGGGTTCATCGAATTCGTTCCTGCACTCTTCGAGTTATTGCAAATTTGTATATACTCAATATTTGTAAAAGTTATTGACGAAATACTAAGGCAGGTTTGGCAATTTTTAACATTTTTCTTCTGTTTCTGCGGGGATTTTTAAATTTCATATGTGAAAAACCCGAAGAAAAATGTCCAAGATTGCCAGACGTGCCCCAGTATTTAGTCCATAACTTTTACGAATAACACAGTGCGACAAATTGTAGGGGTCAGTGATCGGCGAGGGTTTTGACTGCCGGGAAAGTTATATCGGTAAAAAAAAAGGTTATACGTGTCCCGGCGTTTCTCTGTGTCTCGTCTAGGAATCGAGATATAACGATTTGAACATAGTAAGTATCATATAGGGAAATGTGTCTCGTTTGGGGGTCTTTTGTTTGGCATAACTCGAGAACTACTAGTCCGATATTGCTGCAACAAAAATAGAAAAATTAAGAATTTCAATTGCTACAAATTTTATTAATTGCAATTCGAAACAGAAGTTTAGTAAATGTCGTAAAATAATTAAGAAAAAAAGATTTTAATTAATTACAAAAAAAAGAGATTTTTGTTTCAAAAAAAAAGATTTTTGTATCAAAAAAAAAAAAGATTTTTGTTTCAAAAAACTTGTTTTTTGCTGGAACGAAAAAAACCATAAAAAATAGAAAAAAAACGCAAAAAGTAATTTTTACCAATTTTTGAAAGCTAGATAAGGAAAAAAACGATGCCTATTTGAAGAAAATCCATAGATTAATGTAGTCATTATAGCCATTTTGGTAGAAATAAGAGAATTTCAACTTAATCCGGTTTTTATACCCACATTATTGTGAATCAGGGTATATATCAGATGCTGCGGTACAAAAGTGTAACACATTGATGGAGTAATCGAAGAGACCTCAAGAATAATTGCCGAAAATCTGTTTAGGGTCATTTTAAGCCATTTGAGCAATGCATGTCCGTCCGTCCATCTGTCTGTCTGGATGTACTTTCAATAGGAGTAACCGATTGACTTCAAATTTGACATTTGTTACTATTTTTTTCTATCTCAGTCTAAAATCAAAGATGGACCCTGTTGGTCCACACCTTTGAGTACCTCCGCCACAAAGGGTAAACATTTAGTGCAATATTGATATAGTTCTAGGACAAGTAAGAATAAGCAATACCATAATCAGTAGGTTTTATTACTTATATGTGTTTATCTGCCGTCCCCCGCCTTTACTGAATAATAAACCCTGTAATGCTATAAAATAAACTATAGCTTCATATATAAGTTAAGGATTAGTTTATCCTGTATTTTTCGTCGTAATTTTAATTTGTTACTGCAGTGGTGAGATTAACAATACTACCAAACAATTATGTATATGGTAGAGAATTTGTGAATTATTATAAATAGTTAATTAGTAACTCAAGTATAACTAATCATCTTCATTGGCCATTTCGAATATCTCTGTGGAATTGTCTGTATATAAATATATGAGCGTCTTCCTTTATACATTTTTAGGATATATCCATAGCCATGTCCTCCTTCATCACTCGCAACCTCATAAACTTAGACTTTTGATAAATCTGCCTAAGTACTGTAGTTGAGATGAAAATAATGTCTGGCATCGCATACAACTACGTGCTGCAGGGTAGAGCCTACCTTAGAGTTACGAGTACATATACTTACAGACATCATGGTTTATTTTCCGTACAAATCTTCAATTTATAACTGCATTCAAGAATATGAAAATGTATTATTCTAACGTATTTATGTATTTTCAATCACTACCAAAAGAGAGAAAGGAATAGAGAAACAGAGAGACTGACTTGCATTTTGTGTTCATCAAACCAAAGAATCGTATGTCATGTCGTTGTTATCTACTATCCTTTATAAAATTCCCTTCTGTGACTAAGCTTTGGACTACATTCAACCATAAATTTGTTTTGTCTCCACAGCTAGGATGGTATATAGGTATAGGTATACATTTATATATTTATACTAAGTATACCTCTATGCATGTATGTATGTACTTACTAAGTCTGTTTATAACCCTATTCTGTTTGCTATTGTTACCCTCCCTTCCCCTCATCCGTTGTTGTTGTAGTCGTTCCTGTTCTACTCTCGGATTGTACGTTGCGGTGGCAGTGACTACGTCACATCACATAGATTCAATTCAATGGAGGAGATGGTTTTTGCGGTAGAACTATGTTGGGTCGGTCGTGCAATGCTGCGCTGTGCAGTGTGGAGCATTCTTTGAAACTATTGTGGCTTTGTTGTCTGTCGGTGCGTCTGTCTGTCTTTTAAGAACTTCTGTTCATTCACTTTGTTTTGTATTGCATGAGCATTGCATTCCAAATGATGAATACTCTGCAGTTGGTAATATACTATTGGGAACTACATGGCCATGTACTTGCATACCTCTTAAGTTATCAAATGTAAAATTTAAAACATTAATTAGTTTAAATTAAATAATTTTTTCAAAGAGTTTGAAGAAAGTTTGTTTATTTTATTTTATTTTATTTTATTTTATTTTATTTTATTTTATTTTATTTTATTTTATTTTATTTTATTTTATTTTATTTTATTTTATTTTATTTTATTTTATTTTATTTTATTTTATTTTATTTTATTTTATTTTATTTTATTTTATTTTATTTTATTTTATTTTATTTTATTTTATTTTATTTTATTTTATTTTATTTTATTTTATTTTATTTTATTTTATTTTATTTTATTTTATTTTATTTTATTTTATTTTATTTTATTTTATTTTATTTTATTTTATTTTATTTTATTTTATTTTATTTTATTTTATTTTATTTTATTTTATTTTATTTTATTTTATTTTATTTTATTTTATTTTATTTTATTTTATTTTATTTTATTTTATTTTATTTTATTTTATTTTATTTTATTTTATTTTATTTTATTTTATTTTATTTTATTTTATTTTATTTTATTTTATTTTATTTTATTTTATTTTATTTTATTTTATTTTATTTTATTTTATTTTATTTTATTTTATTTTATTTTATTTTATTTTATTTTATTTTATTTTATTTTATTTTATTTTATTTTATTTTATTTTATTTTATTTTATTTTATTTTATTTTATTTTATTTTATTTTATTTTATTTTATTTTATTTTATTTTATTTTATTTTATTTTATTTTATTTTATTTTATTTTATTTTATTTTATTTTATTTTATTTTATTTTATTTTATTTTATTTTATTTTATTTTATTTTATTTTATTTTATTTTATTTTATTTTATTTTATTTTATTTTATTTTATTTTATTTTATTTTATTTTATTTTATTTTATTTTATTTTATTTTATTTTATTTTATTTTATTTTATTTTATTTTATTTTATTTTATTTTATTTTATTTTATTTTATTTTATTTTATTTTATTTTATTTTATTTTATTTTATTTTATTTTATTTTATTTTATTTTATTTTATTTTATTTTATTTTATTTTATTTTATTTTATTTTATTTTATTTTATTTTATTTTATTTTATTTTATTTTATTTTATTTTATTTTATTTTATTTTATTTTATTTTATTTTATTTTATTTTATTTTATTTTATTTTATTTTATTTTATTTTATTTTATTTTATTTTATTTTATTTTATTTTATTTTATTTTATTTTATTTTATTTTATTTTATTTTATTTTATTTTATTTTATTTTATTTTATTTTATTTTATTTTATTTTATTTTATTTTATTTTATTTTATTTTATTTTATTTTATTTTATTTTATTTTATTTTATTTTATTTTATTTTATTTTATTTTATTTTATTTTATTTTATTTTATTTTATTTTATTTTATTTTATTTTATTTTATTTTATTTTATTTTATTTTATTTTATTTTATTTTATTTTATTTTATTTTATTTTATTTTATTTTATTTTATTTTATTTTATTTTATTTTATTTTATTTTATTTTATTTTATTTTATTTTATTTTATTTTATTTTATTTTATTTTATTTTATTTTATTTTATTTTATTTTATTTTATTTTATTTTATTTTATTTTATTTTATTTTATTTTATTTTATTTTATTTTATTTTATTTTATTTTATTTTATTTTATTTTATTTTATTTTATTTTATTTTATTTTATTTTATTTTATTTTATTTTATTTTATTTTATTTTATTTTATTTTATTTTATTTTATTTTATTTTATTTTATTTTATTTTATTTTATTTTATTTTATTTTATTTTATTTTATTTTATTTTATTTTATTTTATTTTATTTTATTTTATTTTTATTCTAATTTATTTTACTTTTATTCTAATTTATTTTACGGCTGCACCATTTTTACAAACGAACTTAAAAATGTGGTTTCGGAGTAAAATGTAGAAAAAATTTTACATTTTTAGCACAAACGAAATCACCATAAGATTTTCAGGAATTCTATAAAAAACACGTTGCGTATAACTAATAAAAATACAATTTCACAATATTAATACGTACACGTGTACAAAGTACTGAGCAATAAAAAATATGGATATAATTTCTAACGATTTACAGTTAAATAGGTACTTCCAAGAAAGATGTATAAAAAAAAATATAAAATTGAAATAAGAATTTAATGCTATTGAAAACTGAAAAAATCATGTTTGCCATATGAGCGTTGCTAACGCCAGCTAGTCACCGATTGAAAGAGAGTTATGTCGAAGTTTGAATATTATTTTTGGCAATAAAATCCTTCTTGCACAAGGTTTCCGCTATGAGACAATCTACTTCGAAATCATGTCGATTAGTTTCGTTAGTTGGCAATGTGAAAAATATGTTCTATAGAGCGTCAAGAAGTGTAATCGGATAGTAGTTTTATCTTGGATGCTATAAGATCAAAAGATGGACCGGTATAGACTATTTAGACTAGAAGCAAATGGGATCAAGTTTACTGTAAACTGACATATATTTATTTATATGAATTACAATACAAAGTAAATTTATATTCTAATTGTACGGTCCAAGGAAAAGCCGGGTTACAAAGACCATGTGGCTAGAGTCTGCAGCGACAGACCTGAGCCTCTGGTGGGAATCGAACCCACGACCCCCAAACTCATAGACGAGCACGCTACTAACTCACCTACTGGGGCGCTCTGTAAACTGACATATTTCATCAGAACTGACTCTAAACTGTGACTTCTAGGAAAAAATAACTCAAATAGAAGAGAACCTATATATGGAAACTATATGAAAACGATATTGTATATTTGCAAGTATTTTGTCCCCAAGTCATATTAAATGTCCCTAATCTAACAAAAGGACATCGTTCTGGGCTGATCGCAATAAAATCGATTCAAGAAACGATTTTATCTCAAACCGGTGTAAACTATGGCTCTATTTCTAATTGGGCCGATGCGAAAATCGGCCGTAGAAACACATACATATATGTAGAGTATGCATAAAAATGACTAAGTCCCCATATTGATAACGTTTTTTGTCGCATTATTATATATGTACATTATGTCAAGAAATTGTTTTGAAATATTAACTATTAAATATCTTTTATTGTTGTTTTTGGCTAAATTATTTATATAAAATAATAACATTTTTTACAAATATCGGAAGAAAATATTTTTATAAATAATACAAAATTTGTCTATCCAAAAAAGTGAATCAGAAGGTACTTTTTTGCGATGTAAATACACTTTCTTGACTTGCCGTATGTATTTGTTGATCTTTTTCGTGACATATTTAGAGTATATACCCTTCTCTATAAATTGAAAAACCTCTCTACCGATTTGACCTTGCTTTAACGTATAAATCATGAATTTAACTTTCGATAACAAAATTTATCGAATGTGGTGCTGGTCAGTTTATGCAGTAGGCATTTAATTTAAATAATACTATTACCCTCTGTAGGGTATATTTTTGTATCCCACTTGTTGTTATTGTTTTTGTTGTCGTTGCCATCATTGTTTGCCATGTCATAATACTTATTCCTTTTAAATTCCGCATTAGTCTTTCCTTACGTTGTTGCTGTGTGGTTGTTGTTGTCATCGTCCTCGTCATCATTGTCGGCGTCTCCTGCTACGAGTACTTTTTCTCAGTTCAGTTTTTCCTACTCATTCTGTTCGGTTCAGTTTAGTTCGATTCAATTCAGTTTCAGTATTTTGCCCAGTGACTCAAGTCAAGTTATGTCAAGGCATTCTCGTGCTCGTGCAACGGATGGAAGGAGGCAATGGGGCTAGCAATGGTGTGTGTTTTAGAGGCGATGGATGGCGGGCAATGGCGTCTATTTGTCGCAAATGTTCTCATTGTGACGACGACTTGTAGCAAATGTGTAGGAGAGAGAGAGAGCAGAGCTGTGGGGTATTTAGTGTCCGTCTCTGGCTTTGTTTTTTTTATTTTTGTGTTAGGTCGTTTGTGTGGGGGGATTGCTTGCAATTGTTATTGTTGTTCTTGACTGGTGGTGGTGAATATTGCGAACATATGCGTCTCTCTCTCTCTCTGCCCTAATGTCTCCTCAATCAGGCTGAGCATGAAAGAAAAAAAGAAAACAATGAGGAAAAAAATAAAATATTCCGTCATTTAGTCAAGTTAGCAGGCGTACTGTTCGAACGTCCCTCAGTCGCCCGTCCGTCTGTTCGTCTCCTCGCCTTTGAACTGGAATTGATGGTTGAATTAGATTTTGTTGCTGTGTTGCAAATACTTTGACTGTTGCTGAGACTGATGATAATGACGATGATGGCCGCTGCCCGTGTTGACGTTAACGGCAACGCCGTCGATGTTGATGATGTTCTATTCAAACAATGTGAGTGGGGGTTTTCTGAACACAAACAAGGCAACAACTAGGAGAAGAAAAAAACACAACAAGAGCAGCAACAACAACGACTTTGTCTGTTGTTTTCTTCGTTCGTGGCGTGTGTTGTGTGGAGATGAATAACAACCGTCTCTCTTGGCGGCGGAGTAGACCAGCACATGGCACGTTTATCTGAAATGTGTGCCGTCCCCCCTTTGCATCACACCTCGTTGTGCCCTGTGCTCACCACACTTCGCCCCCAAATAACAGATATGTACTTGTTTTAATGTTTTATTGTTTTTTTTTGCAGAGCAAAAATGTTGCATGCAAATTTTTCTTTACGAACTTTTAATGTCGTCGCTGAGTTCTAATTTTTTGTAGTCGTTTTTTCTCTTTAAATGATTTTTGCTCCGAATCGTTGGCGGGCTTTTGTTTGGTTGTTTTGTTTTGTGTTCGCATTCTTTCTAATATTTCTTTTAAAGTAATTTGTGTTACCTAAAAAGCTTTGCAAAAGGAGAGGAGGGTGAAGCAGAGGAGTTTCTTTGAAATTTATGATTGTTTTATTTTTTTACGTATTGATTTGTTTTAGTTTATTGTCGTCACTGGCGAACGCGTACTATTGGTTTGTTGTTTAAAAAACTGAAGTTTGTTTATTTTATGTCGCGATTTTACTTTTATTATAAATAAATCTGGTAATTCTAATGTATTGGAAGAAGCCGTAATGTAAAAGGGAACCATAGTTTTTTACAAGGAAGAACGAGGCTATATAACGGGACTTTAAAGATCGATTTTTTCTAATACATATTAAACACACATTTTTTATTATTATTAAAATAATATAAATCAAATTTCGACGAAAATTTTCTATAGTAATCAAATTTCGACGAAATATTTCTATAGTAATCAAATTTCGACGAAAATTTTTATAGTAATCAAATTTTGACGAAAATTTTCTATAGTAATCAAATTTTGACGAAAATTTTCTATAGTAATTAAATTTCGACGAAAATTTTCTATAGTAATCAAATTTCGACGAAATTTTCTATAGTAATCAAATTTCGACGAAATTTTCTATAGAAGTCAAATTTCGACGAAATTTTCTATAGAAATCAAATTTCGACAAAATTTTCTATAGAAATCAAATTTCGACGAAATTTTCTATAGAAATCAAATTTCGACGAAATTTTCTATAGAAATCAAATTTCGACGAAATTTTCTATAGAAATCAAATTTCGACGAAATTTTCTATAGAAATCAAATTTCGACGAAATTTTCTATAGAAATCAAATTTCGACGAAATTTTCTATAGAAATCAAATTTCGACGAAATTTTCTATAGAAATCAAATTTCGACGAAAATTTTCTATAGAAATCAAATTACGACGACATTTTCTATAGAAATCAAATATCGACGAAATTTTCTATAGATATCAAATTACGACGACATTTTCTATAGAAATCAAATATCGACGAAATTTTCTATAGAAATCAAATATCGACGAAATTTTCTATAGAAATCAAATATCGACGAAATTTTCTATAGAAATCAAATATCGACGAAATTTTCTATAGAAATCAAATTTCGACGAAATTTTCAATAGAAATCAAATTTCGACGAAATTTTCAATAGAAATCAAATTTCGACGAAATTTTCAATAGAAATCAAATTTCGACGAAATTTTCTATAGAAATCAAATTTCGACGAAATTTTCTATAGAAATCAAATACGACGACATTTTCTATAGAAATCAAATATCGACGAAATTTTCTATAGAAATCAAATATCGACGAAATTTTCTATAGAAATAAAATTTCGAGGAAATTTTCTATAGAAATAAAATTTCGACGAAATTTTCTATAGAAATCAAATTTCGACGAAATTTTTGATAGAAATCAAATTTCGACGAAATTTTTGATAGAAATCAAATTTCGAGGAAATTTTCTATAGAAATCAAATTTCGAAGAAATTTTCTATAGAAATCAAATTTCGAGGAAATTTTCTATAGAAATCAAATTTCGACGAAATTTTCTGTAGAAATCAAATATCGACGAAATTTTCTATAGAAATCAAATATCGACGAAATTTTCTATAGAAATCAAATTTCGACGAAATTTTCTATAGAAATCAAATTTCGACGAAATTTTCTATAGAAATCAAATTTCGACGAAATTTTCTATTGAAATCAAATTTCGAGGAAATTTTCTATTGAAATCAAATTTCGAGGAAATTTTCTATTGAAATCAAATTTCGAGGAAATTTTCTATTGAAATCAAATTTCAAGGAAATTATCTATTGAAATCAAATTTCGACGAAATTTTCTATAGAAATCAAATTTCGAAGAAAATTTTCTATAGAAATCAAGTTTCGACGAAATTTTCTATAGAAATCAAATTTCGACGAAATTTTCTATAGAAATCAAATTTCGACGAAATTTTCTATAGAAATCAAATTTCGACGAAATTTTCTATAGAAATCAAATTTCGACGAAATTTTCTATAGAAATCAAATTTCGACGAAATTTTCTATAGAAATCAAATTTTGACGAAATTTTCTATAGAAATCAAATTTCGACGAAATTTTCTATAGAAATCAAATTTCGACGAAATTTTCTATAGAAATCAAATTTCGACGAAATTTTCTATAGAAATCAAATTTCGACGAAATTTTCTATAGAAATCAAATTTCGACGAAATTTTCTATAGAAATCAAATTTCGACGAAATTTTCTATAGAAATCAAATTTCGACGAAATTTTCTATAGAAATCAAATTTCGACGAAATTTTTGATAGAAATCAAATTTCGACGAAATTTTCTATTGAAATCAAATTTCGAGGAAATTTTCTATTGAAATCAAATTTCGAGGAAATTTTCTATAGAAATCAAATTTCGAAGAAATTTTCTATAGAAATCAAATTTCGAGGAAATTTTCTATAGAAATCAAATTTCGAGGAAATTTTCTATAGAAATCAAATATCGACGAAATTTTCTATAGAAATCAAATATCGACGAAATTTTCTATAGAAATCAAATTTCGACGAAATTTTCTATAGAAATCAAATTTCGACGAAATTTTCTATAGAAATCAAAATTCGGCGAAATTTTCTATTGAAATCAAATTTCGACGAAATTTTCTATAGAAATCAAATTTCGACGAAATTTTCTATAGAATTCAAATTTTGACGAAATTTTCTATAGAAATCAAATTTCGACGAAATTTTCTATAGAAATCAAATTTCGACGAAATTTTCGATAGAAATCAAATGTTGACGAAATTTTCGATAGAAATCAAATTTCGACGAAATTTTCTATAGAAATCAAATGTTGACGAAATTTTCGATAAAAATCAAATTTTGTCGCAATTTTCTGTAAAATCGAAATTTTTGATGTAAATCAAATTACGAGAAAAATTTTCTATATAAATCGAAATTTTGATCTAATTTTCTATATAAATCGAAATTTCAATGAAATTTTAACGAAATTTCATATATAAATCGAAGTTTTGACGATATTTGCTATATAACAAACTAAATTTCTAACTAACTAAATTTCCATATACATATGTTTCTATTGGAAAATTGTTTAAATTTTTTTTGTTCATTATATTTATCATATTAATATTTATTTCTATTTAAAATGTTTTTTGGTATAAAAACAAATAATAATACGTGAAAGTTCCTATCAGAAAATCCGTATGAAGTGATTTTCTTTATCAGTGATAAAAAAAGAACTGCGCAGATATTTAGAGATTTTGTACTAACAAAAGAAATATAAGAATAAATTTCAAGTTCTCCACTCGGTGTACCAGATAAGACACATTTTTAAGGCGAATTTTTATATATTTTTACAAAGAAATAACTAGTGGTTCCGAAGTTGTAGATGGTGCTATACAGCAAGTCAAAACCTTTAAAATCTATGTTTCTATCTTTCCCCCAATGTATGATCGTGATTATGGTTATTTACTTTTTTATTTTTTGTTGTCTCTAATCTTAATAACACTTGGCAATTGTTGAAAAAAAATCCATTCACACTACTCACATAGTCACTCACCCCTCAAATATTTAATAGTTTTCGTGGTATTTTGCAGTATTTCTCTCTCATACACTCCCTCCCATTCTCCCATTCTCCCTCTGTCACTCTCTCTCTCCCTCTATCATTTCATTTGAATTTCTCATTTTGCTTGGCTTTATCTGTATTTGAGTCGGTGGTTATGCCTTTAGGCTTTATCTAATCATTTCATATCATTTTGCGATGATTATGGAATAATTATTTCTATGTAAATAATTTATAATAATTGCGAGATTACGAGAGCGAATGAGTAATTTCCCAGAAAACGTATCAAATTAACAGTGAAAAGTTGCACGAGTGAAAGATAAACAAAATTTGCCAAATTTCTGGGAATTTTTCCGAAATTTGCCAATGAATTCACTTGTAATAATTTTTATAATTTATGTGTTCTTATGCAGAAATGGAAAATGCAAAAAAATGCCACGAGTCTGCTTGTCTGTGCAAATATATTAATTTAGCAGAATTGTGTAAATTTCTCATGAAACAATGGCAATAATTTGTGGATTTAATATTAGATATTTTTAAAGCATTAAACAAATAGATTTTCGGTACGTGATTTTAAAGTGATATGAAATGAAAATTAAAGCGATGGAAATGTTTTGATGACCTCCACTTTGTATATCCTCAGTCTACATAGGTGTATACACTAGGGATGTAACGAAAGTGACTTTAGCGAAAGCGAATCCGAAAGCGAATATTGAAATATATTTCTTGCGAATGCGAAATCGAATAGTGAAATATGCATTTTTGCGAAAGCGAATGCGAATAATAGTTTGACCCGACTGCGAATACGGATATTCAAGTATTAACAATGTTTTCCATAGTTTTACCACAAGGACAAACATATTTCTTCAACTGTTTTGAAGAGAAGTGGCAGAGGTTTTCATTGGTATTAATATCTTCAAATTGTGTGAAGGCAATATGGAGATTTAACACTTTAACAAATGGAAGCGAATACTGAAATATATTTTTGCGAAAGCGAATAATACAAAGATGGTTTTTGCGAATGCGTAAGCGAATGTTTAAATGATGCGTTCGCATATGCGAATGCGAATATTCGTTACATCCCTATTATACATACACCTAACAGGAGTGTCCGTCCATTTGATTTTTATAGAACGCTGATTTATAGCAACAATTTTATCAAAATTCGATTTATAAAGAAAATTTCGTCGAAATTCAATTTATATAAAATTTCGTCGAAATTTGATTTATAGAGAAAAATATCCTCGAAATTTTAATTATATACAAGATTTCGTCAATATTTGATTTGTATTGAAAATTTCTTCGATTTAGTCGAAATTTGATTTATATAGAAAATTTCGTCGAAATTTGATTTGTAGGGAAAATTTCGTCGAAATTTGATTTGTAGGGAAAATTTCGTCGAAATTTGATTTGTAGGGAAAATTTCGTCGAAATTTGATTTGTATAGAAAATTTGGTCAAAATTTGATTTATAAATTTCGTCGAAATTTGATTTATATTGAAAATTTCGTCGAAATTTAATTAACTTAGAGAATTTAGTCGAAATTTGGTTTATATAGAAAATTTCGTCGAAGTTTGATTTATATAAAAAATTTCGTCGAAATTTGATTAGAGAAATTTTTGTCAAAATTGAATTTATATAGAAAATTTGTCGAAATTGGATTTGTATAGAAAATTTCGTCGAAATTTGATTTATATAGAAAATTTGGCCAAAATTTGATTTATAAATCAAATTTCGTCGAAATTTAATTAATATAGAAAATGTAGCCGAAATTTGATTTATGTATATTAGAAAATTTCGTCAAAATTTGATTTGTAGAGAAAATTTCGTCGAAATTTGATTTATATAGAAAATTTCGTCGAAATTTGATTTATATAGAAAATTTCGTCGAAATTTGATTTATATATAAAATTTCGTCCAAATTCGATTTATATAGAAAATTTCGTCGAAATTTGATTTATATAGAAAATTTCGTCGAAATTTGATTTATATAGAAAATTTCGTCGAAATTTGATTTATATAGAAAATTTCGTCGAAATTTGATTTATATAGAAAATTTCGTCGAAATCTGATTTATATAGAAAATTTCGTCGAAATCTGATTTATATAGAAAATTTCCTCGAAATTTGAATTATATAGAAATTTATTAATTTCATTTCATTTATATAAAAAGTTTCCTCGTCGAAATGTTATTTCTATAGAAATTTCGTCAAATTTGATTTCTATAGAAAATTTCCTCGATATTTGATTTGTAGAGAAAATTTCCTCGATATTTGATTTGTAGAGAAAATTTCGTCGAAATTTGATTTTTTAGAAAATTTTCTCGAAATTTGATTTTTTTTTTGGAAAATTTCCTCAAAAATTGATTTTCTCGAAATTAGATTTTTATAGAAAATTTCCTCGAAATTTAATTTTATAGAAAATTTTCTCGAAATTTGATTTTTATAGAAAATTTTCTCGAAATTTGATTTATATTGAAAATTTCCTCAAAATTTGATTTATATTGAAAATTTCGTCGAAATTTAATTAACTTAGAGAATTTAGTCGAAATTTGGTTTATATAGAAAATTTCGTCGAAGTTTGATTTATATAAAAAATTTCGTCGAAATTCGATTTGTAGAGAAATTTTTGTCAAAATTGAATTTATATAGAAAATTTGTCGAAATTGGATTTGTATAGAAAATTTCGTCGAAATTTGATTTATATAGAAAATTTGGCCAAAATTTGATTTATAAATCAAATTTCGTTAGAAAATTTCGTCAAAATTTGATTTGTAGAGAAAATTTCGTCGAAATTTGATTTATATAGAAATTTATTTATTTCATTTCATTTATATAAAAAGTTTCCTCGTCGAAATGTTATTTCTATAGAAACTTTCGTCGAAATTTGATTTCTATAGAAAATTTCCTCGATATTTGATTTGTAGAGAAAATTTCCTCGATATTTGATTTGTAGAGAAAATTTCCTCGATATTTGATTTGTAGAGAAAATTTCCTCGATATTTGATTTGTAGAGAAAATTTCGTCGAAATTTGATTTTTTAGAAAATTTTCTCGAAATTTGATTTTTTTTTTGGAAAATTTCCTCAAAAATTGATTTTCTCGAAATTTGATTTTTATAGAAAATTTCCTCGAAATTTAATTTTTATAGAAAATTTTCTCGAAATTTGATTTTTATAGAAAATTTTCTCGAAATTTGATTTATATTGAAAATTTCCTCAAAATTTGATTTATATTGAAAATTTCCTCAAAATTTGATTTATATAGAAAATTTCCTTTAAATTTAATTTATATACAAAATTTCCTCGAAATTTGATTTATATAGAAAATTTCCTCAAAATTTAATTCATATAGAAAATTTCCTCGAAATTTGATTTATATAGAAAATTTCCTCGAAGTTTGATTTATATAGAAAATTTCATCGAAATTTCGTTTCTATGGAAAATTTCATCGAAATTCGATTTATATAGAAAATTTTGTCGAAATTTGATTTATTTAGAAAATTTCCCCCAAATTTTATTTATATAGAAAATTTCCTCGAAATTTGATTTTTATAGAAACTTTTCTCGAAATTTAATTTATATCCTTGAAATTTGAAGATTAGAAAATTTCTTCGAAATTTGACTTATATAGAAAATGTAGTCGAAATTTAATTTATATAGAAAATTTATATATAAAAATTTGATTTGTAGAGAAAATTTCGTCGAAATTTGATTTATATAGAAAATTTCGTCCAAATTCGATTTATATAGAAAATTTCGTCGAAATTTGATTTATATAGAAAATTTCGTCGAAATTTGATTTATATAGAAAATTTCGTCGAAATTTGATTTATATAGAAAATTTCGTCGAAATCTGATTTATATAGAAAATTTCGTCGAAATCTGATTTATATAGAAAATTTCCTCGAAATTTGAATTATATAGAAATTTATTAATTTCATTTCATTTATATAAACAGTTTCCTCGTCGAAATGTTATTTCTATAGAAATTTCGTCAAATTTGATTTCTATAGAAAATTTCCTCGATATTTGATTTGTAGAGAAAATTTCCTCGATATTTGATTTGTAGAGAAAATTTCGTCGAAATTTGATTTTTTTAGAAAATTTTCTCGAAATTTGATTTTTTTTTTTTGGAAAATTTCCTCAAAAATTGATTTTCTCGAAATTAGATTTTTATAGAAAATTTCCTCGAAATTTAATTTTTATAGAAAATTTTCTCGAAATTTGATTTTTATAGAAAATTTTCTCGAAATTTGATTTATATTGAAAATTTCCTCAAAATTTGATTTATATTGAAAATTTCGTCGAAATGTGATTTATAAATCAAATTTCGTCGAAATTTAATTAACTTAGAGAATTTAGTCGAAATTTGGTTTATATAGAAAATTTCGTCGAAGTTTGATTTATATAAAAAATTTCGTCGAAATTTGATTTGTAGAGAAATTTTTGTCAAAATTGAATTTATATAGAAAATTTGTCGAAATTGGATTTGTATAGAAAATTTCGTCGAAATTTGATTTATATAGAAAATTTGGCCAAAATTTGATTTATAAATCAAATTTCGTCGAAATTTAATTATTATAGAAAATGTAGCCGAAATTTGATTTATGTATATTAGAAAATTTCGTCAAAATTTGATTTGTAGAGAAAATTTCGTCGAAATTTGATTTATATTGAAAATTTCGTCGAAATCTGATTTATATAGAAAATTTCGTCGAAATCTGATTTATATAGAAAATTTCGTCGAAATCTGATTTATATAGAAAATTTCCTCGAAATTTGAATTATATAGAAATTTATTTATTTCATTTCATTTATATAAAAAGTTTCCTCGTCGAAATGTTATTTCTATAGAAACTTTCGTCGAAATTTGATTTCTATAGAAAATATCCTCGATATTTGATTTGTAGAGAAAATTTCCTCGATATTTGATTTGTAGAGAAAATTTCCTCGATATTTGATTTGTAGAGAAAATTTCCTCGATATTTGATTTGTAGAGAAAATTTCGTCGAAATTTGATTTTTTAGAAAATTTTCTCGAAATTTGATTTTTTTTTTTGGAAAATTTCCTCAAAAATTGATTTTCTCGAAATTTGATTTTTATAGAAAATTTCCTCGAAATTTAATTTTTATAGAAAATTTTCTCGAAATTTAATTTTTATAGAAAATTTTCTCGAAATTTGATTTATATTGAAAATTTCCTCAAAATTTGATTTATATTGAAAATTTCCTCAAAATTTGATTTATATAGAAAATTTCCTTTAAATTTAATTTATATACAAAATTTCCTCGAAATTTGATTTATATAGAAAATTTCCTCAAAATTTAATTCATATAGAAAATTTCCTCGAAATTTGATTTATATAGAAAATTTCCTCGAAGTTTGATTTATATAGAAAATTTCATCGAAATTTCGTTTCTATGGAAAATTTCATCGAAATTCGATTTATATAGAAAATTTTGTCGAAATTTGATTTATTTAGAAAATTTCCCCCAAATTTTATTTATATAGAAAATTTCCTCGAAATTTGATTTTTATAGAAACTTTTCTCGAAATTTAATTTATATCCATGAAATTTGAAGACTAGAAAATTTCTTCGAAATTTGACTTATATAGAAAATGTAGTCGAAATTTAATTTATATAGAAAATTTATATATAAAAATTTGATTTGTAGAGAAAATTTCCTCGAAAATTTATTTGTAGAGAAAATTTCCCCGTAATTTGATTTGCATAGAACATTTCCTCGAAATTTGATTTTTATAGAAAATTCCCTCGAAATTTGATTTAAATAGAAAATTTCGTGGAATTTTCTTTTCTATAGAAGTTTTCATCAAAATTCGATTTCTATAGAAAATTTTGTAGAAATTCGATTTATATACATAGAAAATTTCTTCGAAATTTGATTTTTATAGAAAATTTCCTAGAAATTTCATTTATATAGAAAATTTCCTCGAAATTTGATTTATATAGAAAACTAGCTGGACCCGGTCCACTTCGTTGCCCTAGATTTAGATTTCCGATCCCGTCCATTTTTGAAAACAAACGATTTGTCACGCCCACATTTGCGCCGCCCACTAGTTGCAAAATTTTTTTTCCAAAACCATCTCAGACAAAATAGCTTTCAAACAAAAGAAAACATTTTTAAATCGGTCCAGTGGTTTAAGCGTCTATAAAACACATACATACATACAAACATTTTTCCATTTTTATATATATAGATTTCCTCGAAATTTGATTTATATAGAAAATTTCCTCGAAATTTGATTTATATTGAAAATTTCCTCGAAATTTGATTTACATATATTGAAAATTTCCTCGAAATTTGATTTATATCGAAAATTTCCTCTAAATTTGATTTATATTGAAAATTTCCACGAAATTTGATTTATATTGAAAATTTCCTCGAATTTGATTTATATTGAAAATTTCCTCGAAATGTGATTTATATTAAAAATTTCGTCGAAATTTGATGTATATAGAATATTTCGTCGAAATTTGATTTATATGGAAAGTTTCCCCAAAATTTGATTTATGTAGAAAATTTCTTCGAAATTTTATTAAATAGAAAATTTCCTCCTGTAGAAAATTTCTTCGAAATTTTATTAAATAGAAAATTTTCTCGAAATTTGAATTTTATATAGAAAATTTCGTCGAAATTTGATTTTTATATAGAAAATTTTCGTCGAAATTCGATTTGAGGTTATCAGGTTGTTTATTCAGGTAAAATTGTTTCCTTATAGACTAAATTTCTTTACATTTTAGAGATGGTTCAGAAAACAAACCTTACATCTATATTATTAATAATACATTAATGAATTAGGCAGATTTATATAAATGAAATGCAAGGAGAAGGAAAATTTTAGAAGAAAAACCTTCAATAGAAAAGGGGATAGAAAGAATTCGATTTATATAGAAAACTTCGTCGAAATCTGATTTATATAGAAAATTTCCTCGAAATTTTATCTATTTAGAAAATTCCTCGAATTTACAGACAATTTCGTGGACATTTTTATTTATTGAAAATTGCGTACAAATCTTTCATTTATGGAAAGCTTCGTACACATTTTTCATTTATTAAAAACTGCTTAAACGTTCTTTATTTATACAGAATGTAGTAGATATTTTTATATATAAAATTTGCCAGAATTTCGTTGTTCTTATCATTTTGTGTAGCACAACTTTTAATCTTTTCTGAAAATACCGATCCAATGTTGAAGTCTTTGCTTTGCTTTTATTCCTTTTAAACCATTTTTTCCTCCACATTTGTTCTTTTTCTAGATCCACTTGCGACATTATAAAATCCTGCCAACAAAAATTAAAATCATAGGAAGAGGATGGGGAGGGGAGGGTAGGGTAGACCATTAGTAAAAGGCCGTCGAATAACCATGAAAGGATATACAAGGAAAACTTTATGTCTTTTCTTAAAAACGACGATTATATTCTACTTAGGACGTATCCAATTTCCATGAGTGTGTGTGTGAATGACTGTCTGTCGGTTTCTCTGGTTTTCTTTGTAAGTGTGTGCGAGTTCTTTAAGTTCAAATTAGATCTGTGAAAGGCAGACAAAGAAAGTTGTGGCTGTTGTGAGTTGGCTTCTAAAGTAAATCCTTTGCACACACACACACTCAAACTCTCTTACACTCCTACATACTTTCACTCATTAAACAAAAAAGTGAAAAACTGACAGACAAAGACCCCATCACTGAAGGACGGTTAGACGGAGAAGTATGTTTCAAAAATAAATACACATCGGTAGAGTAGGAGTCGAAACATACATACATATGCGTGTGTATTTGTATTTCTGTTTCAAAGGAAAGAGGAAATACCATTTTCAACACAGACTTTTAAGCACTCTCATATAAAGCACTCGCATTCGCTCTCTCATTCATAGAGTCCACCACCACAGCCATAGACTCAGTCCTTCGCACAACCGCACAGACACACACACACATATATACATACATACAGATACTCAGAGTCATGAAAATAAGCCATAGATTTTGTTACAAACAAAAACAACAACAAGAACCACAACAATAAATGCACATTTCCTTTGAGAGTGAGTCTTAGAGCGATAGAGAGCGGTGCGAAGGGAGCGGTGTTGCCACAAAGTAAAGTAAACATGAAATAACAGTGTTATGAGGACAACCTTGCGGAACAGGGGGAAACCAGTCCTTTCTGGGGATGGGGTTGGGGTGAGAGGAAAGGATGTGAGGTAATTTGGCTGTGACATAAACTGTTGTTGCGTGTTTAAGAAGAAGAACAATAACAAAAGCATCTATCCACGAGGGGAATATTAAAAGTCGAAGGATGTCATGATTTCGTGGTGATGGGTGGGGTGGGGTGGGGGTGAGGATGAGGGTTATGTTTTTGCCATTGTTGGACAAGAGCGGGGAGAGATTATGAAATGATATAAATGTTATAAAAATTATCAAACGAACGATGGGCTCCTTTCCAACAAAACGAAACGATTAAGAAGAGAGCTGGTACGGTTAGGATGATGGTGGGCGCATGGAATAGGATATGCAGTGGTTGTGGAATAAAAGGCGGCGTCTGGTGACAATGTGTTGTTTTGGATTTTCCAAGGTACCGGAGGCGGTAGTGGTGCTGGTGGGGGAATGACAATATTTCACATGGGCAACAGTGTGATAGCAACAGCATAGCGCCTGAACTAGAATCGAAATGGAGAAGAGGTCTGGTGTAGTAGAAATATTTGTGCCACGCGAGCTTTTTTTTGTGAACCCAAATGGATTTTTGAAACATTAGCAACATCTAGGAGAAATGAAAAGAACAAATGTGGACACAAAAAGCAACAACAAGCACATGGACTAAAATAAATTATTATAACTTTGTGGCAGGAAAATAGGGAAAATGAAAAGATAAATCAACAACAAGTCGAAATGGCGGTGGGCAATTTCGACACAGGCAATCGTTTTCCTTTGGGAATGTTATCAGAGACAACATTTTCCTAAAGATAAGTTGTCAGAGACCACGTTTTCCAAAGGAAAAGTTATCAGAGACCACCTTTTCCTAAGTAAATATTGCCAAAGACCACATTTTCCTAAGGAAGAGTTGTCAGGGACCACCTATTCCTAAGGAAAAGTTGTCAGAGACCACATTTTCCTAAGGAAAAGTTGTCACAGACCACCTTTTCCTAAGGAAAAGTTGTCAGAGACCACATTTTCTTAAAGAAAAGTTGTCAGAGACCACCTTTTCTTAAGGAGAAGTTGTCAGAGACTACCTTTTCCTAAGGAAAAGTTGTCAGAGGCCACCTTTTCCTAAGGAAAAGTTGTCAGAGACTACCTTTTCCTAAGGAAAAGTTGTCAGAGACCGCCTTTTCCTAAGTAAAAGTTGTGAGAGGCCACATTCTCCTAAGGAAAAGTTGTCAGAGACCACCTTTTCCTAAGGAAAAGTTGTCAGGGACCACTTATTCCAAAGGAAAAGTTATCAGAGACCTCCATTTCCTAAGGAAAAGTTGTCAGAGACATCCCGTTCCTAAGGAAAAGTTGTCAGAGACATCCATTTCCTAAGGAATAGTTGTCAGAGACCTCCCGTTCCTAAGGAAAAGTTGTCAGAGACATCCTTTTCCTAAGTAAAAGATGTCAGACACCACCTTTCCCTAAGGAAAAGTTGTCAGAGACCACCTTTTCCTAAGGAAAGATGTCAGAGACCACCTTTTCCTAAGGAAATGTTGTCAGAGACCACCTTTTCCTAAGGAAAAGTTGTCAGAGACCACCTTTTCTTAAGGAAAAGTTGTCAGAGATCACCTTTTTCTAAGGAAAGTTGTCGGAGACCACCATTTTCTAAGGAAAAGTTGTCAGAGACCACCTTTTCCCAAGGAAAAGTTGTCACAGACCACCTTTTCCTAAGGAACAGTTGTCAGAGACCACCTTTTCCTAAGGAAAATTAGTCATAGGACACCTTTTCCTAAGGAAAGATGTCAGAGACCACCTTTTCCCAAGGAAAAGTTGTCGGAGACCACCTTTTCCCTAGGAAAAATTGTCACACACCTTTTCCCAAGAAAAATTTGTCAGAGATCACCTTTTACTAAGGAAAAGCTGTCAGAGACCACCTTTTCCCAAGGAAAAGTTGTCAGAGACCACCTTTTCCCAAGGAAAAGTTATCAGAGACATTATTTTCACAAATAAAAGTTTTCCTACGAAAAAGTTGTCAGAGACCACCTTTTCCTAAGAAAAATTCTGATCTTTGTAAATTTTGATGAAAAGTCTTGTGGTGCGTATAAGTGATGTTATTTATTTATAGATAATAACTCATACGACCACTGACACTAGAGCAAAATTAACTCCATTAATAGTAATAATTTAGTTAAATGTGAGAAGTATTTTTTTTTTGGCCTCTAGCCACTGTGCGTATTTCTCAGCTTTGAACAATTTTTTGCACAGAGGTTAGATATTCATCGAAGGTGGCAATGCCGCAGAGATGGCAGACATAACAGAGAGGAAGGTAAGTGGGCAATCTAGGCAATGAACACAACTGGTGGAGGTGGAGAAACACATAAATGAATTTTATGAAAGTCGCCCAAAGCAAAAGAACTGCAGAAGAGCAAAAAAAAAACAAAAGCAAAAAAACGACAAAAACATTCTTAACGCCAAAAGTTACAAGACAGAGGAATTTTCTGCCAACGTTTGGAAACATTGAACACAGCCGAATCCGACCAGAAGGGAAATTTATGTTTACAATAGATTTGAAGGGGGGAGAAGAGATGGGGATGTGTAGAGGAAAACAAGCGAAGGAGGGAAATTAAGGGGGAGAGGGGTTCTGTAAGCAGTTAAAGACGCATTTTCCAGCTATAACAATTTTTAACGATGTTTTTGTTGCCCTGCCTGTTCTTCTTCTTCGGTCTTCTTCAGTTGCCTGTTGTTGCTGTCCACCTCCATTTGGCATTGCGTTTGATGTTGTACGAGGTTCTGTTGATGTTTTAGTTGTAGTTGTTCTCTTGTGTCGGTTCTTTTGCTCATTGTGGCAATATTGTTGCATGTATTTATTACCTTCGCCTACGTTGCCCTCCCTTACTCTGCGCCATCTTTTAAGCTCTCCTCTGTCTTTGCTTTGTTTTCTTTAGTAAAATGTAATGAATGGCGTCTGTCTGTTGGTTTGTCTTTTGCCAGAATTATTTGTTTGGTTATTATGACGAGGTTTTTCCTATTCTTTCTTCAGTGATTTTTTTGTTGTTGTTTCTGTATTGTGGTTGGTTCTTGTTATGCTTTGTGATTTTCGAGCAAAGCAAATAGTGGAGGTCGTAGAGATTATTACCTTTTTCCTAAGGTTTATGTTAATATTATGCTTTTGGTCTAAATAATTGTAAAGGGTTATAATTAAACTATGCAACAGTGAAAAGAATACGCGGACTTGACGGTATAGGTTCGATCTCTACTACTACATCTAGACCTGTAGAAGCTGTAAAATACAGCTTCTATAGGGCTAAGTGGCCAAATGGGAAGAAACATGTAAGTGGGAGCTATAACTAAATCTAAACCGATTTGAAACAGTTTCAAAAGTGTTCTTTCCAGGTGCGAAAGACTCCTAACTGTGAAATTTTACCACAGTCGGAGTGAAATTTGCGACCTGTACTTAACGAACAACATAAGATGGAAAGACGGACGGATGGACAGACATGGTTAAATCGGCTCAGGTAGTGATTCTGAGTTGATCGGTATACTTTAAGGTGGGTCTAGCTGTAGTATATCTCGGTGTTATAAACATCTGCCATGAAACAAACTTATAATACCTGGTGCGGTAAAAATTGCTATAAAGATTTTTTATACCCTCCACCATTGGATGGGGGGTATATTCATTTTGTCACTCCGTTTGTAACACCAATAAATATCGATCTTAGACCCCATAAAGTATATACTCGTATATTATTAATCGTCGAAAAATTCTAAGACGCTTTAGCCATGTCCGTCTGTCCGTCCGTCTGTTGATATCACCCTACAATCTATAGGGTGATCCATTTCGAGTTCCCTACTTTAAAAAAAAAACACAGACAATTCAAATTGAATGGGGAATGTTTATTATCATTTAAAAGAACATTCTTTGGCATTTATTTTTTGAAGATTATGTCTATCAAATGTTGGCCGCGGCTACGTCTCAGATGGTCCATCCGTTGGGTCCAATTTTCGATAACTCGTTCGAGCATTTCGACTGGTAACTGGCGAATGACACGCGTGATGTTTTGCTCCAAGGCCTGAATCGAAGCGGGGTTGTCCGTATAAACTTTAGACTTTACATATCTCCACAGGAAAAAGTCTAACGGTGTGATATCACACGATCTTTGTGGCCAATCGACCGGCCCAAAACGTGAAATTATCTTCTCACTGAAGTGTTCGCTCAATAAATCCATTGATTGATGCGATGTGTGGGAAGTGGTGCCGTCTTGTTGAAACCCAATGTCGGCGAGATCACGAGCTTCAATTTCAGGCATCAAATAGTCGGTCATCATGGCACGATAACGGTCGTCATTGACGGTTACTTTCTCACCGGCATCATTTTCGAAGAAATATGGACCGATGATTCCGGTACGTCGGATCGGGAATCGGTCAATGGCAAAAATATAGCTCTTAACGAGAGCTAAAATATTGCTCATGGGTGTCAAGGTCGTGGGTCGACTGGAAAGTGTTTTTTTTTTGGATTTAAAAACAATTGACTCAGCGCAATTGGCGAACGATTATTTTGATAATAAAACTGAATAATTTGTAAACGTTGTTCAGGCGTAAGTCTTGCCATGATGAATTGCCAAACAATACTTAACAAAAATAACATGACAGCATGACACGACTCACACGTGATCTGTCAAAAAAAGGCTATTGAAAAAAGTATTTTTGTTAAGTCATCTGAGCAATGTCCTTCCGTCTGTCTGTCTGCCTGGTGCGCCCGACAACTCTCGAAAGGAGTAACCAATTGACTTCAAATTTTATGCGTGGTCATATTTTTTTCAATCAGAGGCTAAGTTCGCCGATTGGTCAACTCTAGTGATGTCAAACGGGCAATCCCGATCACGAAAAATCCCGAATCCCGGGATGTTTTAATAATAATATACACGGAGGAAAATCGTCATTTTTGATATGTTTGAAACGAAAGAAAATATACTTGGAAACGATTTTTTGAAATATTATATATTTGTTAACAAATAAATTTTATTTGAAAATCAAGAAATTTTGTTTGGAACACATATATTAATATATTAGAACATAATTTATTTGCAAACTGAATTTCACAAATAAAATATATGTTTAAACACAAACAACGTTATTGTTTAAGAAGATTTCCAAATATGTTTTATTTAAAACGATTTTTAAAACATTACTGACTTATTCGAATTTTAGTTAGTTTTTCCTAGTTTTCGTGTTAAACTTTATAGCTAAAAATGTCCTTATTTATAAATATTCCTATTCATAACTTTTTGTCAATCCATCAATGTCGTTTATATTTACGAAAGATTGTTCGATTTAAGTTTTGATTAAATTTTACAAACATATAACATTTATAAAAAAAATTTCTCTTTGAAAATCTGAAAACAGAAAACTTGTCTTTAAGTTAAGGCATTTAATACATTACCAAAAAAAATAATTACAAATGAATCCTTGTTTCGGAAATACTAGTTCCAAATATAAAATATTTGAATGGGAGCATATGACAGACAGACAGACAGACAGATAGACAGACAGACAGACAGACAGACAGACAGACAGACAGACAGACAGACAGACAGACAGACAGACAGACGGACGGACATTGCTCATTCGTCTTAAAATGAGCCAAAACGAATATCCGCCGAACATACTTAGGGTCTTATCCTTCGATGTGTTACACTTTTTTTCGTAGCAAATGATATATACCCTCGTCACACTAAAGTGAGGGTATAATGAAAAGAAATTTGAAACTGAAAGTCGTAAACGTCAGCAAACGTTCTGGAAATCTTTTTTAAATAAAATATATTTGGAAAAATTCCTAAATAATAATTTTATTTGTATTTAAACACATATTTTATTTGAGAAATTTAGTTTGCAAATATATGTAATTTGTTGTAATATGTTAATATATGCGTTCCAAATATATTTTATTGAATTTCAAATAAAATTTATTTGCTAAGAAATACATAATATTTAAAAATTTGTGTTCCAAATATATTTTCTTTCGATTCAAATATATTAAAAAATCCGATTTTGCCCGTGTGTAATTGCATAACTAGTACTTGAATATTTAGATATTAAAAACGAAAGCTTTAAAGCAAAAATTAATGCATATTTAACTATAAAACATAACTCAAAATCAAGAAAAATTAAAACTGGTATTCGAAAATTCAACAGAGTTTTTAATTATTTTAAATGAAATATTTTCTGAGAAATTTCTAAACAATGTTTTTAATTGTTTGTAAAAACATATTTTATTTGAGAAAGTTAGTTTGCAAATATATTTTGTTGTCAAATATTAACATATGCGCTACAAATATTTTTTTTTTTGATTTTCAAATTAAATGTATTTATTCAGAAATAAATAAAATTTAAAAATTTCTGTTCCAAATATAGTTTTTTCTTATTTAACATATTAAAAATTTTGCCCCGTGTATACACCCTTTCAAAACTGTAAACTAATGAAGCAAATTGTTAACATTAAAAAAACATTGACATAGTCCGGTGAAAAAATTAGAAATTTGAAGAAGAATATATATCATAAATTTAATTATAAACATTATTACATTATTAAGAATGAAAAAACCACGGGTATCGAAAAATTTCGGGATCCCGAAAAATCCCGTGAAGGTTTGCTACCAATACCGTTTGACATCTCTAGTCAACTCCTTCTGGTACTTCCCGAACAGAGGGTTAAAATTTAGTGAAACATTGTTTCTCTAACAATATTTAAAATAAATAACTGAATGACCTGTAATAGTTTATCCATTGCCAACACCTTGAGAAAAATAGGCAAAATTTCCCTGCTCCAGTGGAAATGGGCGTTGTTGCCAGGCCCATTTTGGTACCTCCAACACAAAATGGCCAAATCATACGAAAATCGAAGAGCTCATAGCTTTATTACCACCTCAAATAAACACTAAAGTCTTGGAAGTCTTTGAACTTCCCCATAACTTCTGGAGGAATGTTTTCATATTCGGTATTTTAGACAAGTTTTGCAATAACTATAGACACGGCCAGGCAATGAAGCCGAACAAAATTTTCGGCGGCGGCGGCGCTTGGAAAAATGCCGATCGGCGGCGGCGTCTGATCGGCTTAGCCGATCAAATTTCAGCAATCGGCTGAGCCGATAAAGTTCCAACAAACGATGGCGCACGAATGTCAATCTCAGGCAAAAATGGCTCTTTAAGATACACAAAATGTTAAGAAAATTTTGATTTAATGTCGAAAATTGATTCAATAAGTCTCTACTTATTAGTCTTGGGAAAGAGAATTTATTGTGACTGTTGTTTTCTCTCTAAAACGACGTAGACTTTGTAAAAATTGGTTCGGCCTCTCAAGAGCTATTGTAAGTTCCGTAAAAACCTAAAAACGCATTTTTAAATTTTAAATCCGATATATTATGCATTTCTTTAAATAAATGATAGCGAGATCAAGTTAGAAACTTTTTATAAATTTCTATGCAAAAATGAACTTCGTTAAAATTTCTGACCCTATTTTATTACTTAGTAGTAACTTTCTTAATTTTCATGGTTGCATAAAAGAAATCTTTTTGACTCACTAAATAATGTTCGGCGGCTGAGTTTCAGCCGATGTGAGCCGCTGAAATCGGCGGCGGCGCCGGCTGGAAAAATATGGCCGGCTGTGGCGCGCCGCCGATTTGCGCCACGTCGGCTTCATAGTCTGGACACGGCGTAAAAAGTTTTCCCATTTCAGCATCCATACAAAGCACTGTATTCCATAGTAAAGGGATTGTGAGTCACACGTGGCGAGCATTTGGCCAATATTTTGTTTGATCTTTCTATCATAATAAAAATTTTAAGATAATTCTCTGAAAACTTGTTTTTTTACTTACAATTAACATCGTGCGTTTAATCAGTGATGCCAACTTTTCCCGAGGCAAATGCGTAATGGAAATTTGAAAAAGCGTAAAAAAAACACTAAACTATAATATTTCTTTAGCCGGAGAAGACTACAAAATATCCGCCCCATCAGAGCAGAATAAAAAGAAATATGTTTTAAATTTTATTAAAGTTTTTTCGTAATGAGAATAATATGTCCAAAAATTTTTATTTTATGGCACTAAGATTCAAAATCAGGATATAGAAATATCCAGGCGAAATACATAAATCTGAACATATTTTCGTCAAATTTGCCAACGTTCGTTTTTATTTCAAGAAACTGTTATCTGTTAAAAATTATAAAGATGTGTTGAGAATTGCGGATTTTAAAGCGTCTACATTCAACATTGGGAAATATATGTTATGGAGTCTATATCTAAATTTGAACCAATTTTCTTTAAATTAGATAGTGTCCATTTCTGGTTGAAGGAACCGTTATATACTAAATTGTATGTAGATATGATGAGAAACGGATATTCTATGGCGCTTAGGACCAAAATTGGTATATTAGTATATATATAGACGGATATTTCTAAACCTGCAAAAGATTTCGTAAAATTTGCCAGAGTTTATTATTGTCTCCAACAACTTTTCTATGCCAAATTTCATAATTTGATGCAAATTGTGGCGTATATGGTGTAGAAAAATGGTCGAATTTCGTTATGTTACTAGATTTGTTCTGACAAATGTACGAAAAGCACTAACGACAAATGGGAAAAGCGTACAGTTAGTGCTTTTTTCATTTGGCACTAACTGAACACTTTTCGCGTATTGAGTGGTCTGAAAAGCACTAAATCTGGTGCGAAAAGCACTAAGTTGGCATCCCTGCGTTTAATATGGATCACCCTGTATATAAATCACAAATTAAGGTTATACCTTAGATGGTTTACTCTACTGAAATTTTCGTATTGGTTTTCTATTAATTTGAAGATTTTTTTAATGCCTGTAATTAGCATATTAGTCATACAAATTAAAAAATCGTACATCCCCTAATAGTTATTGTTTTCCTAAACCGAACTGTGTTTAATATAAGTAACATTATTTCCCTGGGTCCTAATTACATGACCATTCACTGTACCATAGATAGGCACAGGCTTACCCCCACCTCCAATAAAAACAAATGTAAACGTTTTACACAGAGACACTCACATTCACTCAGCCACAGCTGTAGTACATGGGAATTTCTTTACAAAGAGCCCATCCATTGAGTTCATAGCGAAAAGAGAGTATGAGATTATAAGTATGCCGAGTGTGTATGAGAGAGTAGATGTGTACATTGCTTGGCTGTTTGTATATCAACACTTGAGTATAAGCCTAGTAAAGAGGTGAGACCGAGCAACGGATCGACTGACAGACAGACTGGCTGACTGTTGGGTGGCTCGTTTGATGTGAAGGGTAGATATGTGTGAATGGTGTGCGCAATTGGTATGAGAGTTTGCATGTGTCGGATTCTTGTTGTGGTTGTTGTTGCCGCTGTCGTTCTTGTTGCTATTCTTGTTGTTATTTGCTTAATGCACGTTAAAGTATTACGTAAGGGAATCCCCAACATTGTACACGAATATTTTGAGGGTATGAAACATAAACACACATACACACAGCCACGACTATAAACAAAGCCCACCTACACCTCATAGTCGTCGTCGCCGCTGTTGTTGTCGTTGTCGTCGTCACTGACATACAAAGCCGAACATTCGCATATACTTGTAGAGACATACTTACATACATACATGTGTACATTTTATACACATTCATTTTGTAAATTTTTGTTCTTTGCAAACTTGATGCTATGTGTGCCGAGAGTACGTCGTATGCCAGGCAAGTACCAATACCAATACCACTACCACTACCACCAACACACAACGTACAAGTTCACTTTGAGTCGGTTTGTTTTATTTTTGTACAAGTACTTCTTTTACTTCTTCCACTCCTGAGCGCGCGTGTGTCTGTGTGTGGGTGGCCCGCCCTTCTTCTGTGTGTGCGGTATTTTTGTTTGCCTACAAAAAAACGACTTTTGCTGTTTCATATTCTGGGGATGTCTGATTACTTGTGGAATGGGTGGAATGGGTGGATATGCTGTATGGGTGTGTGGCTCTGTGTTCTGTTGAACTTTATTATTATTATTTTTTGTTTCTTGGTCTTCTTTTTCCCTCGGTTTTTCTTGGTTTTCCCTAGGGTCTTTTATATGTATGTGTATATCTGTATTTCCTAGTACATTTTCCGGTTTACGGCTTTATGACTATGAATGGTTTTGCATTCTTTTTATACGTGTATATGTTTGTATGTTGGGTATTTGTGTGTGAGTAAGTTTGGATGATAAGTATATTTCTCCTTTTTTCGTTTTTGGGAGGAGAAGAATTACTTTTTTTAATTCGCTATCTAAGTGAGTTGGGGACTTTGAGTGTGCGAATGTTTGAGTTGGTCTATTAATTATACATTTCTGTTTTTTTTTTGGTTGTTTCTTATTTATTGTATTTAGAGCGATGGGAATAATGTTTTTTAGAGGATAACATTTTTTTTTGTGACAACAATGTTTTCACCGCTGTTATTTATGATCAGTGATGTATAGAAGCATATTTAAGTCGTATGTTCGTACTTTTGATTTTTCAAGCTTAATGACATATTAATTTACTAAAATTATGTTAATATACAGGGTTTTCCAACAAGAGGTGTTATTTTGAATCACCCGGTATTTCGGTAGCTGTTACTTTTGAAGCTTTTATTCTTTGACATTTGACAAGTAGAAACTACGCCATTACTAACAATGGAACGATACACGATTCAACAACGCATTGAAATTATTAAAATTCGAAAATCATAGAAAAATCATCTTGACTGATGGGGCCATTTCCACCTCGGTGGCTACGTCAACAAGCAAAATTGTCGCATCTGGGGCCCGGAAAACCCAAGAGTTATTGTTGAGAAGCCTATCCATCCTCAACGTGTGACTGTTTGGTGCGGTTTATGGTCCGGCGGGGTCATTGGACCTTACTTTTTCGAAAATGAGGTTGGATCAACAATTACGGTGAATGGATTGCGCTAACGAGAGATGATTAATGATTTTTTATGGTCGGAGTTGGATGGTATTGATCTGGACAACGTTTACTTTCAACAAGACGGCGCTACGTGCCACATAAGCAACGAAACCATTGCTCTGTTATGGGAAAAGTTTCCGGGCCGTGTTATCTCTCGAAGAGGTGATCACAATTGACCACCGAGATCTTGTGATTTAACACCTTGCGGCTTCTTCCTTTGGGGCCACGTGAAAGATAAGGTCTACGCCAACCGCCCAGCGTCGATTCAAGACCTCAAAAATAGAATTCGTGAGGCTATCGAGACCATAGAGCAGCCACTTTGCGATTTAGTTATGGAAAATTTCATGAAAAGGATATGGTCCTGTAAGCGTGGTCGTGGTGGGCATTTGGCTGATGTTGTTTTCCATTATTAACGGCGTACCTTCCTCTTTATTATGAAATAAACATCCTATCATTTATCTCAAAAAATTGAATTTTTCTTTGAATGCCAAAATAACACCTCTTGTTGGAAAACCCTTTATAATATTTGTAATGGAAACACTATGTAAACAAAACCTTTTTTGTGCCCGAGATCTAAAACATTTTTGTGTAGATTGAGACATCCTATTTGATGAAACCAAAACAAAGACTTTGGTTTGGTAGTGTGCCCACAACCCCCTATGAGTTAGGGGTTGTGGGTTCGATTCCTACCAGAGGCTCTGGACACCATATTACACCAGAAAATGTTATGCACAGCCCTTCGGCTTAAAAATGACTTAATTAAAATGAGCTAAAACACATTTCTATACAACATACATAGTGTCTTTGGTCAGTTTTTCAATGTCAATACATACACAGTAACACAATTGATTTTGGGACCCAATTCTGAGAAATGGTTCACGCCCAAAAAAAAAAAAAAACTTCTGCATCATTCGTTTAGTCAAGTTGGCCCAATTAATAATTAAATGGCCATACGATTTTTTTTAGCTCAAGGTGGATTATTATCACTTTTTCTATATTTTTTTCTCGGTAAACCGTACGGAATATCTCTTTTGTGTCTGAAGCAACGATGTTGATATTGAATAGGAGAAACAAAAATTCGGAACAGACATACTCGAAAAAAGTGCATCCAGTGCTTTAAGCCCTAAAATCATGTGTTGAACTGTTTAATATACAAAAACGTACTCTGGGTCATATGAGTAATTTAAATGGTGTGCGTATGAGTACTATCAAGTGTTTGTACTCATACAACCTATTGTACTCTTTAAAATATTCCACCTTTGGAGTTCTTGTAAATTTATTTTAAAATCAAATATTTTTGGCAATAACAACTAATTTTCGGTCTTTTCATTCAATCTTTCTTAGAATAAAGTCTTTTAAATAAAATAATATACAAAAACGTACCTTTTTCGCGGCGGCCGGATGTTGGACCCCAAGAAAATGCACCCCAAATTGAAAATGAAAGTGCGCCCCAAATTTGGGGCCTATTTTCGTTACAAAAACTGATTTAGGAAATTACACCCCAATGAAGAAAACACCATGAAATGAAAACAAACCCCAAAAAAAACTAAGAAATTTTTCCTTCGTAAATCTGGGGAGTACGCAATAATACACGTATACAAACCTATTCTCTAATTATAAATCTTTTCCTGTGCGGTCGGCCTACGGCCAGCGGCCTCTGTTTAAGACTTTCTCCTATGGACAGGATCCAAAGTTGGCAACGTGGAGCAAATCTTTTATGCGTAGCCTCTCCTGTTGCTAAATTAATAGATGAAAATAAGCCCCAAAAAGCAGACAAGAAATGAAAGTAAACCCTAACAAGCAGACAAAAAATTAAATTAAGCCCCAAATAAAATTGTTGTTGTTTGATATGTTATTTTTTGGGGCCCATATTCAGAAAAATATTGCGGTGTATTTTCCTGGGGCCCAATTTCATTCCGCCTTTTTTCGCATTAGTTATTTAAATGGAGTACCTATGACTAATTGCAGTTTAAGTGTTTATCTATACAACCTATGGTACTCTTTACATAATATAAAAATTTGAAATTTTGGTAATTTTAAAATAAAATTAAATAATTAATAATTTTAAAATCAAATAAAATCTTTTAAAATAAATGTAAAAGATTATTATCGGTATTGTCTGTAAAGATTGTTTAGAGTAAAGTCTTTTAAAAAAAACAAGTAAAAAGTTCAGTCGGGTAAACCGACTAATGAATCCCCTCAACTTGAGTCTCAAAAAATATTAGTAAATTTATTAATTTTTTTGCTTTATTTAAATTATTATCAATTTAAATTGCATTTAATAACTTTAAAGTATGTACTGGCATTAAAGTTTACTTTTGGTACAAAATGGTCCATTTGTGTGGGAGGTACCAAAAGGGGCGTGCCAATTACGGCCACTTTTCTCTAGACTCTAGGTCCTATAAAAGCATTGCAGTGTTCGAAATTTCAAGTATTTGTATGTACTGGTATTAAAATTATAAGCTGGTAACTTTTGGTACAAAATGGTCCATTTGTGTGGGAGGTACCAAAAGGAGCGTGGCAGTAATGCTAATTTTTCACTGTATTGTAGATACTATTAAACCATTACACTATACAAAATTTCAAGTATTTATATGCACTGGTATTAAAGTTATAAGCTGTTAACTTTTGGTGTAAAATGGTCCATTTGTGTGGGAGGTACCAAAAGGGACGGGTCAATTACGGCCATTTTTCTCGTGTTAATAGTGACTAATAAACTAATAGCAGCTTGTTGTAGCAGCTTGGAGACGCTGAGTTACTAATACTATGTGTAGAATTTCAGAGGATTCAAATAAGTAGTATAGAAGTTATTAAATAATCAATATTTCACTAAATGTTAACCCTTTGTGGGGGAGGTACTAGAAGGAGTGGGCCAATATGGCCCATCTTCGAACTTAGCCGGAGATAGAAGAAAATATTGCCACATACCAAATTTGAAGTCAATCGGTTACTCCTTTCGAGAGTTGTCGTGCGCACCAGCCAGCAGACAGACAGACGGACATTGCTCATTCGACTTAAAATGACCCCAAACGGATATCCGTCGAACATACTTAGGGCCTTAGGTCACTCCTTCGATGTGTTACACTTTTGGTTCGTAGCAAATGATATACATATACCCTCCTCTCTAAGGTGAGGAGATAAAAATTGTTCAAGTTTCACTTTACATGAAAACTCCCATAAACTTTATGGAGTATCCAATAAATAGATATTTCGAGGTGTTGCAAATGGAGTCGCAAAAAAGGAGCATAACTCCATCCCATGATGAGGTACTTTGGGCCGTATGAACTATTTCAATGGAGTGCGTATGAGTACTTTCAGTTTTTTTGTACCCATACAACCTATGGTACTCTTTAAATAATGTCCGCATTTGAAATTCTGGTAATGTTAAAATAAAATAAAATATTTAAAAAACGTAAAATATTATTTGTGGTCTCCTCATTAACCCTTTCTTAGAATAAATTTAATAAAGTAATATACAAACAAGTAAGAAAGTTTAGTCGGGTAAACCGACCATAAATCCCCTCACCTTGAGTCTCGAAAAAATATTAGTAAATTTATTTATTTTTTTGTTTAATTTAAATTATTATCATTTTAAATTGCATTTAATAACTTTAAAGTATGTACTGGTACTCTGTAAATAATTTCCACCTACGGCATTCTGGTATCTTTACTTTAAAGTAAATTATTTTATTACCATAAAAAGTCATTTCCGGTCTTCTCATTAACCCTTCCGTAGAACTAAGTTTATTCACTTCTTTTGGCTTATATATTTTCTTCAATATGAATCCTCATACCATCGTTTCTAAAAACCCTAACTTAATTCTTTCGAACAAAAAACCCATGAAAGAAAGATAAGTGCAAGAAAAGCTTTTTGTTTACTTACTTCCTCTTCCGCTTCCTTTGCGTCTGGCCATGTTTCCGCTGTTGCTGGTGATTTGATAAACTTTAGCTATGCAACTAAATTGTTGAATAAATATATATGTATATCTAGATATACAAAATATATATAATCCTTGTCTATATATATTTTGGTATAAATATATATTCCTTCAATAAATCAGAAGACAAAAAATCCTGATGCCGCTGGGCTGGGGCGATCTGTTCCCTCGTCTCCCGCCACAGCTCCTTGAGAAAAATTGATGGTGATTATAATCTGTTGTTATTCAATGGGACAAGAGAAAAAAATCCTCTTCTCTCTTTTTGTCGTTGTGGTGGTGGATAATTGTGGGTGTTTTGCGCGGGGGGAGACCGGAAATGAAGCTGACTACTTTGTTGTTAGTGTTTTTCCTTCGTTCGTTCGTTGTTATTACTGAAGTAGATCCTTTTTTGGATTTCTTCCCGCTTTCTCTGTCTCTCTGGAGATTGCAGCTGTCCGTCTGTTTTAGCTTATTTTAGGGCATAGAAAAATTCCCTTTACAATTACACAAGGGGAGTACCAAGGGATGGGGACAAAAGCAACAGTACTATTTTATTTTCCTGCCATATCCTGCGGGAAAGTGGGGGGTTTTCGTTCAATTGTGTTATTGTTCGGTCTATTTTTTTGTAAATCGTGTTGCTTTCTATGCTTCGCTTGTTTGGCTTCGCTTTGACGACAACGTCGTCGTCGAGGACATCAAGGATGATGTTGATGATTTGTTGCTATTATCGTTTCGATTGCCACTTTAAGCCATAATAAAGTCTTACAACATTTCTCTTTGTCCTTTGCTGTTTCTGTTGTTCACATTGTTTTCCTTTTGGTTCATACATCCCGTTTGGTTAGTGATGAGGGGGAGGACGACAAAATAAAGGATATTTGTTTTTATAAGAAAACGCCGGGGATTCTTTTTAATGCTGATAGTGATGATGGCAACGCTGCTGCTGCTGCCGCCGCTATTGACGTTGATGTGTCCTTGATGGTCATGAATAAGGATAACACAGAAGCAAAACCGTCTGTCTTTCGTTTTGTTCGGTTTCTAGGTGACCCTATATTCTTTAATATTTTTGAAATATCTCTATAGAAATTTTCCTTTTTTTATACTTCCACGTCTTGTTATTGTTCTTCGGTTCCAAACCAATCCTAAGTAGAAAGGCAAACCTTTTTTTAAATTCCTAGGAGCATATGGCTGCAGATATTTTTTTCGTGGTCCCAAATTCCTTATTTAGAACAAAATTTCATTTCATTTTTCCTGTTAGGGTCTATTCGACCATTTTTTAACAGATTTTCAGCATTGGCCTTTTTTGTTGGGTATATATGTTTCAATTTCAATTTCAGTTGCTGTTATTGTTGTTGTATAAAAAATAGATCCTTTTTAAGTGTTAATGATATGTTAGTGTTGCCTTTTTTGTGGTGTCTGTCACTGCCCCCACCGCTCAAAGAATTTTGCTTTATTTGTTGTGCCCTTTGTTGGTGTGTGAAAATGGCTTATTTCCCCAGTTGCTGTTATGGTTGTTTTTATTTGTTGGTATTCCTTTTAGCCTTTACTGCTTTCTAGGTTTGTGTTTGTTCGGGGTAAATCCTTAATTATCACATTTGTCTGCTTGTTTTGTGGGTGTGTAAAGATAGGCAACGACGACGATGGCGGATTCCACCAAAGGACATGGCATGAATTTCAGATTTCTAAAATGTTTCCCTCTTCAGCCAGAAATTCTCTTTGACAGCCTTTCTCTCTGTTTGATATCCGCTTTACTCTTTGAGAATTTTTTTTTAAAAGTTGTTTAAATTCATTGAACATTTTTTTTGGTTAGGTTTGATTGTTGCCCGATTTTTTTCATTCGTGCAAAAGTAAAAATTTTGCGCGCGCACTTTGCTCTAAAAAATAAATTAACTTTTATTAAAACTTCTGCAGGCTCTCTTCTTGCCTCCCTGTCGCTCTCCATCTCTCTCTTTAAAAGGATATGTTTTTCGGCTTTGTTACATTACATTTG
>OZ005738.1:146753464-146768464 GCA_963930755.1 Eudasyphora cyanicolor
TATTATGTTTAGAGGGTAAACATTAAAGTCCTTTGTGAGGGTGTATCTATGGGATTTATTTGTTTTGTTCATCTCTCTTGCGGCAGCAAATGGCGAAGCTTTACTCTTTGCAGTTGTCCTGGTCCTGGGTGGGTGCGGTAGTATATATGTGTTTGTATGAGAATTCCCCTGTCTGCGGTGATACCTTTGATGTGTATTAGAATGTTAAGGTGTTTGGGTGGGGGAGGAGGAGTTGGAGGGAAATCCTGTTTAGTTTTGCGTAGCCTTTTGGCAAACGGGGGTGACTCCCCCTGAAGTATGCAATAAATTTTGTTTTTACAACCGAAAGAGGAATGGATGGTTAACTCATAAAAACAAAAGTATAAAAGGAGTACTGTAATGTCCAAGGTAACGCCAAACCGAAGAGGGATAGAGAGTATTACAATTTAGGTTTTTTAATCACACAAATCTTTCAAAAAACTTAATTGTTAAATCACTGTTAAGAAAACTTTTAAATTTAAATTTTTTTAGATATTTTTCATTTAAAAAAGGATAGATTACCAGCACTTGATTTTGCCTTTTAATTCAAATTTGTAATTTATTTTTAAAATGCAAATTTTCTTTGCGTCACATTTTAAACAAAATAGATTTCGAAGAATAAACCGAAAACTAATCGCACAAATCTCTAACAAATTTATTATTTCATTTAAATTTCCCACTCAGAAAGCGATTATTTTCGCGTTGTTGTTGTTGGATTTTTTGCATTCATAAACACGTTTTTCGTTTCGTTTGTTGTTGTTTTGTTTTTTTGCTGCGACTCTTTTTGTTTTGTTGTGTTTTTTGGTTTTCTTCTACAATTTTGTTTTGCGTTTCGTAATGTATCCGTACGTACGTCCTTCTCTAGCAACGACAAGCGACGAACAAAGTGTCTGCCACAGTATTTGGCAAAATATGAACGACGACAGCGACGAACTCATCGCAAATTCACAACAAACCCCAAACAACGGCAGAACCAAACAAGACTCCCCTCACACACACACACACACACACACGACTACGACGACGACACAAACTCACATCAGTGCGTAGTCCCCAGAAACAATTTGCCCGCTCTCACTAAGTGCAGAGACCAACGAAAGTTTGCGGTAAAATATTCAATTAAACAGTAAAAAAATGCTCTTGATTTTTCAGCTAAAGAGTCAAAGAGATGTACGACTCTCACTTAGCTGCAGCGGAAATACTATACTCTCTATAAACTTAGGGTTCTCTTAATCGTCATACTTTTTGTTTTTAATGTTATTGTTTTGCATTACTCTTTCACCCTAGACTTGTGTAAGGTTAGGGTCTTCTCTAGTGTGTTTTGATGATGATGACCTGATGTCTTCTCCTTCTTCTCACGCAGTGATTTGTTTTATTATTACTTTTGATTAGTGTGGGGGCCAGCGATAAAGTCATCAAATGATTGATTTTAACTTGCTTATACGTAGATATGTTTGTACGTATGTAATTATATGCCCCCCATTCGCTCTATAAGTGAAATTGTGCGTTAATTGAAAGGATTTATGTTTGCATTCAATCCTTTTATGACGTCCAACAGTGGTGGATTTGTCGAAGGGACAAGAATATACTTAGTAGGGACATAAATACTGTTACACACATTTTATGCAATAACATTAAAAATAATGAATGCTTTTGGACCAAATTTGTTGTATATATTTATTGATATATATTGTAAAAAAGCAAACATTCATTCGAAATGTCCAACTTTGGTCTTCACACATGCCTTAAGTCGCACTGGCCAATCATCAAGAGCCGCACGCACCTCGTCCATTGGGAAAGTGTTCACAGAACGAATCAAAGCAGTCTTATGAGAATTGATTTTGGGGTATCTTTTGTGGGAGATCATGTCCTCTAAAACTGTCCACAATTTGTAATCCAGTGGATTTAAATCAGAGCTTCCAGAGGGCCATTCTTCAGATGGAATGAAAGCTGGTAGATTGCTTCGAAGCCACGTCTGGGTCGTTTTAGCCTTATGGGCCGGCGCTGAATCCTGCTGGAAAGTCCATGCCTGGTTTTGGAATAGAGAATTGTTAAGTGGCTTTACAACAGCTTCCAAAACGGTTTCTTGGTAAACTTTGGCCGATGTTTTAACCCCTTGTTCACAGAAATGCAAGTCAGTGATGCCTTCGTTAGAGACACCCCACCAAACCATAACTGAAGCTGGATGATGGCCTTTATCGACCCGTGGAATCAGTTTAGATGCTTTCTTAGACGACCGTTCATACACCCTAGGGGGCGTCCCAATAACGCCCATTTCTCTCCGGACTCTAGGTACTACAAAAACATTATACTGTGCAAAATTGCAAGTATTTATATGCACTGGTATTAAAGTAATAAGCAGTTAACTTTTGGTGCAAAATGGTACATTTGTGTGGGAGATACCAAAAGGGGAGTGGCCAATTCGCCCATTTTTCTTGAAATGTTAGCGACTAACAAAGTAATACTATGTGTGAAATTTCAGAAGATTCGAGTAAGTAGTATAGAAGTTATTAGAGAATTAATTTTTCACTAAATTTTAATCCTTTTGTAAGGTAGGTACTAGAAGGAGTGGACCAATATGACCCATCTTCGAGCTTAGTCTGAGATAGAAAAAATATTATCCCATACCAAATTTGAAGTCAATCCGTTACTCCTCTCGAGAGCTATCGTGCGCTCCAGCCAGACAGACGGACATTTCTCATTCGACTTAAAATGGCTCAAAACGGATTTCCGCAGAACATACTTAGGGTCTTTTGGCACGTAGCGAATGATAAATACCCTCGTATCACTAAAGTGAGGGTATAATAATATGTATATTTCATAGAAATAAAATTGCAATTTCTATGGAATTTTCAAAAAAAATTCAATTTCTAGGGGAATTTTTCAATAAAATTGCAATTTATATGATATATTCAATAAAATTTAAATTTCTATGACAATATAAAATTACAAATTCTATGATATATTCAATAAAATTGCAATTTCTGTGAAATTTTCAATAAAATTACAATTTCTGTGAAATTTTCAATGAAACCATATTTTTATAAAATTTTCAATAAAATTTAAATTTCTATGAAATTTTTAATAAAATTTAAATTTTGCAATCAAATAGCAATTTCTATGAAATTTTCAATAAAATTGCAATTTCTATTAAATTTTCAATCAAATTGCGATGTATATGAAATTTTTCAATAAAATTGCAATTTCTATGAAAATTTTCAATACCATTACAATTTATATAAAAATGTTCCATAAAATTGCTATTTCTATGAAATTTTCAATACAATTGCATTTTTTTAATGAAATGTTCAAAAAAATTGCAATTTCTATGCAATTTTCCATAAAATTGCAAATTCTATGAAATTTGCTATAAAAGTGGAAACTATGTGAAATTTTCAATCAAATCAAAATTTCATAGAAAATGCAATTTTAGTGACATTTTTATAGAATTTGCAATTTTAAGGAACATTTTGTAGAAATTACAATTTTATTTAAAATTTTCATAGAAATTGTTTTTTTTATAGAAATTTCCGTAGTCAATTTTTTATTGAAAATTCTATAGAAATTGCCATTTTATTAAAAATTTCATAGAAATTTGTAATTTTATTGAAAAATTTCATAAAAACTGAAATTTTATTGAAAAATTTCAAAAAAATTAATTGAAAATTTCCTAGAAATTGTAATTTTATTGAAAATAATTTGAAATTGCTATACTATAATTTTGTATTTGATTTTAATGAAATTTTCAATAAAATTGCAATTTTCAAAAAAATTGCAATTTCTATGAAATTTTCCATAAAATTGCAAATTCTATGAAATTTGATATAAAATTGGAAACTATGTGAAATTTTCAATCAAATCAAAATTTCATAGAAAATGCAATTTTAGTGACATTTTTATAGAATTTGCAATTTTAAGGAAAATTTTGTAGAAATTACAATTTTATTTAAAATTTTCATAGAAATTGTTTTTTTTTATAGAAATTTCCGTAGTCAGTTTTTTATTGAAAATTCTATAGAAATTGCCATTTTATTCAAAATTTCATAGAAATTTGTAATGATATTGAAAAATTTCATAAAAACTGCAATTTTATTGAAAAATTTCAAAAAATTTAATTAAAAATTTCCTAGAAATTGTAATTTTATTGAAAATTAGTTTGAAATTGCAATTTGCTTGAAAATTACATAGAAATTTGTTTAAAAAGTTGATAGAAATTTCTATTTTATTAAAGAATTTCATAGAAATTGCTATTTTATTGAAAAATTTCATAGAAATTGCAATTTTATTGCAAATTTCATAGAAATTTTAATTTTATTGAACATTTTTGTAGAACTTGTAATTTTATTGAACATTTTTATAGAAATTGCAATTTTATTGAAAACTGCAATGTTATTGATAATTTTCACAGAAATTTTAATTTTATTGATAATTTTCATAGAAATTGCAATTTTATTGATAATTTTTAATAAAATCACAATTTCTAAAAATGATCAATAAAATTGCAATTTCTATGAAAATTATGAATAAAATTACAATTTCTGTGAAAATTATCAATAACATTGCAATTTTCAATAAAATTGCAATTTCTATAAACATTTTCAATAGACTTACAAGTTCTACAAAAATGTTCAATAAAATTAAAATTTCTATGAAATTTTCAACAAAATTCTACCAAAATGTTCAATAAAATTAAAATTTCTATGAAATTTTCAATAAAATTGCAATTTCTATGAAATTTTTCAATAAAATAGCAATTTCTATGAAATTTTTTAATAAAATAGAAATTTCTATCAAATTTTCAAACAAATTTCTATGTAATTTTCAAGCAAATTGCAATTTCAAATTAATTTTCAATAAGATTACAATTTCTATGAAATTTTCAATTAAATTTTTTTGAAAATATTCAATAAAATTGCAGTTTTTATGAAATTTTTCAATAAAATTACAAATTTCTATGAAATTTTCAATAAAATGGCAATTTCTATAGAATTTTCAATAAAAAACTGGCTACGGAAATTTCTAAAAAAAAACAATTTCTATGAAAATTTTAAATAAAATTGTAATTTCCTCAAAATTTTCCTTAAAATTGCAAATTCTACAAAATTGTAACTAAAATTGCATTTTCTATGAAATTTTCAATAAATTTACAATTTCTATAAAATAGTCAAACAAATTGCAATTTCTATTAAATTTCCAATCAAATTGCAATTTCTATGAAATTTTCAAACAAATTGAAATTTCTATGATATTATCAATAAATTACAATTTATATCGATGGCTTATATCCAAAATGTGCTATATTAAGATTTTCGAAAATGAGATTTTGATGGCAAATGCTTCTGATTCACAAGATTGTTGTATTTTATGTATTTTTACGAAAAAAATTAATATTATTATTTTTTATATGATTTCCAAATTGCTTATAATTTAAAAACCGCCAAATTCAATAATTTTTCGATGTAGTATGAACATTTCCTGTAGATTTTGACACGCTGAGTACAATTCTGTATTCAAAATTATTGCAAACTACATACATTTAGAGAAAACCGCGGAAGAAAATTTCAAATTATTTTATTTTCAACAAAAGTTGGTATACAAATTCCACAAAACATAGACAATATTCGAAGAAAAATAAGTGCTATATTTCAGAACTTCGCCTACAATGGATTATATTATTTTTTTTGTTTGTAGCACATAGTATGTGGGCCATATCGTAGAACAAAAGTTCGCTAAAACTCAAATAATGTGACAATAAAACATTTTTTTTGCTCTCTTGAAAAATTGGGTTTTCTAATTTAGCCACAAATGGATATAAGCCATCGATATGGAATATTTAATAAACTGGCAATTCTATGGAACTTAAAAAAAAAACAAAATCTATGAAAATTTTCAAAAAAATTGCAATTTCTATGAAAATTTTCAAAAAAATTGCGATTTCTATGAAATTTTCAAAACAAATTGCACTTTCTATGAAATTTTCAATAAAACTATAATTTTTATGATATTTTAAATAAAATTGAAATTTCGAATATTTCCTCGCATTTTTCTTTAAAATGTTATTAAAATTTGATCTTTCCAGAAGGGTTTCTTCATCGATGAGGGTAATCGTCATTTAAACTACTCATCGATCTTTAATCCTCTCAGTGGCCCTAAATCCACAACCACTATCAACCTAAAAATCCCAACATTTCTTTAAACAATATATTTCTTCACTAATTTTAATCCCTTGTGGGGGAAGTACTAGAAGTAGTGGATCAATACAGCCCATCTTCGCAAAAAATATTATGACATATCAAATTAGAAGTCAATCCGTCACTCCTTCGAGAGAGATATGTTTAGAAATTATTAAAAAATAAAATTTGTACGCTATATTTTGACACCTATAGTTGAAACCGTTCAGCAGATGAAAAATTTTTATTTTTTTAAAACTATCCTGAAACAATTGGGGCCATTTTTCTAGAGTAGTGCTCAAAAACTTGCATATAGCGGTATACTCGTATAACAATAACTAGAGCAAATTCAATGAAACTAATTTATAGCCTGAAATCTGTATTATCCTATATACCCAAACCGACCTCAAAATCTTATGCCGCAAAAAATATTACCCTCTTTTATGTATAGTCACCGAAATTTTGATTGCCTTTTCAGCAGGTGTTTTGATAAAAAAAAAATCTTAAAAAAATAGATGCCATCATTTCACCGCTTCCAAAATCACACAGTCGCAAAAAATACGTCTAAGAACATGACTTTAAAATTTCAAGAAAACTTCAAGAAATTATGGGATGTTACAATTCTGTGTTTATTTTTTTAGGCTAACAGTACCTCCAAAACGAGGTAGAGTATCTAAAAATCGCTAAAGTATTTCAGGAGTTATAAGCGTTTAAATGAACAACCCTTTGGGAAAAGATCGTAGTTCCGCCATCTTTCAATTGCTCATAAATTTCAAACAATTTTTTTTTTGATTTTTTACTTGAAACACGTATAAAACATTTTTAAGAGAGAGGTATACATACACAAACTTTTGAAGTAATCAAAGCTAGTGATGTCAAAAATCGTACCGTTTACCATGGAATGACTCATAAGTATTTATGTATATGTATTTATTTATTCATTGCTTATTTTTGTATTTATTTATTTATTCTTTTTGTTTATATATTTATTTAAGTATATATTTATTAATGTTGAAGCCACAACAGCTGTTAGTCGACTTCATTGCCCCCGCATCACAATTGGCGGCGTTCTTTGACACAACGCCGCTAACCTCTCTCTGTTATGGCAACACCCTCGGAGTTGCTTGAGTTAGTTCTCAACTTACCCGCACCGCATACTGCACACTGCCAACCCGCATTAAAATATTACAACAAAAATTTAACTCCGCGCTACTCGGGCGCGGAGTTAAATAATTAATAAATGTACTTTATTTATAAATGTAGTTGCTTTATTTATTTTCTTATTTTTCAGCCTGATTGGAAGTCCCATTAATAGAATTTTTAAAAAATAATCAAAATTAATTTTGTGCTTTTCAATGTGATTTTACCCAAGTTCTGCAATTGGTGTGTTGTTGCGACAGACTTTAGATTTTCTACTTCTTAATTCCTCCTTTACTTTAATGGGCACCCCTATTCGTAGTTGGTTGCACAGCGCAGTGCACAGGTCGTTTATGATTTTCTTCAACTATATACGGCTAGATGTCGCTAGTAAGTGGTGCCCTGCAACATGTTCGCTAAAGAACTCAACAGGTGTGTGCGTGCGAGCGTTTGCTTTCTTGTATGTATCATACAAATGCTGCAGCTCATAAGCACAGAGCAAACTACCGCCATCTGACGTTGTATAGCAACAAAAGCTGTTTGAAATCGTTTAGCCGTTAAAAGGTTGACAAGACAATATTTAAAATGAAAACTGTTGCCGCATTTTAACCAAATAAATAAATGTATTTATGAATGTGTATATCTGTTAGACTGAAAATTTTTATTCGCAAAAGTATGCTCCACAACTTAAATTAACTATTCTATCAAAAAATTTATGGTTTACAGATTTTAGATTTTACTTTAGTTACTTTTACGTGAAAATACGTTTTTGGAAAAATTGGAAATAGACTTTAAAAAGTAACATGGAATCGCTTAAATGTACATATTTATATTTATTCAATGACATACATTTCCTAATGTTTTCTCATAAAAAAATATTATTTGTTATATTAAAAAATTCGCAATTCAATTAAAGTTTCTCGTTTAATGAACAACTCAAGGCATATATATTTTGTGTTCTGTAAATTGGGGGTGAAATGGGAAGGTGCGCTCATTACATTTCTTTATCGAAGCAACCATAGAAATAATAGTTTTTCGTTTTCGTCTCTGTCTTTAAAAGTTTGTCTGGTATTTTTAGTTATATTCAGAACTGAATAAACTGCACAGTATCCAGAGAATATCTTGATTTCTTATTTGTCGTAGTAATATTTATGATGTACATTAGGGCGGGTTGATTTGTATGGATGAAAAAAAAATTAAAAATCGTATAGCAAAAACGTAATATACATTAAATTCTAAGAAAATTCTCCGAAGAAACCCTGGGTCTAAAATCAAAAACTAATCCGCGCCTCTCGACTTGAAAAGTATTTTCCTCTTCTTTCGCTTAAATTATTTTCTTTTTTTGAAATGTATTATGTTTTATTATACACTCACTTTGGTGATACGAGGGTATATATCATTTGCTACGGGCCACAAGTGTAACGCATCGAAGGAGTGACATAAGATTTTAAGTATGTTTGGCGGATATCCGTTTTAAGTCGAATGAGCAATGTCCGTCCGTCTGTCTGCTATTTGGTGCGCACGATAACTCTCGGAATAAGTAACCGATTGACTTCAAATTTGGTATGTGGTAGTATTTTATTCTATCTCCGGCTAAGTTCGAAGATGGGCCATATTGGCCCACCCCTTCTAGTACCTCCCCCACAAAGTGTTAATATTAAGTGAATTATTGATTATTTAATAACTTCTATACTACTTATTTGAATCCTATGGAATTCAACACATAATATTATTTTATTAGTCACTATCACCTCAAGAAAAATTGGCGAATTTACCTCGCCCCTTTTGGTACCTTCCACACAAATGGACCGTTTTGCTCAAAAAGTTAACAGCTTATAACTTAAATACCTATGCACAAAAAGACTTGAAATTTTGTACAGTGTAATGGTTTCATAGTACCTACAATCCAGTGCAAAATGGACGAAGTTGCCACGCTCTTTTTGGTACCTCCCACACAAAATGAACAAATCATTTTATCATTATACCCTCACTTTAGTGTGACGAGGGTATATATCATTTGCTACGGAAAAAAGTGTAACACGTCGAAGGAGTGACCTAAGACCCCAAGTATGTTCGGAGGAAATCCGTTTTGGGTCATTTTAAGTCGAATGAGCAATGTCCGTCCGTCTGTCTGTCTGTCTGTCTGTGTGTCTGCTGGCTGGTGCGCACGATAACTCTCGAAAGGAGTAACCGATTGACCTCAAATTTGGTATGTGGTAATATTTTTTTCTATCTCCGGCTAAGTTCGAAGATGGGCCATATTGGTCCACTCCTTCTAGTACCTCCCCCACAAAGGGTTAAAATGTTGTGAAATATTGATTCTTTAATAACTGCTATACTACTTATTCGAATCTTTTGAAATTTCACACATAGTATTAGCTTATTAGTCGCTATCAACTCGAGAAAAATGGGCGAAGTCGCCACTTCCCTTTTGGTACCTCCCACACAAATGCACCATTTTGCACCAAAAGTTAACAGCTTATAACATTATATAACAGTGTATAAAAATACTTGAAATTTTGTACAGTATTATGCTTTTATATTGCCTACAGTCCAGGGAAAAATGGGTGTTGTTGCCACGCCCCTTTTGGTACCTCCCACACAAAGGTACCTTTTTGCACCAAAAGTTAACAGCTTATAACATTAAAACCAGTGTATACAAATACTTGAAATTTTTTTCAGTGTAATGTTTTTATAGTGTCTATAGCCCTGTGAAAAATGGGCGTTATTGCCACGCCCCTTTTTGTACCTCCCACACAAAAATTCCCAAATCATACCACAATTTAATGTCTCATAACGTTTATACCAGTGCACATAAATGCTTATAAGTCGGCACAGTGCAATGAATTTAAAGTATCTAATGTTCAGCGAAAAAAAGGTGTATTACATAAACCCCTTCTGGTAACTCCCACACAAATTGACAGAATAATTCGAGTAATATTCAATATTACATTACTCACAAAGTGAGGGTATACCTTAGTCGGTTTACCCGACTGAAACTTTCTTACTTGTTATACCCTCACTTTAGTGATACGAGGGTATATATCATTTGCTACGGAAAAAAGTGTAACACGTCGAAGGAGTGACCTAAGACCCCAAGTATGTTCGGAGGAAATCCGTTTTGGGTAATTTTAAGTCGAATGAGCAATGTCCGTCCGTCTGTCTGTCTGTCTGTCTGTCTGTCTGTCTGTCTGTGTGTCTGCTGGCTGGTGCGCACGATAACTCTCGAAAGGAGTAACCGATTGACCTCAAATTTGGTATGTGGTAATATTTTTTTCTATCTCCGGCTAAGTTCGAAGATGGGCCATATTGGTCCACTCCTTCTAGTACCTCCCCCACAAATGGTTAAAATGTTGTGAAATATTGATTCTTTAATAACTGCTATACTACTTATTCGAATCTTTTGAAATTCCACACATAGTATTAGCTTATTAGTCGCTATCAACTCGAGAAAAATGGGCGAAGTCGCCACGTCCCTTTTGGTACCTCCCACACAAAGGCACCATTTTGCACAAAAAGTCAACAGTTTATAACATTAATAACAGTGTATAAAAATACTTGAAATTGTGTACAGTATTATGCTTTTATATTGCCTACAGACCAGGGAAAAATGGGTGTTGTTGCCACGCCCCTTTTGGTACCTCCCACACAAAGGTACCTTTTTGCACCAAAAGTTAACAGCTTATAACATTAAAACCAGTGTATAAAAATGCTTGAAATTTTGTACAGTGTAATGTTTTTATAGTGCCTATAGCCCTGTGAAAAATGGGCGTTGTCGCCACACCCCTTTTTGTACCTCCCCCACAAAATGCCAAATCATACCACAATTTAATATCTCATAACGTTTTTACCAGTGCACATAAATGCTTATAATTCGACACAGTGCAATGCATTTAAAGTATCTAATGTTCAGCGAAAAATAGGTGTATTTGTTAAAAACATTCTGGTACCTCCCACACAAATTGACAGAATAATTCGTGTAATATTCAATATTACATTACTCACAAAGTGAGGGTATGCCTTAGTCGGTTTACCCGACTGAAACTTTCTTACTTGTTTTTTTAAATCATTATTTACTTGGGTGAATATTTTTTTTTTATGAAAAAAATTTTGAGTGTAAAATATATATAAAGTGCAAAAGAACTACCTTACTAAACAATTTTATTCAGAAAATTCGATTTCTTTTTGGAAAAAGCTATTTTTTCTAAAATTTATTTTTTTTTGGCAAAGGCGGGCATATACATTTTCAATTCGAGAGGCGCGGATTAGGATTGTATTTTAGATACATGATTTCTTCGGAGAATTTTCTTAGAATTTTACGTAGTTTAAGTTTTTGCTATACGATTTAAAAAAAAAATCAACCCGCCCTAATGTACATACATACGTACATATAAAGGGTATTTTTTTTAGCTGCATGAGAACTTGCGATATTAGTTATCGACTGGTTTGACACATGATAGTGTCAATCTGTATTGTCATTTCTGTTCAGTATAGTCAACATTTACTGTGAAAATAATAAATCGGTTCACGTAGTTCAAATCAAAGCACTGTTAAGCAGGGACGTATCCAGGATTTTGGTTCGGGGGGCCCAAACTTTTTTCCATAACAAAGATAAACAATTAAAAAATTGCGTTTATTGTGTAGGTAATGGAAGTTAAGTTCCTTAGTTTTTTATTCCTAAATATAAATTTGTACTTTAGTACGAGATCAGTAAAACTTTTTATAATAAAATACGTAAGAGTTAAAAATGTAATCTTCGATTTTTTGAAAGAAATATATCAAGTATTTCATCGATTTTGACTTCATCTTCTATATACAAAATTGTTGCGTGACTGGCTGACTGACTGACTGACTGGCTGACTGACTGATTGACTGACTGATCATCGCCCTGGCCAAACGGCTGAAGCTAGAATCATGAAATTTGGTGGGAGGGTAGTCCTTGAGACGTAGACGAGCAATAAGGCGGGATTTTTCGATATTCGTACTATTAGCCGCACAATGGGGCAAAAAGGGATAAATATGGTACCACCGCCAAATCTAAATGAAATGAGCTAGAATCTTGAAATTTGGTATGAGGGTAGCCCTTAGGAGGTAGACTCAGAAATTGGCAGGATTTTTCGAAATTCGAACATTTACGCTCACAGTGGGGTAAAAAGTGATAAATGTGGTACATAAGCCAAATCCAAATGGCAAGAGCTAGAATCGTGAAATATTGTGTGATGGTAGCCCTTATGAAGTAGACTCTAAAATTGGCAGGATTTTTCGTAATTCGAACAGTTACGCACACAGTGGGGTAAAAAGGGAAAAATGGGATAAATGTAGTACAACAGCCAAATTCAAATGGCAAGAGCTAGAATCGTGAAATTTGGTGTGAGGGTAGCTCTTATGAGGTAGACTTTGAAATTGACAGGATTTTTCGTAATTCGAACATTTACGTACACAGTGGGGTAAAAAGGGAAAAATGCGGTACAACAGCCAAATCCAAATGGCAAGACCTAGAATCGTGAAATTTGGTGTGAGAGTAGCTCTTGGGACGTAAACAAGAACAAGGAGTGATTTTTTTTAAAAATTTAGAGGCACAGTGGGACAGAAAGGTATAAATATGGTACCACCGCCAAATTTAAAGCCTAATATTAGAATGATGAAAATTGGGGGGTGTCTTTATGACAACTGATCGGGGTATTACGTTTTTTTGTATTCGTAGTTTTCGGGGCACAGTGGGGCAAAAAGTGTAAAATGTAGTACAGTGGCTTAAAAATGTCAAACATGGATCAATGGTTCCAGGGTAACTTTTGGAACATAAACTAGAGATTGGAAGTGATTTTTAGTAATTATAACTTTAAGAGGCGCAGTGGGACACGACGGTTTAATTATGGAGCATGGGGAAAAAGGGGAACAATCTGCCAAAATTGAGACTTAAACATGAGATATGAAGGGTTAATATGGTTTTAGGAGCACTGTGGTCAAAAACGGTTAAATAGTGGAGTGGAGAAAATATGATTAAATATGTTACAGTCGGGGAAAAAGGTTTAAGTACGCTAGCGTGGAAACACATTTTAAATACGAGTACGGTACAGTGAGACAAAAATTTGTTAAATATGGTAGAGTGGGTAAACATTTTGTACAGTGAGAGTTGAATGGGGCACAGTGGGGTAAAAATAGTTATATGTATATAGTGGGACAAATGGGTTAAAAATGGTACAGTGAGGCAAAAAGCGTTAACTATTGAACAGTGGAGCAAACATTTATTTACTATGATACAGTGGGGCAAAAAGGGTTAAATATGGTACAGTGTGACAAAAATGGGTGACTATACAGTACAGTGGGGCATAACTGTGTTAAATATTGTACAGTGGAGCACAGAGGGTTAAATATGGTACGGTGGGCAAAAACTGTTAAATATGGTACAGTGAGACAAAGCGTTTAATATGACACAGTGGGGCAAAACAGTGGGGGTTAACTATGGTACATGGTAACGTGGGACAAAATGGGTTAAATATGGTACAGTGGGGAAAAAAGCTTTAACAATGGAACAGTGGGAAAAATGTGTTAGCTATGGTACAGTGGGACACAAATGGTTAAATATGGTACACTATGACAAAAATGGCTACAGTGGGCACAAAAAGTAAAATATGGATAAGTGTAACAAAATTGGTTAAAAATGGTACAGTGGGCCAAAAAGCGTTAACTATGGAACAGTGGGGCAACAATTTATTTACTATGATACAGTGGGGCAAAAAGGGTTAAATATGGTACAGTGTGACAAAAATGCTTAACTATACAGTACAGTGGGGCATAACTTTTTTAAATATTGTACAGTGGAGCAAAGAGGGTTAAATGTGGTACAGTGGGGCAAAAACTGTTAAACGTAGTACAGTGAAACAAAGGGTTTAACATGGGACCAAAAGGGTTAACTATAGTACAGTGGGGCACAATTAGTTGAATATGGTAACGTGGGACAAAATGGGTTAACTATGGTACAGTGGGGCAAAAAGCTTTAACTATGGAACAGTGGGAAGAATGTGTTAGAATGGTACAGTGGGACACAAATGGTTAATTATGGTACAGTATGACAAAAATTGTTACAGTGGGCACCAATAGTAAAATATGGTAACGTGGAACAAAATGGGTTAAGTATAACGTGAAACAAAATGGGTGGCTCTTACTTCATAAACCAAAGCTAAGAAATTCGTTATTCCAAATAGGTTATTCTACATAAACCGTGGGGAAAACAAGTTAAATAAATGGCACAGATAGGGGACAAAAGTGTTGAAATACGGTCTAAGCTTGCGAATTTGGATCTTGAAATATGAATTATCATTTTAAAATATTGTACAATCGTGCAAAGTGGTTAATTATGACACACTAAAGGTTGAATGTGGTACTTTAGATTTCTAAATTCGCACCTTTATAGACACAGTGGGACAAACATAGTTTTATATTGTACCAGGGTGTGAATGTAGATATTGAACATAAACAAGGGGAAAGTTGCGAACGTATGAACCAAAAAAAAATTGTTTTTCAACGTCCAGAGGGATAAATAAAAGGATAAATATTGTACCATGATGTCAGGGTAACTATTGGAACATAAACTAGAAATGAAACGAGGGTCCGTATTTTATATATAAAAGTAATCAAATCTTCTTAATTTTTCATCATATGTAATAATTATGTC
>OZ005738.1:146773766-146788766 GCA_963930755.1 Eudasyphora cyanicolor
CGACGACAGAAACTCACATCAGTGCGTAGTCCCCAGAAACAATTTGCCCGCTCTCACTAAGTGCAGAGACCAACGAAAGTTTGCTGTAAAATATTCAATTAAACAGTAAAAAAATGCTCTTGATTTTTCAGCTAAAGAGTCAAAGAGATGTACGACTCTCACTTAGCTGCAGCGGAAATACTATACTCTCTATAAACTTAGGGTTCTCTTAATCGTCACACTTTTTGTTTTTAATGTTATTGTTTTGCATTACTCTTTCACCCTAGACTTGTGTAAGGTTAGGGTCTTCTCTAGTGTGTTTTGATGATGATGACCTGATGTCTTCTCCTTCTTCTCTCGCAGTGATTTGTTTTATTATTACTTTTGATTAGTGTGGGGGCCAGCGATAAAGTCATCAAATGATTGATTTTAACTTGCTTATACGTAGGTATGTTTGTACGTATGTAATTATATGCCCCCCATTCGCTCTATAAGTGAAATTGTGCGTTAATTGAAAGGTGGAACAGTGGTGGATTTGTCGAAGGGACAAGAATATACTTAGTAGGGACATAAATACTGTTACACACATTTTATGCAATAACATTAAAAATAATGAATGCTTTTGGACCAAAGAGACACCCCACCAAACCATGACTGAAGCTTGATGACGGCCTTTATCGACCCGTGGAATCAGTTTAGATGCTTCCTTAGACGACCGTGCATACACCCTAGGGGGCGTCCCAATAACGCCCATTTTTCTCTGGACTCTAGGTACTACAAAAACATTATACTGTACAAAATTTCAAGTATTTATATGCACTGGTATCAAAGTAATAAGCAGTTAACTTTTGGTGCAAAATGGTACATTTGTGTGGGAGATACCAAAAGGGGAGTGGCCACTTCGCCCATTTTTCTTGAAATGTTAGCGACTAACAAAGTAATACTATGTGTGAAATTTCAGAAGATTCGAGTAAGTAGTATAGAAGTTATTAGAGAATCAATTTTTCACTAAATTGTAATCCTTTTGTGAGGTAGGTACTAGAAGGAGTGGACCAATATGGCACATCTTCGAACTTAGCCTGAGATAGAAAAAATATTATCCCATACCAAATTTGAAGTCAATCCGTTACTCCTCTCGAGAGCTATCGTGCGCTCCAGCCAGACAGACGGACATTTCTCATTCGACTTAAAATGGCTCAAAACGGATTTCCGCAGAACATACTTAGGGTCTTTTGGCACGTAGCGAATGATAAATACCCTCGTATCACTAAAGTGAGGGTATAATAATATGTATATTTCATAGAAATAAAATTGCAATTTCTATGGAATTTTCAAAAAAAATGCAATTTTTAGGGGAATTTTTCAATAAAATTGCAATTTATATGATATATTCAATAAAATTTAAATTTCTATGACAATATAAAATTACAAATTCTATGATATATTCAATAAAATTGCAATTTCTGTGAAATTTTCAATAAAATTACAATTTCTGTGAAATTTTCAATGAAACCATATTTTTATGAAATTTTCAATAAAATTTAAATTTCTATGAAATTTTTAATAAAATTTAAATTTTGCAATCAAATAGCAATTTCTATGAAATTTTCAATAAAATTGCAATTTCTATTAAATTTTCAATCAAATTGCGATGTCTATGAAATTTTTCAATAAAATTGCAATTTCTATGAAAATTTTCAATACCATTACAATTTATATAAAAATGTTCCATAAAATTGTTATTTCTATGAAATTTTCAATACAACTGCATTTTTTTAAAGAAATTTTCAAAAAAATTGCAATTTCTATGAAATTTTCCATAAAATTGCAAATTCTATGAAATTTGCTATAAAAGTGGAAACTATGTGAAATTTTCAATCAAATCAAAATTTCATAGAAAATGCAATTTTAGTGACATTTTTATAGAATTTGCAATTTTAAGGAAAATTTTGTAGAAATTACAATTTTATTTAAAATTTTCATAGAAATTGTTTTTTTTATAGAAATTTCCGTAGTCAATTTTTTATTGAAAATTCTATAGAAATTGCCATTTTATTAAAAATTTCATAGAAATTTGTAATTTTATTGAAAAATTTCATAAAAACTGCAATTTTATTGAAAAATTTCAAAAAATTTAATTGAAAATTTCCTAGAAATTGTAATTTTATTGAAAATAATTTGAAATTGCTATACTATAATTTTGTATTTGATTTTAATAAAATTTTCAATAAAATTGCAATTTTCATGAAATTTTCAAAAAAAATTTCTATGAAATTTTCCATAAAATTGCAAATTCTATGAAATTTGCTATAAAAGTGGAAACTATGTGAATTTTTCAATCAAATCAAAATTTCATAGAAAATGCAATTTTAGTGACATTTTTATAGAATTTGCAATTTTAAGGAAAATTTTGTAGAAATTACAATTTTATTTAAAATTTTCATAGAAATTGTTTTTTTTTTATAGAAATTTCCGTAGTCAGTTTTTTATTGAAAATTCTATAGAAATTGCCATTTTATTCAAAATTTCATAGAAATTTGTAATTTTATTGAAAAATTTCATAAAAACTGAAATTTTATTGAAAAATTTCAAAAAATTTAATTAAAAATTTCCTAGAAATTGTAATTTTATTGAAAATTAGTTTGAAATTGCAATTTGCTTGAAAATTACATAGAAATTTGTTAAAAAATTTGATAGAAATTTCTATTTTATTAAAGAATTTCATAGAAATTGCTATTTTATTGAAAAATTTCATAGAAATTGCAATTTTATTGCAAATTTCATAGAAATTTTAATTTTATTGAACATTTTTGTAGAACTTGTAATTTTATTGAACATTTTTATAGAAATTGCAATTTTATTGAAAACTGCAATGTTATTGATAATTTTCACAGAAATTGTAATTTTATTGATAATTTTCATAGAAATTGCAATTTTATTGATAATTTTTAATAAAATCACAATTTCTAAAAATGATCAATAAAATTGCAATTACTATGAAAATTATCTATAAAATTACAATTTCTGTGAAAATTATCAATAACATTGCAATTTTCAATAAAATTGCAATTTCTATGAAAATTATCAATAAAATTACAATTTCTGTGAAAATTATCAATAACATTGCAATTTTCAATAAAATTGCAATTTCTATAAACATTTTCAATAGACTTACAAGTTCTACAAAAATGTTCAATAAAATTAAAATTTCTATGAAATTTTCAATAAAATTCTACCAAAATGTTCAATAAAATTAAAATTTCTATGAAATTTTCAATAAAATTGCAATTTCTATGAAATTTTTCAATAAAATAGCAATTTCTATGAAATTTTTTAATAAAATAGAAATTTCTATCAAATTTTTAAACAAATTTCTATGTAATTTTCAAGCAAATTGCAATTTAAAATTAATTTTCAATAAGATTACAATTTCTATGAAATTTTCAACTAAATTTTTTTGAAAATTTTCAATAAAATTGCAGTTTTTATGAAATTTTTCAATAAAATTACAAATTTCTATGAAATTTTCAATAAAATGGCAATTTCTATAGAATTTTCAATAAAAAACTGACTACGGAAATTTCTAAAAAAAAACAATTTCTATGAAAATTTTAAATAAAATTGTAATTTCCTCAAAATTTTCCTTAAAATTGCAAATTCTACAAAATTGTAACTAAAATTGCATTTTCTATGAAATTTTCAATAAATTTACAATTTCTATAAAATAGTCAAACAAATTGCAATTTCTATTAAAATTCCAATCAAATTGCAATTTCTATGAAATTTTCAAACAAATTGAAATTTCTATGATATTATCAATAAATTACAATTTATATCGATGGCTTATATCCAAAATGTGCTATATTAAGATTTTCGAAAATGAGATTTTGATGGCAAATGCTTCTGATTCACAAGATTGTTGTATTTTATGTATTTTTACGAAAAAAATTAATATTATTATTTTTTATATGATTTCCAAATTGCTTATAATTTAAAAACCGCCAAATTCAATAATTTTTCGATGTAGTATGAACATTTCCTGTAGATTTTGACAATTCTGTATTCAAAATTATTGCAAACTACATACATTTAGAGAAAACCGCGGAAGAAAATTTCAAATTATTTTATTTTCAACAAAAGTTGGTATACAAATTCCACAAAACATAGACAATATTCGAAGAAAAATAAGTGCTATATTTCAGAACTTCGCCTACAATGGATTATATTAATTTTTTTTGTTTGTAGCACATAGTATGTGGGCCATATCGTAGAACAAAAGTTCGCTAAAACTCAAATAATGTGACAATAAAACATTTTTTTTGCTCTCTTGAAAAATTGGGTTTTCTAATTTAGCCACAAATGGATATAAGCCATCGATATGGAATATTTAATAAACTGGCAATTCTATGGAACTTAAAAAAAAAAAAATCTATGAAAATTTTCAAAAAAATTGCAATTTCTATGAAAATTTTCAAAAAAATTGCGATTTCTATGAAATTTTCAAAACAAATTGCACTTTCTATGAAATTTTCAATAAAACTATAATTTTTATGATATTTTAAATAAAATTGAAATTTCGAATATTTCCTCGCATTTTTCTTTAAAATTTTATTAAAATTTGATCTTTCCAGAAGGGTTTCTTCATCGATGAGGGTAATCGTCATTTAAACTACTCATCGATCTTTAATCCTCTCAGTGGCCCTAAATCCACAACCACTATCAACCTAAAAATCCCAACATTTCTTTAAATAATATTTCTTCCTATTTTAATACCCTCACTTAAGTGTGACATATAACTTTTATACTATTTACTCGAATTCTTCTTAAATGCCACACATAGTATTAGTTTATTAGTCGCTATCAACTCGAGGAAAATGGGCGAAGTTGCCACGCCCCTGTTGGTACCTCCCACACAAATGTAGCATTTTTCACCACAATTAATATCCACAATTTAATATCCTATAACGTTAATATTTCACTAATTTTAATCCCTTGTGGGGGAAGTACTAGAAGTAGTGGATCAATACAGCCCATCTTCGCAAAAAATATTATGACAGAGAGAGATATGTTTAGAAATTATTAAAAAATAAAATTTGTACGCTATATTTTGACACCTATAGTTGAAACCGTTCAGCAGATGAAAAATTTTTATTTTTTTAAAACTATCCTGAAACAATTGGGGCCATTTTTCTAGAGTAGTGCTTAAAAACTTGCATATAGCGGTATACTCGTATAACAATAACTAGAGCAAATTCAATGAAACTAATTTATAGCCTGAAATCTGTATTATCCTATATACCCAAACCGACCTCAAAATCTTATGCCGCAAAAAATATTACCCTCTTTTATATACATTCACCGAAATTTTGATTGCCTTTTCAGCAGGTGTTTTGATAAAAAAAAATCTTAAAAAAATAGATGCCATCATTTCACCGCTTCCAAAATCACACAGTCGCAAAAAAATACGTCTAAGAACATGACTTTAAAATTTCAAGAAAACTTCAAGAAATTATGGGATGTTACAATTCTGTGTTTATTTTTTAGGCTAACAGTACCTCCAAAACGAGGTAGAGTACCTAAAAATCGCTAAAGTATTTCAGGAGTTATAAGCGTTTAAATGAGCAACCCTTTGGGAAAAGATCGTAGTTCCGCCATCTTTCAATTGCTCATAAATTTCAAACAATTTTTTTTTTTTTGATTTTTTACTTGAAACACGTATAAAATATTTTTAAGAGAGAGGTATACATACACAAACTTTCGAAGTAATCAAAGCTAGTGATGTCAAAAATCGTACCGTTTACCATGGAATGACTCATAAGTATTTATGTATATGTATTTATTTATTCATTCCTTATTTTTGTATTTTTGTATTTATTTATTTATTCTTTTTGTTTATATATTTATTTAAGTATATATTTATTAATGTTGAAGCCACAACAGCTGTTAGTCGACTTCATTGCCCCCGCATCACAATTGGCGGCGTTCTTTGACACAACGCCGCTAACCTCTCTCTGTTATGGCAACACCCTCGGAGTTGCTTGAGTTAGTTCTCAACTTACCCGCACCGCATACTGCACACTGCCAACCCGCATTAAAATATTACAACAAAAATTTAACTCCGCGCTACTCTGGCGCGGAGTTAAATAATTAATAAATGTACTTTATTTATAAATGTAGTCAGTCAGCCTGATTGGAAGTCCCATTAATAGAATTTTTAAAAAATAATCAAAATTAATTTTGTGCTTTTCAATGTGATTTTACCCAAGTTCTGCAATTGGTGTGTTGTTGCGACAGACTTTAGATTTTCTACTTCTTAATTCCTCCTTTACTTTAATGGGCACCCCTATTCGTAGTTGGTTGCACAGCGCAGTGCACAGGTCGTTTATGATTTTCTTCAACTATATACGGCTAGATGTCGCTAGTAAGTGGTGCCCTGCAACATGTTCGCTAAAGAACTCAACAGGTGTGTGCGTGCGAGCGTTTGCTTTCTTGTATGTATCATACAAATGCTGCAGCTCATAAGCACAGAGCAAACTACCGCCATCTGACGTTGTATAGCAACAAAAGCTGTTTGAAATCGTTTAGCCGTTAAAAGGTTGACAAGACAATATTTAAAATGAAAACTGTTGCCGCATTTTAACCAAATAAATAAATGTATTTATGAATGTGTATATCTGTTAGACTGAAAATTTTTATTCGCAAAAGTATGCTCCACAACATAAATTAACTATTCTATCAAAAAATTTATGGTTTACAGATTTTAGATTTTACTTTAGTTACTTTTACGTGAAAATACGTTTTTGGAAAAATTGGAAATAGACTTTAAAAAGTAACATGGAATCGCTTAAATGTACATATTTATATTTATTCAATGACATACATTTCCTAATGTTTTCTAATAAAATATTATTATTTGTTATATTAAAAAATTCGCAATTCAATTAAAGTTTCTCGTTTAATGAACAACTCAGGGCATATATATTTTGTGTTCTGTAAATTGGGGGTGAAATGGGAAGGTGCGCTCATTACATTTCATTATCGAAGCAACCATAGAAATAATAGTTTTTCGTTTTCGTCTCTGTCTTTAAAAGTTTGTCTGGTATTTTTAGTTATATTCAGAACTGAATGAACTGCACAGTATCCAGAGAATATCTTGATGTCTTATTTGTCGTAGTAATATTTATGATGTACATTAGGGCGGGTTGATTTGTATGGATGAAAAAAAAATTAAAAATCGTATAGCAAAAACGTAATCTACATTAAATTCTAAGAAAATTCTCCGAAGAAACCCTGGGTCTAAAATCAAAAACTAATCCGCGCCTCTCGACTTGAAAAGTATTTTCCTCTTCTTTCGCTTAAATTATTTTCTTTTTTTGAAATGTATTATGTTTTATTATACACTCACTTTGGTGATACGAGGGTATATATCATTTGCTACGGGCCACAAGTGTAACGCATCGAAGGAGTGACATAAGATTTTAAGTATGTTTGGCGGATATCCGTTTTAAGTCGAATGAGCAATGTCCGTCCGTCTGTCTGCTATTTGGTGCGCACGATAACTCTCGGAATAAGTAACCGATTGACTTCAAATTTGGTATGTGGTAGTATTTTATTCTATCTCCGGCTAAGTTCGAAGATGGGCCATATTGGCCCACCCCTTCTAGTACCTCCCCCACAAAGTGTTAATATTAAGTGAATTATTGATTATTTAATAACTTCTATACTACTTATTTGAATCCTATGGAATTCAACACATAATATTATTTTATTAGTCACTATCACCTCAAGAAAAATTGGCGAATTTACTTCGCCCCTTTTGGTACCTTCCACACAAATGGACCGTTTTGCTCAAAAAGTTAACAGCTTATAACTTAAATACCTATGCACAAAAAGACTTGAAATTTTGTACAGTGTAATGGTTTCATAGTACCTACAATCCAGTGCAAAATGGACGAAGTTGCCACGCTCTTTTTGGTACCTCCCACACAAAATGAACAAATCATTTTATCATTTTTTTAAATCATTATTTACTTGGGTGAATATTTTTTTTTATGAAAAGTGTAAATATATATAAAGTGCAAAAGAACTACCTTACTAAACAATTTTATTCAGAAAATTCGATTTCTTTTTGGAAAAAGCTATTTTTTCTAACATTTATTTTTTTTTTGGCAAAGGCGGGCATATACATTTTCAATTCGAGAGGCGTGGATTAGGATTGTATTTTAGATACATGATTTCTTCGGAGAATTTTCTTAGAATTTTACGTAGTTTAAGTTTTTGCTATACGATTTAAAAAAAAAATCAACCCGCCCTAATGTACATACATACGTACATATAAAGGGTATTTTTTTTTAGCTGCATGAGAACTTGCGATATTAGTTATCGACTGGTTTGACACATGATAGTGTCAATCTGTATTGTCATTTCTGTTCAGTATAGTCAACATTTACTGTGAAAATAATAAATCGGTTCACGTAGTTCAAATCAAAGCACTGTTAAGCAGGGACGTATCCAGGATTTTGGTTCGGGGGGCCCAAACTTTTTTCCATAACAAAGATAAACAATTAAAAAATTGCGTTTATTGTGTAGGTAATGGAAGTTAAGTTCCTTAGTTTTTTATTCCTAAATATAAATTTGTACTTTAGTACGAGATCAGTAAAACTTTTTATAATAAAATACGTAAGAGTTAAAAATGTAATCTTCGATTTTTTGAAAGAAATATATCAAGTATTTCATCGATTTTGACTTCATCTTCTATATACAAAATTGTTGCGTGACTGGCTGACTGACTGACTGACTGACTGACTGGCTGACTGACTGACTGATTGACTGACTGATCATCGCCCTGGCCAAACGGCTGAAGCTAGAATCATGAAATTTGGTGGGAGGGTAGTCCTTGAAACGTAGACGAGCAATAAGGCGGGATTTTTCGATATTCGTACTATTAGCCGCACAATGGGGCAAAAAGGGATAAATATGGTACCACCGCCAAATCTAAATGAAATGAGCTAGAATCTTGAAATTTGGTATGAGGGTAGCCCTTAGGAGGTAGACTCAGAAATTGGCAGGATTTTTCGAAATTCGAACATTTACGCTCACAGTGGGGTAAAATGTGATAAATGTGGTACATAAGCCAAATCCAAATGGCAAGAGCTAGAATCGTGAAATATTGTGTGATGGTAGCCCTTATGAAGTAGACTCTGAAATTGGCAGGATTTTTCGTAATTCGAACAGTTACGCACACAGTGGGGTAAAAAAGGAAAAATGGGATAAATGTAGTACAACAGCCAAATTCAAATGGCAAGAGCTAGAATCGTGAAATTTGGTGTGAGGGTAGCTCTTATGAGGTAGACTTTGAAATTGACAGGATTTTTCGTAATTCGAACATTTACGTACACAGTGGGGTAAAAAGGGAAAAATGCGGTACAACAGCCAAATCCAAATGGCAAGACCTAGAATCGTGAAATTTGGTGTGAGAGTAGCTCTTGGGACGTAAACAAGAACAAGGAGTGTTTTTTTTTAAAAATTTAGAGGCACAGTGGGACAGAAAGGTATAAATATGGTACCACCGCCAAATTTAAAGCCTAATATTAGAATGATGAAAATTGGGGGGTGTCTTTATGACAACTGATCGGGGTATTACGTTTTTTTGTATTCGTAGTTTTCGGGGCACAGTGGGGCAAAAAAGTGTAAAATGTAGTACAGTGGCTTAAAAATGTCAAACATGGATCAGTGGTCCCAGGGTAACTTTTGGAACATAAACTAGAGATTGGAAGTGATTTTTAGTAATTATAACTTTAAGAGGCGCAGTGGGACACGACGGTTTAATTATGGAGCATGGGGAAAAAGGGGAACAATCTGCCAAAATTGAGACTTAAACATGAGATATGAAGGGTTAATATGGTTTTAGGAGCACTGTGGTCAAAAACGGTTAAATAGTGGAGTGGAGAAAATATGATTAAATATGTTACAGTCGGGGAAAAAGGTTTAAGTACGCTAGCGTGGAAACACATTTTAAATACGAGTACGGTACAGTGAGACAAAAATTTGTTAAATATGGTAGAGTGGGTAAACATTTTGTACAGTGAGAGTTGAATGGGGCACAGTGGGGTAAAAATAGTTATATGTATATAGTGGGACAAATGGGTTAAAAATGGTACAGTGAGGCAAAAAGCGTTAACTATTGAACAGTGGAGCAAACATTTATTTACTATGATACAGTGGGGCAAAAAGGGTTAAATATGGTACAGTGTGACAAAAATGGGTGACTATACAGTACAGTGGGGCATAACTGTGTTAAATATTGTACAGTGGAGCACAGAGGGTTAAATATGGTACGGTGGGCAAAAACTGTTAAATATGGTACAGTGAGTCAAAGCGTTTAATATGACACAGTGGGGCAAAAAGGGTTAACTATGGTACATGGTAACGTGGGACAAAATGGGTTAAATATGGTACAGTGGGGAAAAAAGCTTTAACAATGGAACAGTGGGAAAAATGTGTTAGCTATGGTACAGTGGGACACAAATGGTTAAATATGGTACAGTATGACAAAAATGGTTACAGTGGGCACAAAAAGTAAAATATGGATAAGTGTAACAAAATTGGTTAAAAATGGTACAGTGGGCCAAAAAGCGTTAACTATGGAACAGTGGGGCAACAATTTATTTACTATGATACAGTGGGGCAAAAAGGGTTAAATATGGTACAGTGTGACAAAAATGCTTAACTATACAGTACAGTGGGGCATAACTTTTTTAAATATTGTACAGTGGAGCAAAGAGAGTTAAATGTGGTACAGTGGGGCAAAAACTGTTAAACGTAGTACAGTGAAACAAAGGGTTTAATATGGGACCAAAAGGGTTAACTATAGTACAGTGGGGCACAATTAGTTGAATATGGTAACGTGGGACAAAATGGGTTAACTATGGTACAGTGGGGCAAAAAGCTTTAACTATGGAACAGTGGGAAGAATGTGTTAGAATGGTACAGTGGGACACAAATGGTTAATTATGGTACAGTATGACAAAAATTGTTACAGTGGGCACCAATAGTAAAATATGGTAACGTGGAACAAAATGGGTTAAGTATAACGTGAAACAAAATGGGTGGCTCTTACTTCATAAACCAAAGCTAAGAAATTCGTTATTCCAAATAGGTTATTCTACATAAACCGTGGGGAAAACAAGTTAAATAAATGGCACAGATAGGGGACAAAAGTGTTGAAATACGGTCTAAGCTTGCGAATTTGGATCTTGAAATATGAATTATCATTTTAAAATATTGTACAATCGTGCAAAGTGGTTAATTATGGCACACTAAAGGTTGAATGTGGTACTTTAGATTTCTAAATTCGCACCTTTATAGACACAGTGGGACAAACATAGTTTTATATTGTACCAGGGTGTGAATGTAGGTATTGAACATAAACAAGGGGAAAGTTGCGAACGTATGAACCAAAAAAAAATTGTTTTTCAACGTCCAGAGGGATAAATAAAGGGATAAATATTGTACCATGATGTCAGGGTAACTATTGGAACATAAACTAGAAATGAAACGAGGGTCCGTATTTTATATATAAAAGTAATCAAATCTTCTTAATCATCATATGTAATAATTATGTCATTTTGAAAGAAAGAGGTATAGCTATTTTACAGTACCCTAAACAGAAAATACATAAAAGATGGGGGCTGCGAAGCGCACCGGGTTAAAACTAGTTTTAGAAATAAAATTGGAACAATATTGAATTTAGGATGAAACAATTTAAAAATAAAGTTATTCAGCGTTGATAAATTTGACAACCTAATAATGAGGAAATCAGCAGAATTGGTTTACATATTGATTTAAAGTGTTGCTTATTAATTCAATATTTTGCAATATAAATTTCAACTTAATTAATAAATTAATTAAATAAAAATGTTAAAATAATACGTTTTAACTTTAAAACAATTTTAAAATTTTTTTGTGTCCGAGACCTAACACCTATTTTTCTGTATAGATTGAGTCATACTATTTTATGAAACCAAAACAATTTTTTATTTTATGCTAATGTTTTTGTTTCAATTTTTTTTTTCTAAAATTCCAATTTTCTTGGAAGCATTTGGAGCATATTTTTTGAAGTATAAGCTCGATCGGTATGCCAATTAAATTAAAGGAGATTATGAGGGCTAGACATGCTAAAAACGTTACATTCACGCAGAAAAGGAAGTTTAGTAACAGTCGTTAAAACAAATAGAAAAAATTAGATTTTAATAAGATAAAAATAGACAAAAATTCGCAAAAAAAAATTGATTGTTCCTTTGGGTGCATATACTTCAACAAATATATTCAAAATACTAGGGGTACCTTCAAAGAAAATAAAAATTTTAAAGAAAATTATTGTAAAAAAATAATACCATAATTTTTTTTAATTTTTTTCGTGGTTATGACACCATGTTACCCCACAAAATGTTATGCACAGCCCTTCGTCTAAAATTTTGTTGCATAGTGTTATCGCACCAACTGGGATCTTAATTCCATTAAAGTATGTGCGAAAATCGTGTTTTTACGATTTGTTGTTTGCTACAAAATTATTGAACATACACTAGGTGTAAAGGTGTAAAGAACTCATAGTTTCATACACCGATGTCACGCACGATAATTTTATAACTAAACCCCCCTAAAATAATAATTCGATGTGATGTTTCACAACGCCGACAGACGTGTATATATATAAATTTTAAATTTGTTGTACAGTATTATTTTTTTATTAGTTTATACATTTATTTATTTACTTTTATTTATTTATTTATTTATTTATTTATTTATTTATTTATTTATTTATTTATTTATTTATTTATTTATTTATTTATTTATTTATTTATTTATTTATTTATTTATTTATTTATTTATTTATTTATTTATTTATTTATTTATTTATTTATTTATTTATTTATTTATTTATTTATTTATTTATTTATTTATTTATTTATTTATTTATTTATTTATTTATTTATTTATTTATTTATTTATTTATTTATTTATTTATTTATTTATTTATTTATTTATTTATTTATTTATTTATTTATTTATTTATTTATTTATTTATTTATTTATTTATTTATTTATTTATTTATTTATTTATTTATTTATTTATTTATTTATTTATTTATTTATTTATTTATTTATTTATTTATTTATTTATTTATTTATTTATTTATTTATTTATTTATTTATTTATTTATTTATTTATTTATTTATTTATTTATTTATTTATTTATTTATTTATTTATTTATTTATTTATTTATTTATTTATTTATTTATTTATTTATTTATTTATTTATTTATTTATTTATTTATTTATTTATTTATTTATTTATTTATTTATTTATTTATTTATTTATTTATTTATTTATTTATTTATTTATTTATTTATTTATTTATTTATTTATTTATTTATTTATTTATTTATTTATTTATTTATTTATTTATTTATTTATTTATTTATTTATTTATTTATTTATTTATTTATTTATTTATTTATTTATTTATTTATTTATTTATTTATTTATTTATTTATTTATTTATTTATTTATTTATTTATTTATTTATTTATTTATTTATTTATTTATTTATTTATTTATTTATTTATTTATTTATTTATTTATTTATTTATTTATTTATTTATTTATTTATTTATTTATTTATTTATTTATTTATTTATTTATTTATTTATTTATTTATTTATTTATTTATTTATTTATTTATTTATTTATTTATTTATTTATTTATTTATTTATTTATTTATTTATTTATTTATTTATTTATTTATTTATTTATTTATTTATTTATTTATTTATTTATTTATTTATTTATTTATTTATTTATTTATTTATTTATTTATTTATTTATTTATTTATTTATTTATTTATTTATTTATTTATTTATTTATTTATTTATTTATTTATTTATTTATTTATTTATTTATTTATTTATTTATTTATTTATTTATTTATTTATTTATTTATTTATTTATTTATTTATTTATTTATTTATTTATTTATTTATTTATTTATTTATTTATTTATTTATTTATTTATTTATTTATTTATTTATTTATTTATTTATTTATTTATTTATTTATTTATTTATTTATTTATTTATTTATTTATTTATTTATTTATTTATTTATTTATTTATTTATTTATTTATTTATTTATTTATTTATTTATTTATTTATTTATTTATTTATTTATTTATTTATTTATTTATTTATTTATTTATTTATTTATTTATTTATTTATTTATTTATTTATTTATTTATTTATTTATTTATTTATTTATTTATTTATTTATTTATTTATTTATTTATTTATTTATTTATTTATTTATTTATTTATTTATTTATTTATTTATTTATTTATTTATTTCTTTATTTATTTATTTATTTATTTATTTATTTATTTATTTATTTATTTATTTATTTATTTATTTATTTATTTATTTATTTATTTATTTATTTATTTATTTATTTATTTATTTATTTATTTATTTATTTATTTATTTATTTATTTATTTATTTATTTATTTATTTATTTATTTATTTATTTATTTATTTATTTATTTATTTATTTATTTATTTATTTATTTATTTATTTATTTATTTATTTATTTATTTATTTATTTATTTATTTATTTATTTATTTATTTATTTATTTATTTATTTATTTATTTATTTATTTATTTATTTATTTATTTATTTATTTATTTATTTATTTATTTATTTATTTATTTATTTATTTATTTATTTATTTATTTATTTATTTATTTATTTATTTATTTATTTATTTATTTATTTATTTATTTATTTATTTATTTATTTATTTATTTATTTATTTATTTATTTATTTATTTATTTATTTATTTATTTATTTATTTATTTATTTATTTATTTATTTATTTATTTATTTATTTATTTATTTATTTATTTATTTATTTATTTATTTATTTATTTATTTATTTATTTATTTATTTATTTATTT